>JAOTRS010000025.1:14647167-14661207 GCA_028565755.1 Dinotopterus cunningtoni
TAAATTTATGGTTTATTTTTTACAGAGCAGATATTTTTCTGATTTTTTAAATTTAGTAAAATATAAACTAATGCTTTAGTATATTAGTAACAAATACCTTCTCTGAGAGTTTATATGTTACATCCATAACTTTTTTTTTTTTTTACTGCAATAAACCATATTTTCATATGTTTTTAACTGTTAAATTTAAGGTCTTACTTTGTTTTTCACTGTAAATTCTACCGTTATCCCAAGTTTTGTGGAATACGGTTTTATTCTGTAGCATTTATACGGTATTTTACTGTCAAAATTACGGATTTTTACAGTGTGGACTTCCTCTTAGTTTAGTAGAAATCTTCCACTTACTAAGGTTAGTTGGAAAGTTGCTCATATTTCGGGTAACCTTTACCTGAAGGACAAAGAACACATTTGAAAATGTATGAATTTTGAACAGAGAGGATAGATGGTTTGAGAGAGGGGTGAAAGGAGTCATCTATGTGCAGGTGGAAAATCCTTCTCCCAACAGAGGTGGAGGTCTTTCACACAACCTGTCTCCTATTTTTCATGCTGCCCTTTCATCTGTCCCAAAGAAGATAAAGACCTCTTCACACGTCCACCAAGAAACTCTCTCTAGTTGTTATACCTTAACAACTCTCTCTAATCTCTCTATTGTCTCCCTAACAGCTCTCTCCCATCTACTCTCTAATGACACGCCCTCCTATTCTCACCTCCTCTATTGTTCCTCTATTGTGAGTAGTGAAACGTTTCTACCAAACTAAGAAGTCCAGATGACATGACTCAACTTCCAGATAATAATAATAATAATAATAATAATAATAATAATAACTAGAGAGCGAAAATTTCTGGAGAAATTTTAAGTGTGCCTCTGCAACAACCGGGTCACTCCCAACGAGCGTGGACACCATCCAGTGCATGGTCGAGCCTTCCGTTGCATCACAGTCGCAGCCGTGATGATAATAATAATAATAATATTTTATAGTGCTGTCGTCCTGTTTGTACATCTTGATAGTTTTATCTGCCCCCGCAGTTATATCAAAGATACACGTGAGAACCCCTGCCTCACTTTCGTGATAGCCGGGTTGCACTGGCGCATGGATCTCCTGGAAGCTGCTTCCCATCCTTCAGTCCCACAGGCGCATCGTTCCATCATCCGCTCCTGCGAGCGTGTTAATGATTTCATTGTGTCCTGACAGATTCTGGACAAAGTCCCTGTGTGGAAATGTCCACTGCTTGATGTTGTCCGGATATCCTAAAGCGAATCTGTACTGTACTGTCTCGGATGCAGCGCCAGCGCTCGTACAGAGTTTCTGTGATGGGTCAGCATGGCTCTGGTCCTTCCAGCGATCAGATCACAGAGTCTGATGGTGGTGTCGTGGCTGCCTGTGATGATTTGAGGCTCTTCTGATCTCTGGAACTTGACCGTGGCCACTGTGTTGGTGTGACCAGTCAGGGTGTAGACATTTATTTTGCTTCTAACGTCACAAATTCTGGCTGTAAAGTATTATCCCGACGAGGACGTCATGGGTTGGATGGAGGTCCAGGTCGTATACAGCGTTCAGATGACAGATAACCCTGTTGTACTCCAGATCCTAGTGCTTGTCCTCTCCACAGGAGAACAGGCACAGGCTGACACAGGTGACCTGTTAGGAGAGCTTCAGCCTCCCACTTGCCAGGTCCCAGATCTTTATGGTCCTGTCTGCAGGTCCAGTAACAAACCACTGGTTTCCAGGTTCCACTGCTAAGCACCTGACCTAGCTGAGATGACCGCTGATCACCCGGTAGAGTTTCCATAGTGAGTGCCTCTGTGGTTTTAGTATTGTCACAGGAACCATCGCTGAAAATCAGGTCAAAATTGCGTAGAAAAAACATTTCTCCTTCTCCAAGTGTGCTTAGCCACTAAGCAACAAGGCCTTGCGTCCATGAAAGCTGATTGGTTAGTTCTTGTCACATGACCTGCGATGCACTTGTGGCATTCTTTAAACATAAACATGTTTTGCTTTGTTTTGGAAAAACGCCATGTGTCGCTCTGTACCGTGAGCTGTGTGTGTACCGTACATGTCGCGCGACTCCATTTAAAACAACCCAATTGAGCACGAGAAAGATGCAACATGTGAAATGCCCCAAAGACAGTCGAAAATACACTGATAACTATACAATAAAATTCATGTCTTACTCTTCACTGTAAACCCTAATATACTGCTAATAGTTGACATTTTTTATACCACACTCAGTTGTTTAAAATTGAAAGAAACACACAAGTCGAGGAGTAAAACTGTCCCAGCGATGGGTCGCCACAGCAGACCGTCCAATCCGCACACAACTTGGCTCTAGTTTTACGCCGGATGCCCTTCCTGACACAACCCTCCCATTTTATCTGGGCTTGGGACCAGCACTACATCTAGTGGCGGTGAAAAACCTACCTCTGAGCCACCAATGCTCAAGATTATGGTTAAAGAGCCTTGACTTTAGAGGAAGAGAAACGCCTCATTTAGTGTGTTAGAGTATTCCCCACAAGGAGTGAGGATGCAGTTTAATATACGATTAGACTCAGTAAATGTCCATTTTGACGAATATCTTGACTGCTGCTACATGATACGGCTAACAAAACTGAAAAAGGTCATTGCATTGTTTTCAGGACTATTTGTTCAATTAAGAGCACAAGACACATCGGTTTGCACCATCTTTACTTCTAAAACAATCTAAAAATCTAGCAGGAACAATACCACTTAGTTGGGAAGGAAAAAAATAGGATTATTCATTTTAGTTATATCTATTTTTTGTTCTCATTACATAATATTATCATTAGATCTATGTCAGTTGCCGTTGCAGGTTAGAGATCTGTATTAGCCACGGGGCACATTGCACACAAGTCTGTACTCGTGGATGAAGTAAGGCTGTGGATGAAGAAATGCCATGTATGTTGTTGAGGTTTCAGGACTGCTAATGATTGTTTTAATACACTGTGTTCATGATTAAGTTGTTGTTACATGGTAAACCACAATTAACTTAGTCAGACAAACTGTTTTGTTTTTTTCCCTCAAACTGGCAATTTAACAAGATACAAATTCATATGCAGTGTGATTATGTACAGTATGTTATTTACTACACACTGGCTGCAATATCAAATATGATCTGGGAATCTAATACTAATCAATAAATAAATAAAATCAATGAGCCAAAATCAATGCAAATGATTAAGGTTACTAATTAAGGCTCTCTCTTAGTTTTCCATAAAACCGTTTTCAGTAACCAACGTATTAAAGTGCAGTACTAAACATACAGTAGAAGTGCAGCGAATTGTAGACAGGTTATCATCCATGGACAAGAGATTCTGAAACTGAGAATGTATGCATGGTAATAATGTCATATTATAGTTATTACACACAACTTACTATATGTGTCCTAGGCACATAACAGATGTGCCACTTCATTCTTTTTCTGAATATAGATTTCTTGCTTGACAAAGACATTGTTAGTGAACATTACAGGTTCACAGCATGTATGAAAACATACATGTTGCATGACAATAATAAACCAACTCTAACATCCATAAATCAGATCGGGAATTATGTTACGTTATCTGTGCGAAACCATTTATTTTCAATTCTCTGTACCAGATTACAGCAACATTATTACACGGATTTCTAAGAATATTTTCTGAACGACTTAAAATTGAGTATTGTAACTCCAGTGAGTCTAGACTTTGCTGTTTTTAGTTTACAAACGTGATAAGACCAGTTTAATCAGTTCACACTTAAGTAAATAAAGCTTGATTCAGTGAAAGCCTGTGGGAAAGGGTTCCTATAATAACAGTGGCCATTCTCCGATGTAGTGACTTTAACAAATAGGTTCTCCAGAGAGTCAGTCAGGAAGCAGATAAGTCACACTTTGATGAACATAACAGACACGCTTGTCTAGCTCACAAAAGCCACTGTTGTACTCTCACAATGACAATCTGGGACAATGTGGCCTCTGTCATAGAGTGCAACAGTTCTCACAAAAACAGTCTTCTTTTTTTCTTTTTCTTTTTGCAATACACCCACTGACCTGAATAAGTATATATGTAAAAGACCATGGTACAAGACATCCTTACAATTTTATCTAAGGTTACATGCTAGTCATTGTCTGCATTCCTGTGGTTCACTGTAAATCTGACAGTAGGGATTGAAAGGAGTACAAATGTGCTCGGGGTAATGTGTACATTTAAACAGTTTGATATAAAACCACTTTTCTCATTTTCACTGTGCATGGAAACATAAAGATCGTTTTATATCTGACCAGCATCTTCCTTTAGTACTAAGATTTCTGTGAGTTAATATTATACACACATGCACGAGCATGCACACACACACACTGCTTCATTAACATAAGCCATTTGTGATGATGAATAATGCTAAATAGAATTCCAAGACTTCACACAAGGGTTTTTAAGTCAACTTGTGATGAAATTTCTCATGACTGAAGCCGTAAAACCTATTGACATTTACAGAAGACTTCAAGCACAGTACGTGATTAGACTCAAAGCCGTAGTAAAGAAACGTAAAAGACGATCCTCAGAACACTGGGAAAAGTGCATAAGTGCAGCAGGGGATTATATAGAGAAATAAAGGTAGGTTTTACCCTCATAACTGTGATCTGTCATTTTGCACAATTGTAAGCCGTGGTTTGACTTGAAGACCATTTTAAATGGTCCCCTTAAACTAATTTTTACCCACTGGTACACACAAGAACCTCAATTCGACATGAATTCGACCTAATTAATGAAAATGATAATGTAACTAAGACCTCCCTCACAGCAGACTTCGCCATGCTATTGTCACAGTACACAAACACAAGGCTATTTGAGGAATGTTATTTTTCCCTCTATTGTTCCCCAAGGCTGTGACAGTTCTTATTGTGTTCTGGAATGTGTGCATCCCTGTATGGGAAAATCATCACCCTTGAATTTGAACTCTCACCCTGCAAAATACTGTATATAGGAAAAAATCACTTCCACAGTTTAAAATAGCATTTCTAATAGCAACAGAGTTTTTTCGAATAGCAGTTATATTATATCAGTATATTATGTCACATTATTAAAAATTTCTATTTATATATACAGTATGTACACGCCTGTCTAAAAAAAAGTTGCCATTTCAGACGGGTGAAATTATTGGGATGCATCAAGCAAAGAAAACAACTAAGATGATTTGAAATGATTGGACTTGGGACACATTATGCTTCAACACATTATCAAAACCTGTAAGGAGATTGCTGAACCATTAACTTCGTAGCAAAAGATGTGATGAGAACGCACAGGATTGGGATTAAACAGCTGTGTTGTCATAAGAAAACCATTTGTTAGTAAGACTAATCAGAAAAAAAGGGCTTCAGGTTTCTAGGGAGCATAAAGGTTGGACTTTCGAGCAATGCATAAAAGGATAAGAAGAGAAGCACATAAAGCGATGCACCCATCATGCATCATAGTGGTCACTGTATAAGCCTGTGGAGGCAGTGTTATGATCTGGGCTTAGCAACATGTGGCAATAGAATGAAGTCTTGTATAAAAAAATTAACTGAAGATGATGACTTGACTGTACTGAATGACCAGGGAATCACATCAATGGTGTTTTTCGTCTCTGATGGCTCCGACATATGCCAGGACTCAAATTAGGAAAGAGTGGTCCTGGGAGCATGAGGAATCTTTTTTATACATGAACTGGACACCACTTTGTGCGCTGTAATCAAAGGTGACTGTTTTTGGTTTTTTTTCGCACTGTACATGTGATCTTAAATATACAGTACACTGGCCTCCAGATGTACTTATTGATCAAAAGGTGAGAAAAATAATCCTGATTCAAAATATCAGTTGCTCATTCCACCAGATTAATTTTGACACCTTTCAAATCCTTATCCTTGAGTGAAAAAGTGTGAGAATGTGCCACATAGTGTCCTTTGGTGGAGTGTCATCCCATTCAAGGTGCGTTCTTGCCTTACATGCAGCGTTAGGGAAATACTGGAGGAAATACGGGTTAAATACTAGAGGTTGCAAAGTTGACATACTGTTGTTTTTGCATTAAATGGCATGACATTAGATCTCAACAAATGGATTTTGTCTCACCCTGAGTAAAAGATTGCTTTTTCTCCTATCTGTAAAGAATATCCCAGATTCAGTTCAACAAATCTGTGTGGTTAGATTGAGATAATGCAAAGGCCTCCAAGGACTATGCTTTTCTTTTATCACCCCCTAATGGTTACAGGAACGCAGTACATGATTGCTGGGATGAAGTCACTTCCTAAAAATGTTAGACCTACAGCATGTTACAAATTAGCATGCCACATCAAGAAAAGTTATTAAGGAGATTACAGACTAACTGGGTTAAAGCCATCAGACTGCTTACATTATGTAGATAAAATCCTAAAGCCAATAAAGGCCATTTTAAATAAATATATCCTTAAGCACCTACATAATGTTAACTGAGGGCCATGCTGGAGAAACAGCCATAGACAATCTAATTAATCATAAAAATAAATATGAACGTATAAGGCACTATAATAAAGGTTGGGCAAACCAAACTCAGAGCAATCTTATTTGTCTTTGACTCCCGACATCTTAATTTGCTATGTGAGGTAATATAGGAGGGTAATAAATGCCATGTGTTGGAGATGTCAGAAACCCTCCCTCCAGCAAGGAAAGAGAAATGTTGTCTAGAGGTGAAAGTCATCCAATATGCAGGGAGATCTAGCAGAAGGATTACGCTAATGATCGTGTATTAGGTTCAATTCATGTTGCATTTATGGTCCAATTTCTCACAAAGTGTCAGGCTGCAGTTTCAGGCAGAGGTTCAGGGACAAGTTAGGATACTTACTCAGGTTGTGCAGAAAAATACAAACGCTTTTTTCTTTAAACATTTTCCTCATTGCTTAACACAACTGAACCTGTGCCAGCCACATTGCCAGGAATAAGGACGTGGGAGAGTCTGGGTAAAATTATATAACGTGCTAGTTTCGCAGCTCATTTAATGGTCTGGTTGGGGAAAACCCTAACAATCCCTGTTTTTTCTTTTCGACACATTTCTCATAAATCAAAGGAACCCGTCACAGATTGTAGGATTTATAGGTCGACAGACGAGTGTAGAGGCGTTATTTACGACCTTGCTGTAATGCTTTTCTTAGTCAACATCTGTCTCAGTGACATCCTAACAAACAAACAGAATGTGTTCCTTTAGATAGCCGATTCATCTATAATGATATAGCTTTTTACTATAATGCAAACATGCAAATAATTCCTAGAGATGAAGTAAAAATGTTTAAGAAATGATTATTAAATATTAATAATATTTATTTCTATTATCAATAATAGAAAACAATAATAAAACACTGTTAAGAAGAATACTTACTTTTGCATTGCAGGTGCTTTCCGTAAAGTATAATATTATCGACCAAAAATAAATAATTTTGTTTTAAACACCCGGAAGTCATATCAAGCCAGAACATACAACATACTGTAAATCCTGATTGTCCTTGATATTTCACAGAGACTAACACATTCATCAACATGCCACAGCAGACTAAATGGTGTGACTAATAATAATTAAAACACAAATAAAATATAATTAAATAAAATAATAATAGTAATAATAATAACAATAGTAATAATAATAATAATAATAATAATAAAAATAAATGGCTACAAATTCAAACCCTGGACTAGAGTCATATTTACAGAGATAGGCTTGTACTTCACACTGAAGGTTCAAATGATCATGCCTCCACCATCGTCCCCAGTGAGACAATTTGTTTTAGATTTAATCCCAAAATGCCTTTACCAATGAGATTTCTAGCTACATTCCAACTCAATGACTTTCACAGATAACCAACACTAGTACGTCTACATCATAAACACGTGAAAAGGAAATTCATATACTGTTTATTTAAAAATGCTTAGTAATGTGATACAATTATATATAGTTGTACACGTAAAGTACAGGAGGCTTGGTGGTGTAGTGACCTTAGTCCTTGTGATCCTCACACCCCTAGGCATGGGGTTTGAATCGTTCCTTCAGGCTTGTGTGGGTGGAATTAGCATAGTTTCCAACTTCCAGGCTGTAATGTATTGTATGCTAGGATGTGTGAGTGTGTGTTGACTAACATAAGCTGTTGTCCAGGGTGTACCCCACGCCTTAAGCCCTAAGTTGCCTGGGATAGACTCTAGGATCCCTGCAATCCTGCACAGGATATGATATAACGTATAAAGATAATGAAGGAACATCCCATACAGCTCAGCATAATGCTGAAGAAACAGTTGCATGCATTGGGGTATGTGTGTTACCAATAAATCGAGCGGTTATATCTGGAGTGTGAAATAATTTGATGAAGCCATCGCCTACCGAAGCCTAAGTGATAATTATGTCAAATTCCACATAAACATATTAAACAAACACATTCAATTGACTTCCAACAATATCCATGCAATGACATACATCTTATATACTTCCAACTTCATTTGGACACATTTTCATCCATACATTTTGTGTATAGCTTGTCCTGTGTAGGGTGCACCCTAGACAGAATGCCAACCTTTTGCAGGGCACATGGCGACACACACACTCATACACCTAGGCACACACTACAGACAGTTTGAAAACACCAATCAGTCTACACCGCACGTCTTTGGACTGTGGGAGGAACCCGAGTACAGTTGGGCATACTCAATGCAAACAGACAGAAAATTAGATTTGACCCCATCCCTGCCCCACGCCCCCCTGGAGGGGCAAGATGTCACTGCTATAATCTAGCCACCATGTTGTCCTGCAGATTGTAATCCAAATCTGGTGCGGCAGCCACCAGAAAAAATCGAGATGGCAGTGATCCGGCCACTAGTATCAGCACTGGGACAATTCCAGCAAAAAGAATAGTGTACATACTGTATGATATTGGAATAAGTGTCACAAATATGAAATATGTTTTTGTAACTGATTAGATTTTTATGTAAAATCGTTAAAATGCATAGTATTTCATTTAAAAAAAAAGGTTTCATACAAAACTAATTTAGATGGGTATTGATATCCCTAATACACAGTATGACTGTACTACAATTCCTGCTATGCGTTAATTACCCAAATGAGGATGGGTTCCCTGTCGAGAGGAAGTTTTTCCTTACCAACGTTGCCTTCGGCTTGCTCTTCAGGGACAATATGATAATGCTGATTGATATATATTTTCTTACATTTCATACTCATTTCTATAATTTCTTTTGATTCTGTAAAGCTGAATTGAATTAAATTGAATATCAATTGATGCACAGAATCGAAAAAAGTGGTATAGTAGTACCAACTGTAGTTAAGAATCAATCCGTAAAGTTCAACAAGCCAGAAGGTTAATCCAAACCATGGAGAAATCACATAACAGGTCAAGAAGTTTAAAATACAACAAAGCAGTTACTAATAATCAGGCTTAGATCTTACTCAGGCACAGGACATTTTAAGAATCTCAGTAACTCTCAATAACTGTTTAAACGCTCCAGGAGGTAAACAGGAAGTGATTTGGACACTAGTGTTCAAAATGTATGAAGTGGGAGGTGAAATGTTTTCATTACTCTGAGTAAGATACACTATATTGGCAAAAGTATGTGGACACCTAACCATCACACCCACATGTGCATATTTCAAAACCATGGGTTAGTTTAGCCATTGCTGTTTGCCTCAACTCTTTTTTTCACACTCATTAATACTTTGAAGAATTTAGAGGTCTGGCACTCAGTCAGTGTTTCAGTATATAAATCAAAAGTGTTCAGAGGGGTTGACATCAACCTTGGCAAACCATCTCTTCATGGGCCACCATTTTGCATGAAACAGGGTCATTTTTCTTGACAGAAGAAAATGCCCAATGCTCATGCATACAAAGACATTCTAGAAAGTATGTGCTTTAAACTTTGTGACAACATGAGGGCTGGGTGTCCACATACTTTTGACCATATGGTGTTTTTAACTAATAGCACAATAAATATTGCAGAAACCTGTAGACATCAATGCTAAATGTAACAGTAAACAATTTTTCCATTCATGTTTGTGATTTATTGTAGGAAAAGTGTCTGGTCATTTTTTCATCCATTCCTGTATACACAAACTGGAAATGCAACGAGCGGATGTAAAAAGTGGGAGGGAACTGAGATACACAACAGGCTTTGAAAATCAGCTTTGAGGATCGAGCTCTGGATTCATTTTCAATGGATTCTCTTTGAAGTAGCTCTGAATCTCATAGTGCTCAGCATGAAGACTTGATCCCCTTCATCCTGGCACAGATCTGTCTATCCTAGTCTGCCACCACACAATTTCAATACATCTGAAGAGACTTAAAATGTAAATAATCTGAATTGGATTTTTTGCTTTTCTCCCTTACTGTTAGACTGTCAGACTAAGGCTTTTGTTTTTATAGATGTTATACCACAGTTAGTTCTGACCAAGTAATCTGATTGGATTCTGGGGCATTCCATGAGCTGTGATAATAGATGGTAACAGCACTGTGACATTCAACTATATGAATTCTATATAAACATTAGTTACCCTAACTGTCGGTCACCACCGTGGGTGAAAGCAGCAGCAAAACCCACATTCAAAACCAGTCACAGAGGCTGCGAGAAAAGCGAGATGTGTTTTTCTGCAAGAAAACACATCTGATAATGTTACGTCATCTTAAACACTTCATCTCCTTAATCGTTGCTCTAAGTCAAACTACAAAGCTATAAACTGAGCTACAAAGCTTCTAACATTAAGCTTTCCAAACCATTCTCTAGCCCCTAGTAAAGAGCACTATTTGGTGTATGAAACAAGTGATTGTATAACTAGTTGTCCATTTACACTGTTTGGGATTTAACCGTGGAACCCTGAATAACGTAGCTGATATTGTAATAAGAATAATGGTACTGTATAAGGAGAAACTTTGGGGATTTACAGGACTGTCCACCACCTCCTATGCTTTTGGCTACATTGTACCGGTAAGAGTTTAAAACTACTTTCACCCCTCCTAACTTCATTGTCATTCGCCAGATCCGCCAGTCATAGAAGGACATGTGTTGATGAAGTAAAATAACTGGTTAAACAAACAATCAATAATAAATGGTATTCGTGGAAATATTGTATAAAAGCAATATCACACTCGAGATGTTGTACTGGACATCGCGTCACAGCTGTGCTGATATCCAGCACAACAGCACTCCCTCTTGTGTGATATAGCTTAAATATTGTATTTCAGAACAACCCATTTATAATTGGGATGTTTAGTGTTGGGGAGCAGCTAAACGACATAACACAGTCATTTATTAATTTTCCATACTACTTATCATGTATAGCAGCGTGGTAATGGGGAGTAAATTTTATATCATATGGGTTAATGGGGAGTAAATTTTATATCATTTTAATAATCTTTAAATTTTTTTAAAAAATTTATTTAAAAATTTTTTTTTCATAATTTTTAATTTTTATAATTAGAATAAATTAATGAATTTAATAAAACTCAAACAGTTCAAACCCCCTCTACTGTTATTGAACAGTTGTTGGCTCTCTCGAGTCGCTGTAACTTGCAAACATGAATAACAGTCCCCCTGCTCCTGCATGAGAGTTGGTTGCGTCCAACCCATCCTCCCCATGCAGCAGTTACTGCACATAAACAATGAAAAAAAAGAAGAGCAAGAAACCAACCAACAATTTTAAGTTCTAGCACATGCTTTTTTGGTATGTCTCATCCTGATAAATTAATGTGAAACAGCTTATGAAAAAAAAAAAAAACCTTCTGGTGTGGTTTGTGGGGTGGAGATCTCAACCCCCAATGCTGAACCCAAAGTTATGCCCTTGTTCACACTATACTGTTCCCCCCTTTAAAAATAATGAGCCAGTCCCTATGAGCTCACCACTGAAGAAGCGACATCACACAAGCGTTTTAAAAAAAACAGGCAAGTACCAATATCTTTAGCTGTATTTTATTGTTTTAATTGTTAAATTGAGATCATTCAGCATGTTTCTATGAATAAATGACAGTAAAGCCTAGCAATGTCCACAATACGGTGTGATGTGGTGCTTCTATCTTAGCTAAATATGGAGTTGTGGCTCCTGCAGCCAAAAGCTTCACCCAAGTCATGCAGTCAACCTTGTCACCTTTTTTACTGCAACAGATTTAATCATTGTGACAGCGTTGGATGTTGGACATTTCTTAGTAGAACCCAAAAGGCAACCTTCTCAGAAGATCACCTACTGGACCATCTCTCAATGAGTGTAAATTGCTTCCACACTTAGTTTCATTAGTCTAAATCAGTTTCACATCTGGGTAATTACAGATAGAGATAAATAATTTACACCCACATATGCACACCCTCGTATTATCTCCTACAAATCATCCTCGTACACATCATCCTGATACCTTTAGAGAAACTCGGTTCTTTTGATATAATTGTGCAAACTGAGCAGCTAATGAGACGTCTTCTCTGGCACTGGAAGAAAATCTCTCTTTAAAAACAAAATCCAACTAAAAACTGTAGAGGTAAATGATGAATTGTGATGATGCCACAGACATCAGTAGCTGGGGGTGCTAGACAGGGAGAGATAGTGTTACCTTCGCTATTGTTGATAGCTGACACTAACCGATGTGAGATCATCTATACAATCGAGTACAGTACAAATAGTGCAAAATGAATAAGACTGCCCTGTGGTGTAGCATGAGCAGAAAAACTGCGCTGGTTGGCTTCATGTGTCTTAGAGAAAGGATGTATTAGCAAGCTGTATCTATCTTGCGAAGAGCAAGAGCTGGCTTTGTGGGTCGGGATTTGCACATGACTAAATTGGGGGATAAATGTGGGAAAAACCCTATTACAGAAACATTCCAGATGAGACATCCTTGACATCAGCTCATTGAAACCTCCAGTAATCTAATCTTATTTTCTCATCGGGCTAGAAAAAAAAAATTACATCACCTCTAGCAACTCAGTATGCTCCTGTACCACCACACAGCCCCCGGAGCCGTGTCCACCCTCGATAAAAGCCTAACAATCAGACATCCCCAAATTACAGCTCTCTCAGGACCGATGCCTTCCTGCTGCTCAAACATATGCTGCCACAGGTTAACCATGATCTAGTGTGATTTTTCACTTCTTGTATTGTCCTCGACCAGCCATGCTGTGATTAACTTTACATTTGTCTTTCTGTACACTGGCAGCAAGAAGCAGTCATCAGATCACATGACTAAACATAACGTCCTGTTTTTTTGTTTAGGGACTGCTTCCTGTATTCTTTTGCTGTTGGAAAGCAGCCAGTTTGCCAAGAAATGTAGGCTTATCAGCAAAGTTCAGCCTAAAGGTTTACGTGTCTCTGCTCTCCTAGACAGCTTTAGCTGATTTACCGTAGGACTTGAGCTAACCATAATAACACTATGATTTTTTAAAATCATGACAACATCCAACTGTGGCACGGTATCTTATTGGTTAGCACTGTCGCCTTGCACCTCCAGGGTGGGGGTTCGATTCCCACCTCAGGGTCTGTATACATGGACTTTGCATGTTCTTCATATGCTTGGTAAGTTTTCCTCGGGGTACTCTGGTTTCCTCCCATAGTCCAAAGTAATGCAGATTGCAAGTGACTTGAATACAGTAGGTACTGATCTAGTAAATGTTAAGTGCAGTAGTAGCTTTGACTGAAGATGTTTAATGCTATTAGACTGTTGAAGCTTTAGAACCTGAGCTGTTTAAGTACAGACAAGTAGGTGTGACAGCAGCGCAGACTAAAGGATTAAAGCCCTTCTTCTAACAACTAATTACAAACCAAGGGATAACTACTACTTGCAACAGTATTGGGGAGTAGCTGAATGGCATTATGGCAATGTGGCAATCTTTTAACTAAAGTGAAAATAGAATTTTAAAATAAAACACATTTTCCCGCAGGAACTCTAATTTTGGATGACCATTGTAATATAGTTATATTACATATATATATATATGTCCCTTATCTTTCTAACAAGTTTTACAATTCCTGTCAGAGATTGGGACAGACACAACAGCTTCCCACATACAGCATG
>JAOTRS010000025.1:14684299-14695079 GCA_028565755.1 Dinotopterus cunningtoni
TCCACATCATTGCATTCAGTTTTTATTCACGATTTGTATAGTGTCCCAACTTTTTTGGAATCCGGTTTGTACATCACCCTACTGCTGAGCACCTCAAACTGAATCAATGGTATGTATAAAAAACAAAAAACAAACAGATAATATGATGGTTTACACCAAATGGTTTCTTATTCATCACATCATACACAAGTTTGGGTGATAGCCATGCTGTAAGGATGGCATCTTTTTACCAAACACATCTTATTCCTCATACATTTATTAGAAATGTAAAAAAAAAAAAAACCTTACACTGCAATTTTATAATTGAGATGTAATACAAAACTGTTTTTTTTTTTTTTGTTGATTTATCAAATGTTATTTATGCCCTTTATTAGCATGCTGATTTTTCTTTTTTAAATTTTTTGATGGTTTCCTACATTTCCCACAATACCATTCACATACTTTATATCACTAGTGGTGGTGGTGGGATACATGCCTAAAGTGATGGACGCAGCAGCTCATCTGATAATCTGGCCAGCTCCTCTCACCTCGTCTGTACACTCTGCCTGACCAGATTGGATTTTAACACTTCAACATTCATACTAATACAGCTTTCAACACTGTCATTCTTGATGACATGCATGATAATCTCTAATAATAGCCAACCATCTGAGCCAATCTGGTCGTCAGCCATGCCCCCTAAACTCGGCACAACTGCTGCATACAGCTTGCAATGCATTCTGAAATTTGCAACTTGCCCCTAAATCAGCCTTTCCTTTAGTATGTATTGTTTAAAGCTGAATAAATCAAGGTTTAAATTTTTCTTTACATAACAATATTAATTAGATTGACATCACCATCACTTTAAAATGAGTTTAAAGTCAGTTTAAGGCAGCATTTTAGTTGTATCAAACGTACCACAATTTATTGCGAATATGAGGATCGTGTCAGGATTATGTTTTGCATTTAGTGTTTTAAATCATAAAATAAGCAACTAATGAACAAGTGCACTGAGATGGACAGTATATTTGAGCCATGAGTGTACAAAATTTAATTTGCTTAATTTTTGAGACTATATACAGTGAATATGTCTAAAAGGATTGTGTGTATTCAATCACTGAATTCCTATCACTTTTCTAGCTAATAACTTTTTTTTTTAGAGAAAATTGAAAATGTGTATGTAACAGTACTAGGCTGACCTTACCTTCAATACCGTACGCTTTATCGGTGGCGTTCTTAAGCAGTTCTTCGACTACACTAGAGCTCTTCTTGCCGTCCCAGGCTGCAGAAGCAGGACGAGACTCTTTCCCAGGCGTCTGCTCTGAATCCGCAGCGTCTTTGCTGCGCTTATAACCGTCCTGAACCTGGCTGTCCCAGACCACCACTGCAGCTGGGACAAGTGAACAGAGAAACAAACGATCAGTACGAGTATATAAAAATTGTGTTGTGGAAACGCATTTGATTTATGAGAAGCTTCCAAAGTATTTCCCCTACCATTTCCAAAATAAAATTAAAAAGTGGATGGAATACGTATATGGTGTAACAACCACATAAAGACCCATTTTAAGAGACTATTTATAAGAGATACACAATACTATTTCATTCAACTACCTTTAGCTTAGATTACAGCGCACAATGTAGTGCGTAGTTCACAATTTGAGTTCTGGAATATGCATGCATCACTTGGTAAGAAAAACTCCATAGATGTGATAACCTGGTCATTCAGTACATTGAGGTGATCGGCTGACTTTATTTTGTTGCCACATAACGTTGCTGAGCCTACATATGACCAACTGAAGCAACCGCCGATCATAACACTCCCTCCACAGGCTTGTACAGTGACCACTATGCATGATGGATGCATCAGTTCATGTGCTTCCCTTTTTACTCTGACATGCCAAAGGCTCTGGTATAGGGTCAACCTGGACCATATGATGTTTTTTCCATTGTTCAAAGTCCAGTCCTTATACTTCCTACAAATTAAACTTTGTTTTCTGTTAAGAAATTTCACCAACTTTTACTGTAGCATCATTTGTTTCAGAGGGAAATGGGCTGATGCTCTTTGAGAGGTGCAATTAGTTTTACCATGTCTCCTAATCTGCCCAGTGTACAGGATAGTTTGTAATCATGATTGATTTCATAGTGCCTTTAAATATTTAACTCTTTAGGCAAAGTCAAAAATGAATTAAACCAATGGGTTTGTGGCATATTTCACAGAAGAAATATGCTGTTGACCATTTCTTCTGAAACACTTAGCTTTGACAAAGACATTTTTCAATATGCTGCAAAATGCTGGCCTTAAGGTGTATTAGCTACTGCCAGTTGTCAAGAACTAACTCTGGCTGATAAATTACTGTTTACCTTCTGCTTTAATAAAAGTCGTAAACAATAGGCGAATCAGCAACTATAATGAATCCTATCACAATCCGACTCATCGTGCCTAAATACTCACGTGGACTGTTGACTATAGACCGTTTTGCACCCCTACATTACACAAGACAGTCCTTTTTTATGCAAAAGCATAAATCTAGTAGTAGACCTGGACTTGATCCAGGTTCCTGATCCCTTATAGCACTAACCCATGAGGTATCTCTTTTAAATACCTTTTTAGTACCTGCCATTAAAGATGAAGAATGTATTATTTTTGCGTCATGAAATTTACTTTAATGATCAATCCATAAAAAAAAAGAAACTGTTTCTGACTTTCTGCATTCAAGCCGTTAAATTCCACACGTTTTAAAAAAAGATAGGTGAATGAAAGACACAGTACTACTACATTTATGGAAGCTGTATACAAATATATAAAGCTACCATTGATACCTGTATTAGGTTTAGGTTTTTTCTCCAGCGCAACATGGTTTGTTTGACTAAGTGGCTCATCTGCAGCACTGTTCTCCTGAGCTCCCTCAACTTCTGTCTGGAGTGCGTCTCTTTTCCTCTTCTTGTTTTTTTTCTTTAAGACAGTCACGTCCAGTGATTCTGAGTCTCTTTGTGTTATCTCTGGCTTTCTATAAAGGGGAGAGGAGCAAGAAAGTGTCATCATGCATGGTTATAGGAAGTGCAATATGCTGGCTAAAGAAATAAACAAGTTGAGAATAACCATACTGAAAAACACAAACCTTTCAGAAGTCTCATGCTTGATGTTCTCATCCAGCTTCTCTTGCTGCTTTTTCTTCTTTTTTTTCTTTTTAATAGTGGAGTCGCGTTGGTTTTGTGGAATCTCGCACACCATTGTATGAATTTGTTCTTGGGCCTGCAATGCTTTTGGCTGGGTGATCGGTCGCTGTTTTGGCCTTTCTGAACTTCCATCTGGGTTTATTCTCCATGTCTCTCCGAGGCACCAGTCTTCATCCTGAGCTGATGGCTCCAGATGGGAATGCACACCTTCTTTTTGAACCTTTGAGCCATTTGGCTCCTCCTCCCTTTTCCTTTTCTTGCGCTTTTTTACCTTTCTCATTTCAGCCGCGAGCTCTGCCGTGTCCTGTTCTGATTTGGCATGAAGCTCAGCGGTAGGGTTTTCCATCTCAGAATGGTGCCGCTTCTTTTTCTTCTTCTTCTTCTTCTTTAAGAGTGGACTGGTGAGTCCATTGGGAGACTCTGTAGCTGATGTAGTGGTTTTCTGGCTCTGGATTGGTCCGCAGTTGCTGGACGGGCAGGGGTTCTGAAGCCTGCTGACGGGTAAAGAAACTGTGGGATTCGTCAAGGAGGAGGAAGAATAGGAGGTGGAGGAGGACGGAGGTTCCTTAAGCAGGCTTGCATTTTTAAAGAGGTGAGGTACATGCTGAGGCTGCTTGGCAGAATGGAATGGAATCCTGGGAAAGATTGTTAAGAAAAAGCAACACATTCATCAAAATGATAAAAAAAATCTTTACTAAAAATCCTAACATACTGTGAGAATGAAATTTTGCTACACTGAGATTTACATTCCATTTATGCTTCATCCAAACACCAAATCCTTGAAGACACCAACTGACTCACCAACCCAGGTTTATACGCAGTATTATAACTCTAATGGAAAAAACCGCAATGGTAACTAGAGAATTTGAGCTCAGCTATAATTATGGCTTGAGTCTGCATTCAAATAGACATAGTATGTATAGTTCTCATATTAAGCTGCACACAAACGGCACATAGTAAGCAGCATATTAGTACTTTTTTATTTTTCCAGTATACCAAAATACAGTAATTAGGCCAAATTTCCATTCATGCATTTAACCATTTATGAGTTACTGCTGTGTTTCCACAAAACAATACGGTCATTTTATGAACTGCATTACTAGTTCCATACCTAATCCAACAAAACGATCCAGTTAAATCAAGGCCTTCACAAGGCATTGATCTCCAGGGACCAAGTGGTTTAAGAATTAAGGTGCCGTAGTTCTACATGGGGAGGGGAAGGAAAAAAAAAAAGAAAGAAAAAAAAAAAAAAAAAAACACATGCAAGGATCCACTCAGATGTACATAAAAGGCAAAATTATTAATACCTGTGGTTTTGGGAAGGTGAGTTGGGGGTCAGAGGATGAAGTAGAGCTGAATGCGTAGGGTCACGGGACAGATGATGCAATGAAAAGGGCGGAGCCTCAATGCTGCGGCTGCTGCTGCTGTTGTTGTTGTTCGGGCTCCGGCTGGGACTGGGACTGGCCTGCAGTTATTGACATAAATAAAAACTTGGTGGTCGAAAAAAAAAAATAAATAACAAATGTGAAGAATAAAGATAAAGATAAAGGGATCGAAACATGGACGAGAAATCAGGAGCAAAACACAAACAAAAATGGGGAGAGGGAGTAAAAAAATGGAAAGGGAACGATGGCAGAGAAGAATTACAAATGGTTAGAAAGAAAGAATCTGAAAGCAAAGGAAGACAACGAAATTCTAAAATGGACAGTAGTGCCAACCTTGGACAACAGTATCAACACAAGAGAAGACACTTAAAGAGATTTATTGCTGCACAGCTACAGAACCAAAGAGAAGAACTGAGTCACAAATATTTGTTGGAAAAAAATGAAGTGGCAGGCAGCAGGCACAAGACAAATAAATAATACAGTGTACAACTGAGCAATAATGTGATCCAAATTTCTGGCTTGTTATGACCCCTGTTCTTGTTTATGATGATGTTCACAAATATTACAGGGTCACTGAAAAGTCAGGAACCACTAAATTAAAACTGCATATTGATTTCTATTTATGATCTTTTTACAACATACGTTCTATATGGTTTCCAAAGGTTTTGGGAGTTAAATAAAGATAATTGAAGTTTGAACTTTGGAGCAATGGATGTATCCAAATGCATCCTATTTCAGACCATTTTGGTGTGTTAAAGCATCATGCATAGTGCATCAGGAGGCAACGTTATGCTCTGGCATTGCTTCAGTTAGCAAAGTCTAGGCTAAGCAACGTTGTGTGGGATTAAAATTTAGTCAGCTGACTCTCAATGTACAGATTTTACAGATAATTTTTTCATCACTAATTGCTTTTTTTTTTTTAACTTACTGCTAAAACAGTATGAGTAAATACATCAGGCAGCAAGCAATTTAAAGCATAGTAAATAAAAACAAAGGGAAAAAAGACCAACATGCCAATGATGGGGGGAGAAAAAAACCTTAACAAAAATAAAGCTTGGATGTCAATATGTATTACGTGTTAATAATATTAGCATACAAGTAGTTCAGGATGGAATTTGGCTTTTGCCTGCAAACAATTTGTTGCAGTATTTAGACCACATTGCTCAGCCTGGGCCATTCCCACACCTACTGTGAACACCTGGCTATGGGAGAGAAGAGTGTGCATCACTCACCTTCTTGGCAGACAGTGCCAGTCTTTTGGCAGGAGGGGGCGACATGGTGCTGGTTTGTTCGGATGCGATGTTGTTGAGGGCAGGAGGTTTCAGCTTGGCCGATTTCTGATCCTCAGCAGCAAGTCGCTCGGCGCTTTTAGCTGGAGAGGAAGTTCTGTTTACGATGCTCTTAACAGGAGTGGTCACGTTTCCCACGGGAGCACTCCTGGTGCCAATCGAATCCTGAGGGTCAGAGGTGATGAGATTTCATCAGCTTTTATCCTAGGTTACCATAGCAACGTGACCTTATATGATTCATATTAAAAACAAAAATCAAACTATTTAATCAGAAGCAAGAATAATTCTAAAGTTAAGGCTTTATTTCATTTTAAAACAGCCTTAGGTATATAGTCACACAACGTCTTAACCCAAATAATTATGTGAATTAACACAAATGAAAAGTAAAATGTCATCTCTGCCCAGGTTTTCTAGGACTTGTGTAAAATTGTTTCCTCTCCTCGTGATAATTTCTCTGTTACGCACTTTGTGTTTTCACCTTTGAAAAAAAAAAAAAAAAAAAAAAAAAAAAAATGTAGCCCATACTTCAGCCTTCAGCTGTTGTGTTCTCTCGTCGCATGTGAGGCCGTTGCTGGAGTTTGTCTAGCATCTTTATTTTTGCTTGACAAGTGTTAAGTGTGAGTGAGGTGGATGTGTGATAAGCTACTGCTGCACTGTGTACTGACTGTATTCATAATCTCATCTGTCTAAGCCTCTAGTTCAGATGAACTGCCAGACCGTGCCTTTGGTTCAGGTTTGCAGCGCAGCATGCCGCAGAATTCAGAATGGAGTGTTGCTCATTAGAGCAGTGAGGTGCTTCTCACTAAAGAGAGCTGAACTGAAGTGTGTTGTGTTTGAATGATGATATCAAAGAAAATATTTTGCGGTAGAAAACTAGAAAAAACAAATGATGGCGATTTAAACTACAAATTAAAAGTAGCTTAAAAACATAACCTGCTTGCCCTAGACTGTGATCTTGAGAACCGTGCTAACGTCTGTTTATATGACTGAATGCATTTCTGCGAATCTAAATGATTTTTTATAAAATCAAATCGAAATCATACAGCTCTAGAAAAAAAATCATTAAAAAATAGGATATGTATAAACCACTCAAGTTCAGGAAAACAAACAGCCAGTTCTAATCTGAACATTCTCTTGTTTGGTTAAATGTTTCCACAGAGCATTGAGGAAGTGGAAATACCTTAGACTCGGACGAGGTGTCTGTGGACGAGGATTCTGATGCTAGAGACTTAAGTGAGGTAGACACTGCCAGGCTCCGCCCCTCACCGCTGCTTCCCTTGTCCTGCTCAGATTTTGCGACGCCGTTGGAGGAGGACGCAGGAATGTTGGTGCGGCTCTGGGGCTGAGCGGGAGGCTTCTTCAGCTTTTTGATGGGCTCCTCGATCAGCGTTGGGCCACCCGGCACCCTTGGTGTACCGTTGGCCAGTTTGGGTGATTGGATACCCGAGCCATTGCGGGCCACTGGCACGCCTAGCCCTCCATCAACGGACTGGATCTTTCTCAGCTGAGCGGTATCCACCTTCTACAGAGAGAGGAAGGAAGAAAATAAAAAAAATTACATTTGGACCAGAGCTGAGCTGCTGTTGCTGATTGAAATGTCAACCTGTTTTTATAGATCGCAGAAAGCAGCATAACATTTACATGATTCAAATACTAAACAGTTTTACAACAAGTAGTACAAGCTGATGCCACACATTTGAAAATCATAGTATTATAATGTAACCCACTGTGCAGTTTTTTAGCTATTGCTTAAACAATTGCACTCTAGGTTCATTTTTGGCATTTGAATTTTAGTTTGCCATTCTGCCAGGCCTTATTCTTAACACAGTATATATTGTTATTACCAGTCGGATATTGCAAGATACCTTGGTGATCTGTGGGGAGGACAAGGGGCCATTGAGTGGAATTTTCTTCAGCTGCTCAGGGGTCATGTTACTCCTTGCAGAATGCACCAAGTTCTGCTTTACACTCAAACTCTCCGTGTTCTTTTTTTCAGGAATCCTACAGCATAGAGACTCATCGTTAGCCTTAAATCTCTCTTCGAACTGAAAAGGTACGGTCACTGCATGAAAGAAGACGGTTTGCATTGTACCTCAGGTAAAAGAGGACGTAAGCCTGTTGATTGAGTACGACCTTGATGTTACTGGAATGTACCATCGAATCGTTCATCTGGTACCACTGCCCGTTGCTGGCCTACGGACGATGAAGAGCATGGAGAAGAATTAGAAAACCCTGCATAGATGTGGGTCTTAGCAAATTTCAACCCTGCAAATTAACAGTCATTAACTCCCACTTTGTACTGTACGACACTTACCTTTACATAACAGTAGTAGTGACCAGCATGACAGCTGTACCCAGAGTGCACCAGGACCGCATAAAGGCCATACATCACTGGGTCTCCTGAGTTTTGAGACATGTATGGACGAATGTTCAGGAACTCTGGGTAGCCAACATCCTGCGGTGAGGAAATGGCAAGAAATAAATTACAAACTACAAAAATTAATCGGCAAATTTAAAAGCAAACAGCACTTACGGCTGTTCTACGTACCTTCGTGATCTTTCCTCCACTGAAGTTGGCGAAGCGTTTAAGGGAAAGTGTGAGCACGTTCGACGTCCGATGAACTGTGAATCGTTTTGTTGCCGGCACTTTCTTTTTACATCTAGGAAATTATCAAACGACATTAGGAAATCAGTTAAAAGTTTAAACTTTTTAAATCTATTTTAGGCTTACAACAAAAAAGGCTTAGAACAGAGTACACACTTGGCACACATGTATGCATTCTCGCCGCTTAAAACATCAGGCTTGACAAACAGCTCCAGGGCACGAACGATATTGGCTGCTTGCTGACAGTGAAAACACAAACATATACCAAGAGAATTTAAGAGGCGTCTCTTAAACTTCATTGCGACATAAATAAAGAATTTTAGGACACAACTACAGGAAACTCACCCGAATTTCAACAGCTATGTCCAGGTAGGGGTCGTATGTATCTGACACACTTTTACAAATAGAACACTTGACTAGAGAGAGAGAGAGCGAGAGAGAGAGAGAGAGAGTGGGAAAAAAAACAGGTTTTTTGATCAATTCATTTATCATATCTGAAATATTAACTCTTGACACAAGAAATCATGCAACTTTGCACAAATTGCAATTAACTTCTCATATTATATTTAAAGTTAAACTTCACATGTTTTGTTCCCTCCCTTTTTTTTTTAAATGCAATTATAATTCTCATTTATGTTTAGGTCATATATTATACTTTAGGAAAGACTGCCTGTGATGCGAGTAGAAATGGAAACAAACATTTAACCATATAACCTATATATAAAGGTGTCAGAGAGGCTAAGAAGAAAATTGCAGCAGATTTGGGGGTGGGGTTGGAGAGAAGAAAGCATTTTACCACATGCCAGTGCATGCTGGTAGACCAGACACAGCTTCATGTGTAAACGATACACATGTTAAAGCTGAACTGATGTTTAACTGCAGTCTTCAGAAATGCTGGAATGTACTCTATAAGCTACCCGCTTTAAAAAACGGAATTAATAAATTTATACTATCAGGCAAAAGTCTGGACACACATTCTAAGTCCAAGGTCTTTCCTGATTATTTATTTCTACATTGTAAACCAATGCAGAAGGCATCCAAAATATGCAATAATCTCCTTTGAACAGTTTATATTGAGATGTGTCTGCTACTTACTTAAAACTGACTGCTGTTGTAACTTAATTACTTAATGCCATATGTGTTATTTCATAGTTTTTTGTTTTTTTTCATAGAAAAAAAAATCCCAGATTGTTTTAGAATGAGGAAAATAAATCCCAAACCTTTGACTGGTGTGTTCATACTTTTGACTGGTACTGTATATTAGCTAATGAGTTTTTTTTTTTTTTTTTCCCCATCCCCTAATCAATAATACCACAATCCTGCTTTTGGCTCACAAGAACAGGTTTTTTAAAGTCACCTGGATGAAATCATCACATAGTAGAAGTAACCACTCTCCAGTCCATCTGAACAACTCAATACTGTTTTTCTGTTTTGCGTTTATTCATCCAAGCGCTGCTCAAAGTACGGCTTAGAGAAAACTGGGCAAATTTCCAACAGATAAACAGACAGAGCTAAAGTTCTTGTGCCTTCCGTTCTGCCTCTGATAACCATAATCATTTAAAATTACATTCTAAATGAATCTGAAAGTTTTACAAGTCAACACGTGAGTCATGACTTTTAGTCAGACAGAGTTTGCATGGCTTCCTGACATCCAGCATCTAGATAATCAATCATGCAGTCCATTTTACCGGTAAAAGCAGGAATTTTCCGCTTAAAAAGGGGCGCTCCCTTCGGGGGCAGGAACATTTCAACACAAGTAATTTAAATGGGTGGAAAAGTGTGTTTTGCAATAGAATACTGCTAGTCAGCCTTGACAATTAAAGGCTGCACTTCCCCTATAATTACAATAATTCCTGTTTACAGTCCATCATACATTTATTTGTTTTATGAGCTATATTATTACTACAACACTGTGTAACAATTTTTAAAACTTTTTTTCTTGTTCCTGGGCAGGAAGTGTTATTCCAATTGCTTATCTTAAAGTATATGAGAAAACCTATTTTACTTTTCAAAACTGCTTTTGTGACCTGAGTAAAGAAATTTTCCAGAACATTCCAGATAGATTCAGTACTGAGTAGCTGATATAATACAGGTGAGAATTTTCTAGAATTTACAAGAATTTTCAAAAACTTTCTAGAAAGTGGTATCATTTACAAACATTTTAAGAACCTTTTCTATTGTAATATATCCAGGGGCTTACCACTTCAGTTTATTCAAGCTGCCTAAGTGAAGACCTATCTGAATTTATCACAGAAGCTGCAAGCATTCTCCAGATGCATTCTGCTATATATGCATCCAATTTATAAGGACAAAATAAAATAAAGTACTCTGTGACAGCGTCTGCA
>JAOTRS010000025.1:14695179-14717132 GCA_028565755.1 Dinotopterus cunningtoni
TTACAATTTTGTACACATTTTAAACATAAGCAATTAAAAAACAGATACTATGGAGAAATAAAAATTGGTAGCATAACCTAGTACCACCACCTGAGGAAATACAAATGATAATGTAGTAAAGAGATATAAAGTACATAATGTGCCTATACACTACCATTTATTACAGTAATTCTACAACTGTAAACATTTTTTATAGTCAGAATCTTATCCTAACTGGTCAAATAGTTATAGATGACATTACTTCATTAACTTCCCCTAACTGCAGATACTCTTCTACTACTACATTAAACAGCACCCCATATGACAATGATGGACATAAGGTTGCTTAACATAAGGTGATGTCCTACCTCTTGACCTCAGGTAACCCCCAAAGATCTGGTGAACCAGTGTAGTGGCCTGCGTCTGTCTGTCCAGCCTAACAAGAAAAGAACACCAATTTCAGACTTGTGCATGAACAACCGCAAGAATGCACTAACAGATTTATTTTTTTTTTGTAGTACCACATGACAGGATACTGTTGGTGCAGGTCTTACTTTGGGTAACCGTTAAGACAGGCTTTTTGCATGGCGTCGATAGTGTAACGCAAAAATTCATGGGCGTCCTCCTGGCTGCCAAACCGGAAGTGGCGGGCGATTTCTGAAGCAAAAGCACATTAGGCGCATTGATGATCATTCGCATGAAACCAATAACAAATCTTAAATGATCTAAACGTTTATGGAATAAACATGAATTAAGATGGAGAAAAAGTATTTTAAGGAGAAAAATTATTGCATAATCTCAAGATCCATGGCTCAGAGAGAAAGCGAGAGAGAGAGAGAGAGAGAGAGAGAGAGAGAGAGAGAGAGAGGGAAAGTAAGAGAATGACAAAACAAACAAGACCATTTCACTGAATTGCAATATCCCCAAAAG
The DNA here is from genome assembly GCA_028565755.1 of Dinotopterus cunningtoni. Classification (NCBI taxonomy): domain Eukaryota; kingdom Metazoa; phylum Chordata; class Actinopteri; order Siluriformes; family Clariidae; genus Dinotopterus; species Dinotopterus cunningtoni. The sequence goes on from JAOTRS010000025.1 coordinate 14,696,089, forward strand.
GAGATCAAGCTCATGACTAAACCCTTAATCACAGACTACAGTCAGTGAGAACGGTACAAAGCACACGCGCATGCACGCACACTCTTCTTGATATGACTGAGTCACTAAGGTGAATCATGCTTTTTTTGCAACGCATCTGCAACATCAGCTTACACAACATGCACCTGTCACACAGCGCAAGCTATAATCTTACTTTTCAAGTCACGGATAAATGACACAGGCTTTATGGCGTTGCAGGTGTTGGCGAAGGCTTGGATGATATGGTTCTGCATGATGCATATCATACAGAATCCTGTCTGGTGACCTAGTGAAGAAAAACGAAAGAAAAAGAAAGAAAATATACATGAGATTAATCCTTTCCAATTCAAGTGACCTGCAAAACTGGATAATGAGTATAGGAACTGTAAAAACTATAATACAAATAATTTTTTTTTTAGCTTATATATTTTTTAGCTTGATGAGAATTCTTTTGCTGGATGAACACAAATTCGATTGCTATCCACAGGCCACATCACAGCAAAAACAAACGTGAAACTGTCCATGTTCAAGTAATATGGGGACTTTTGATTGTACAGAATAACAGAACATAGTTATGCAAGTACAGTATCCTTTTATTTCTCTATATAATCCCCTGCTACACTAATGCACTCACCCCTGTGTTTCACTAGTTTAGATACCATAAAGGTAGAAAGTTCTCAATTCTTCAGAGCCGTGATTAAGAGAAGTTACAGTAGAACCTTGGATTACGAGCATAATCCATTCCGGAAGTGAGCTCGTATGCCAATCAAAATCAAAGCAAAGTTTCCCATAAGAAATAATGGAAACTCAAATTATTCGTTCCACAGCCCAAAAAATTAATACATAAAAACAATTAATACAAAATATAAAGTAAAAATAAAACGAATTAACCTGCACTTTACCTTTAAAACAAGTAAAAAATAAATACCGACAGATAAGTGTTTCCGTTTATGTGCGCAGACATTAACTGGAAAGACTGCTTTGTCGGAAAAATTAGCAAGGAACATCGCTAATGACACTCGTGTGAGCGCATACTAACGGAATCACTGCTGTAAAGTAAAACAAACAAACGAACCTGCACTTTACCTTTGAAAAGAATCACGACAGAGCAGTGTTTCTGTGTAGAGCAGTGTGTGTGCGTGCGTGCGTGCGTGCGTGCGTGCGTGCGTGAGAAGCCGAGAGGGGTGGGGTGGGGGTGTAAAGACGAGTGTGTGTTTGTGAAGGGACACAGTGTCGAATTACGCGCGCGCACACGCACAATGACAGGCTGAAACAGAGAGGGAGAAAATGGATCTTTAACCTTCTAATAAGACTTTCTTTTGCTTTACATGCGCGCACACGTTATAAGAAACAGCACATGCGCGTTGTACACACGCGCTTACAAAAAATAAAATATGCTTTACGTGTTATAGTAAACAGTACACGCGCGCACGGATGTTGATTATACCAGTGAGAGTCGCGTACTATGACTGAGCAGAGGAGACGATTACCCACAATTTCGCAGCAAAAGAGAGAAAAAACATTGGCTCAGTTGTGATCACGTGACGCTCGGCGTCAAAACAAGAAGCGCATGCGTAATGCATGATACTCGGTACTCGTAAACCAAGACTTGTTAGTTTTCCAAGTCAAAATTACTTAAAAATCTTTGCTCGTCTTGCGGAACACTCGCAAACTGTGTTACTCGCAATCCGAGGTTTCACTGTATTTGTAAATTGTCAGATCAGGCATTTCAACCCCTTGAATGTTTACGGTAACCATTACAATGGGCTTCTAGATACCTCCACCGGGAAAGCCATTCACGGATAAACTGCTGTGTTAAAAAATTTTGCACCATTCAAATGCTTTACTGCAGCTAAGAGTCTCACCGTAATGTGTTTTACATCTTCATTCACTACAAATGTCATCACAGGTCCCGGTTTGACTTGAACGCCCCTTGCATTAAAGAAATATTTTATCCTATCATTACTAAATAGCAGTTTAAAGTTGATGTGGTCAAAAAGTTCTACCTGAGGAATAATACATCACAGTAGAATAACCTTCCAATTTACAAACATCAAGCTACACTGTGCAGATTTATTCTCAGAACGTATTCTTTTAAAATCAAATAATGTTTCTGCTCCTCCAAAACATTTTCTATTTAACCAGTACATTGTGGTTGCAGCTGTGATCTGGTGTTTTTGTCCTGTACTCACAGGAGCGGCTGTGCTCCTTAGACAGCAGGTAGTTGGCTAATGGCGGGGTGTACGTGAGACACTGCACGGTGGAGTTCAGGAAGCACGTGTTGCCCAGGTTGTGGAGGCCTGCTCCCACCCGGTACACTCGCTCCCACTTCATGGAGAGTTTGTTCCCTGGAAAGAGCAGCTTCTGAGGTGCTGGGATGCCATCACTCTGACCTCCACTGAGGCCTTCTGAGCCTGTGGAAACACACACCTGGGTTAAGACATGTTTTACGCTCAGTCTGTTGAAGAGGTTATTCATGCCAATTTACCAAAGACTAAACATGCATTATTAGTTTATACATCCATATTTAAATGAATGAAATAATATTTTGCTGCCTTGGTCATTTTTGCTTTTTCAGTTGAAACTGATTACAGATTTTTCAATAAGGCTGGGCTGTCTAGATCCTTGGCTTGCATGAATATTTTATCATTATGGCTTACTTTTTCCACACTTCTCTAAATTATATTACTAAAGTTTTCTGAAAACAAAAGCACATTGCATAATAGCAGTATCACTCCTAGTGAAAGTATTTCAGTGCAATGCTATATACATCATAAACTAATAAGTAGTAGTTTTATAAACTGTACTAGGAGTGCTACTATTCCAGCACATATGCCTCACACTGACAAAAAAAAAAAAAAAAAAAAAAAAAAAAAAACATTGCATCTCGTAATATTTCATTTTTCCGCTTTTAGCTTTGTTTACAGCACACAATGTGGTGGCCAGTTCATGTGTGAAAACGATTCCTCATACTCCCAGAATCACTCTTTTAAATTTTGAGTCCTGGAATATGTACACGCCTTCAGCAGAGAAAAAAAAATCCATAAATGGGATAACCATGTTATTTAGCACATTCAGGAAGACAGTCTACGTCATTTTATTGCCAAATGTAGCAACTCCAGATCATAGAACTGTTTCCAAGACCATCATTACAAGATTTTAATAATGCACCAGATGGGTCTTAACCAAACTCCAGTCATTTTAATGTTTTCTTTGCATTATTCAAGCCAATAATTTGACCTTCTAGAAACACGACATCTATTTTGGCCAGGCAGGTACTAAAACCTGAGGTTTTTTATACTAAAACCTGAGGTTTTTTATACTAAAACCTGAGGTTTTAGTACTAAAAACTTGATCATTACCCATGATCAATGGATCGCGTTGTCGCGTGACCTCACCTTGCCTCTTGATTGGCGTGGGCTCGGCCGCTCTCTGCACCACACCATCGGTCTTGGGGTTCAGGATCACATACTTGGTCTTAAGCGTCTCCAGCTGGTAGCTAAAGCCTTTGGTTGCAGGCTCGAACTCAATCTTCTGCAGCAGGACCTTCTTGGCCGAGGAGGAGAGCAGCTTATTCAGGTCCCCTTCATCGGTAGAGTCCTTTCGGCTTGGCTTCAGGGCCTCTTTCAGCTTGTCCACTATGGGCATTGCGCATCACTGAAAGATCACACACACTGACAGTTAATCTCTAACTTGTATAACTGCATGTCAAATTCTAACACTTTCAGTTCATTTAATCGCTGAGAATTAATACTGGACCTATTTACACACATGATGTAGGGCTTATATCTTTCATGTATGTTTTACCTTTGTTTAACTTCTTAAGTGGAGTGCCTCAACACTATAAACGCTCATAAACTGCTAGCAGACATGAAGTCTTAGTGCGCCTTTATAGTTCGGTAGGCTTACAGACACCCAAAGAAAAGCCACACAATAAAACATACGGCTAGATGATGCTCCTGAGCTAGTGTGAGTCGCTCTGACAACTGTGACAGTAATGTACAGTCAGTGCTGCTTCAGGGGTTGTCGGTATGTTCGTGTCTGCATGTACAGTATGTCATCAGTTTAGACATATCAAACACCATCACGCCCCATCTTCAGGTACAAAAGACGTCAGCCAAACTATTGAGTTTACGCATTATTCATGTACTCTTTAATTTTTTTTTTATTAAAAGTTTGCCTTGATTTATACTCATACTTCATATTGCTACGTACTGTAATACTTCAGATTACTGTGGCATGAGCTACACTAGAATTTACAGTAAATATAAGCCAAAAAAGAAAAACTCCATAAATATGAAGCAGCTCAAGCAAATGAACTAGTGTTTAAATCCACTAGTAATCTAGCAACCAGAAAACGATAAATGACTCAGATTTTATTATATGCTCGTTCACACTATCCACATTGTGTTTTTATTAAAATGACTTCAGAAGAGGAAGAAAAAGTGCAGGATCAAATTGGCCGTCGATTATGATGAAATTCAACCAGCATAAAGCCAACAGGAAAATTTTTTTTCACATAATACATGAAATGATGATGAAAATAATTGCTTGTCCTTTTTTATTCATAGGTGTTTAATGCGGGAGGATATTTGTTTTATTAAGGCCAGCTTAAGAAATGTTTACAAAGTGATTTCTCTACACTGTTGTGTACAACATTAGACCACACCTTCTAAAAAGGTTTGGAAATGTTTACAACTCTGTTTTGAACAGGTATTATGCAATGCATGCAGTAAGTCAGTTTCCTCATGGCAGTGAGGGAATAGAGTGCCATGAGATTACATCAGAGCAACCGTTTCCCCCTCAGCCAGAGAGTATATTTTAGAAAGCTAACTAAAACGAAATTAACCAAGATATTTTTCTTTAGATTAAGCGTCTCCTATCCAACAATGCAAATACAATGAAGTTAAATGTCTTTCGGGGACAGGGGAGGTGATCTGCAGTGTGCTAGAAAACACAGGTTTACTTATCAGCTGTGCTGCTGACGCACGCCAGCAGGCCGCACATGCATCAAAGCACACAAGGACAGCCTAACCTTCACACACACTTCCAGATGTACGTTATCGCCGCACAGGGCCACCATCTAACAGCACAGCTGAGTCCTACCGTGCACCGACTCTGCAAAGATGCTAACCTTTTCTTGTCCCTTGTCAGAATTTGGTATGAGCTGACGAGATTCAGCGTAAACCTGAACACTTTTATTCCTAATAGGGGCAAAACAGACTCCAGCAAAATCAGTTTTCCCATAAAGTGACATTATTTGTTGAAATAAAAGTGTGTTGTAGAGCAGTAGGATGTGCGAGACTGAAACGTCACCTGGTCCTTCCCTCATCTTTAAAGGTCCCATATTTTTCTATTTTTTAACAGGTGTATAATGTTTAATGTTTGTTAATGCTTCAGATGAAATACCCCTCGAACAACGCATTTTTATTCCTCCCTCTGTTTCACTGTCTATGTAAATAAACTGCTGCCAAGTCAAACCCTACAAAGAGACCTGAGAAAGACTGAGCTGACAGGCAGACAGGCGGGGAGGGCTCTTCTAATATGAGGCCACATCAGGGGATAGTTTAAACTCTGGCCAATACAAAAAAAGAAAAAAAAACATTTGCGGAAAAGAGGCGGCATAAGACACACACACAAATACGCTATCCATGTACTTCCGCTTAGAAGACCATGACTGGGTAGTGTTGCTGTGATTGACATGGGACAGCCAGTATGCCACTTCTGAAAGCATGGACAATTTTGCGTCCTAAGACTCCTGGCCATGGATGGCCGGGTTACTACACACTTCCTGTCAGCTCAAGCCAGTCTGGCTGTTCTTATCTGACCCACTTCACCAGAAAGGCGTTTCCACCCACAGAACTGCTGCTTACTGGATATGAGAGAATAACAGCTTAGTGGTTAAACAAGCAGACTTGGCACCAGCGGCCATATCCCAATTAAACTCACTGAGGTCACACAATTCCCCGAATCTTTTGGTTTGATGTGAACGATAACTGAAACTCCTGACCTGTATCTGCCATCGCTGCTGCCACATTACTGTATGATGGATAAGCGCATGGATTTAATATCTGACCTGGAGTGCGGGCGATGCCAACTGTCTCCTGTGTACATGTGAAAGATCACAACATGAATGAAATGTCATCCATCAGGTTTATGTCTCAATATCATGTTTATTCACAAGATACTGGTGTCTGATTTGAGTATAATCTGAAGGTGGATTTTCTAGGAAGTACAAGTACGAGATGTCCGATAATTAAAATGGTTTCGCTCAAGGAAACCTGTCAAATTGGTCAATATATGAGGGGGTCTCAAATTTTCATCATTGGTTGTGGAAAAATAAGACCTAATCATTTTCACATTTAATTGGACAATACAGTTAAACCTTGGATCAAGAGCATAAATCATTCTCAGAAGTGTGCTTATATATCAAAACACTTATATCAAAGTGAATTTCCTCATAAGAAATAATGGAAACCAATATGATTCGTTCAACAACCCAAAAATATTCATATAAAAATAATTAACACCAAATATAAAGTAAAAATAAAACAAATTAACCTGCATTTTACCTTTGAATGTACAGAGCCCCCCGTACTATTTGCATATAGAGTGACTAAAAACAATACAATGCTTTTTATGAGAAGAAAATTCAACATCTCTTCCATTCCAGGGATTAAATAAACAATAACAATGCCAGTATCAGAGTCCGTAGAAGCTCAGTGGACCGCGCACAACCCCTCGTCTGCGTTTTTTCACGGGGGTGGGGCTAAGAAAAACGCATCTCAGTCTATTAATCCGTGCGTTCATTTTATTAATCCACTGTTAGACGAGGGAAGAAGTAGGAGCAGGGGGGAGGGGCTACTGTGTAGGATGACTTTCTTGCACATACGCACACCCACACACATGGAATCACTCCTCTAAACAGATTCATCTCCCACACTGCTACAGCCTTTATAACTTTCTTTTCTTCACGGCGGCCGTTGCTGCAGTACAGATACTAAAGAACAGTCACTACACTTGGACACAAAATAAAAAAATTAAAAAATACATTATGCGCACACGAGGTCACAATGTTATAATAAACAGTACACGCGCGCATGGATGTTGACTATACAGGTGATGCACGCGCACTGAGACTGAGCATGGGAGACGATTACCCACAATCCCACAGTGAGAGAGAGAGAACCATTGGCTCAGGTTGTGGTCACGTGATGCTCGGCAGACAAAGCGCATGTGTACTACAGTACTCGTATATCAAGTTAAAATTTATTCAAAAAAAAAATGTACTCACAATCCAGGGTTCCACTGTATTTAAATCTGATTCAAATCATATCAATTAGAGATTCAAACTTAACTGTTTACACAGACACTGATCCAATAATTTGTGTTTACATGCTTTATGCATTTTATCAGAATATAACTCTGACATGCGCATGTGTGATCCTCCCTCATCCAGAGACCCGGAAAGTTACCTAAAGAACAACTAAAGATAGTTTTTCCTGCTGATTTAAAGCAAAAATAAAAAATAAAGATAGATAAAAACAAATAATGACGTGTTCATTGTATTTGTAAATATTTCATGGTAACAGGACCCTGAAACGTCTCTCACGCTGCTTTCCATTCACGAATTTGTCTAAGCTACCTGTGGAACCTGAAACAGAAAGAAATTAATCACTGCCAGAAGCAAATAAGGTTTTTTTTTTTTGGTTTTTATGCAGTACCGCATCTTTCCCTAGTCAGGTAATTGGCTTTTTCACCAGTGAGTCTGTTCACGTTCACGTCTGACTGCTTCTGGCTTGTAAGCTGCCTATTGTAAAAGAAATTGAACCTCTCTCATGTCTTGCGTTCATTAAAACAAAACTCTCAGCAGTGTGTAAAGGTGTTATTTGCTCATATGTGGTGGAATTTGACCGGATCTTATAATGTGGGTAAAAACAAATAACTGACAGATGGGTTTCAATGACTGTATTAAATAAACCTGAAAGTAGCAAAAGCCCTTCATTCTCATGTTTTGTCTTAAGTCAGACAATAATTACACCCCTATAAGGGTATAAACGTACTTAAGTGTCCGATTTTCCTCACTGACAACAGCATGACGTCACAAACACAACTCCATGTATCCACGTGTATTTATGTAGTATATACAAATGTACGTGTAAATTTATACTCTTATGTGCTTATTTTTATTTTATTTGCACAAATTTCAAAAAGGTTCAAATTCATTATATATATATATATATATGTGTGTGTGTGTGTGTGTGTGTGTGTATATAAAAAAAATCTTAATACATTTTCCACGAGATACAGAAGATAATTAAGAATCTATCAATATCTAAAACCTTGGATAAGCAAAGCAGCAGGAACAAAATATATTAATTACTTAAATTTTAAAGATAATTAAGTTGAAATGTTAAGTAAACCGAGATGAAGTTGTGGTTGTAAAGGTGTTGCCATCATTCTGCTATTCACTTCACTCTGGTAAGCAGTAATGTCTACACGTTAAAGCAGCCAGAGTTATTATTTAAAAAAATACACGATGATGTCACCAACTAATTAATAATTAAAAGCACTGGCAATTAACTTGATCATCGATTTTAAGCAACTACATCTACTAGTGTTCCCCCTACATAGTAGTGTACCCCAACAGAATTTCTCTCTTTATTTCCTCAAACAAAAAACATCTACAAGGTACAGTTTATTTCATACATTATTAAACAAACCAACTACAACCTGGCAATGTTTTTGTCTCGTTTATTTTGTCTACTAAACTACTTCCACTTTTTGGGACAAATTCAATAATTTTTCAGTCTATCAGCTAATAACATGTTTGATTCTTCATGAGGATGTGTTTTAGCTCAGCAGTCCTGGTAAACGCGAGAGAAATGCCCTAAAAATATAAAGTAATATTCCGAGATGTGCATGTTATTTGCCTCATTTTATTTTCCAATGCCTCCTACAAAAAGTGTGTCTTAAGAGCAGCATTGCTTGGTGCAGCTTTTAGCATAACGCCGCTGAGGACGCCTTCATTATTCTCTGTACAGCTCAGCTGCAGAGTGCATCACTCAAAACATTAGCTTGTAGTTTCATGCTTTGCACGGATTGCTATTAAACCATGGGTTTTCTTGAGCATTATTTGTTTCTTTGTCTTCTTTTACCAAGGATGTATACACTGTAGACCAGATGAGAAGGTCTGCACACACAGAGGTTGGCTGACAGTCTGGGTGGATAATTCTTATCCTGACACCAACGGAGGTAGATTTTGGGCAGCAGTAACTATGAATGTAAAATGGGGGGTGGGGGAGACACCAATATCCAAATGATTCGAGCTGTATGACTACACAGGTTTTGCAATTTAAATCGATCTTTTGTCTGCTGCTTCTTCTTCTTCAAGTTTATGGCCAATTTGTGCTAATACCACCACCTGCTGGACTGGAGAGTGGAGCAGAAGCTTAGCAAAAGAAGGATTATTACTTTGTACGGGATGTGACCTAATCAACAAAAGTTACACAGCATTTCAATGTTGATTATACAACAGGTAGTTCTGATCGAGTAATCAAATTGGACAAGAGTGGAGATAAAGTGCAGAACAGCATTGGGATGTTTAACTATATGCATAAATCCATGTCATGGGTGTCCTACAATCGTTCACTACTTGTCATTCAAAGCATAGGTAAAAGTGGGTCGGTACGGTCCGCAGTAGTGAGGAGAGCACAACTGCCTGTCAAAACCCTCAGTCAAAACCAGCCACGGAAGCACTTTCAGCAAGAACTGTTGTATAATACATCTGATAACTGCTTTGAAGTCAGCCCAAATTGTTGCTGAGCCATCCATGCTGCTCTGTTCATGGCTAACAAGAGCTACAAAGCTAAATAGCTTCTAACACAAATCTGATGCCCAAATGCCTCTTTAATCCCTGATAAAGGGCACTACATGGTGTGTGGAATAAGGGATAATATATTCTATATAATGCACTAGCTGTACATTTTACACTGTTTGTGATTTAACCCCGGATCCTTTTATAACTCGTTTTTTTTAGTTACTTTCAGACTGACTACGAGTTCAACATCATCCGTCCATATTAAACAAAAAAGCCTAAATGTCAGGATTTTTGCTATTTAAAGTTGACCTTTTTATACTGTCAGCTCCCTCTTTCTCGGATCAGTCCGACGGGTTTACATTCGAGAACAAGATCAATTATGCTTTTCCGTATCCACCCAGAAGCAAGCTCTTTCTTTGTGACAGAATACTGATTAGGTCTATCCAGTTGCCACTTCATCTGCATTAAGTACATGTTGTATATTCAAGTGTTGAAAATTACAAACAATATTAAATCTAAGTAACAGCTGTATCCCTAAAAATATGATCTTTCACACCAATCATAGGTCCTACTCTAATGATTTGTAGTAACAGAGTGTGAGCTGCAACATTATGTTCAACTATTAAGCAGTTTATTTACTGCAGCCCTGTGAAAACTTCTCTCATTCTATCAATAAATGGATAATCATCACAGCCCTAGCCAGGGGGAAAAAAAAAGAAAAAAAAAAAAAAAAAAACCCTGCAACATATGGTTCAGGTCCAATTCCTAAAACTATCAGATAAACATCCCTGCTTAAATAATCAATGATGGATGTGATGTTTGGAGGTGTCTAAGTTTCCTCTATGGGCTATGCGCTTACCCATGATCCCTTTCTTTTTGCCATCAGACATATAGAAAAGCATAAATCAGTCTCAAGACATTCAGGTCCGTCTCTACAATTTATCTGTAATAGCTGTAGTTGTATGGAATTCACAGTATGTTATAATGTTTTTATTAAGCTTTAACGCAATGGACTATTGTCCGCTCCGTGGTGTATCCCTGCTTTACAATCAGTGTTTCCCACTTCTTAGCTGTAAAATGAAAAACAGAATGAACATGCATATACATGATACCGGATTTAGGTGCTTGCACAATGTAAACTGCTGCAAATATACAGTCATCACAAATTCCCACAAACTAGTTTGATCTTTCTGCTTATACAACAGTTAGTGATGCTAAAAGCCATCACAGGTAAGTGCCACACGTTTGTAGACAGCCAGGGACTATCACGACCAACTAAAAGTTTGTGGCGGCCATCTTTAAACTAGAGCAGTGTAGTTTACCATTGCTGCTGTTGTGCTTGCCGCTAGCATTGCGGAAAAAGTAGAGACATACGTGGAAAAACAAAGTCGATACGATATCATCACAATACCTCAGGTGCCGATTCAATAAAAACTGCAATGACATTTTTCCTCGATTTTGTTACAAATTCAACCCTTAAAAAAAAAAAGTTTAATGATTAATTAAATGTAGCCCTTTCCTCATAACATCAGTTTTCAGACTAAAAACTAGGCACAGCATTAAAACAATACAAATCAACATCAAATAGAATTTTAACATTCAACTTAAAATTACACAAAAAGCTACATTTTTCCTGAGCACTTATATCTCTCTCTCATCCGGCATGATTATTATTTCTAAATAAACTTAGCGAATAACTCACTCCTATAACATGGAACGAAAATGTGTAAATAGTTCAGAGTGTACCACCTCCTGTATGACTATAAAGAAACAGCAATGCTGTACCTCCTCAAATGCCCCCAAAGTCTCAAAAAACTTAACCTGATGGTAAGTGCACAGATTGAGTGGCTGCGTGCAAACGTGGCTTCTAACGCAAGCGATTTTCTACTAACTCATGCTTGAGGTGTTTTGAGACTGTTTTGAAACTAGTGTGTGCAGTAAATGGTTTTGAGACTAATTCAAGTTTGGAGAAAAAGGCAGATTGGAGGTTTTTAACACGCACAATTTTTGATTCCATAAAAAGGCATTTCTGTTGCGCCACTCAGAAGCTTGTGCACTCGGTACAGAATCGTTTATATCTGAGGGTGATTGTCTGATCACCGGTCACACTCAAGCAATTCAGGTCACTGGTCGATCAACTGGTTCATCTCTATTATAAGCGAAAAATAGTTTTAGATATATTATATTATTATATTAGATATATATTATTTGGAGTCACAAAAAAAAAAAAAAAAAAATCACGATTCATAACTGAATCGATTTTTTCCTTCCATCTCTACTGACCAGTGTGTTTCTATCAGAAAAACAACCACAACGATGGACATAATCAATCCTGTAATTAAATAATCCCCAGCTCCAGGTGTTGTTAGTGTCCTCGACTCATTTATAGGTTCAAACAGATAAAACGTGACAAAATTTTGTTTCTACTCGGAATGATTCAAATCAGAAAAGGTAAAGCAGTTTTTCTTTTAAGTAACCATATCCGTTTTATTTAACGACATTCACACGAGTTGCACGTGCTCCCAGTGAGGCCTCGTGTTAAACGGCGAGGTGAAACGACAGGCAGTAAATCATCTCACACACAACCAACAAGAAGCAAGGAACAGCACGTTAGGAAGGAAAAAAACAAACAAATATTAACTAATATTTTTCACTGGTTGTGTAGCTGGATTTAGACCCGAGTGTGGCAGTGTAGAGAGCCGGTGTAAGGTTACACTGCGCCCTGGTCGCGTTACATCCTGTCAGCGGTTAGCTTTTCAAACCTGAATACACACTGAACACACACACCGAATTACAGGAAACACAACTCCTATACTTTATGTAACGTTATGGAAAGTGTTCGATAATTATACACACACACACACACACTCTCCTACACGCACGGAGACTAGTAACGTTAGAACTTGTTCTGGTAAATAAGACACAGCTGTAGCCGTATTAGCTATTTATTCAAGACTGGAGCAGAAACATATTAATACAATTTGAACAGAAATGACGCACTGCTGCTTCTAATTCTAAATATCATTTAAAACAACAGTCTAGTTGATAACACGACTAGGTTGCAGCAGTGCAGCTAGCTAACACGTTGGTAACGCGGTGTGTGCCACGCGCTAAGCTAACTAGTTAGCACCAGATAGTTGTAGAAAGCATACAATTGTTAATGTTTTTATTTATTTATTTTTATTTTTTGCTTGTGATTTTGGTTCATCTAACATAGTAAGCTTGACATGTCAGCTTTATGTACTAGCCTGTAACCTAGTAAAGCGACTTAAAGCATTACAGCTTATTTTCTTGGTAACACATGGAGCTAAACTACAGCGTGCTGCACAACATCGGCGTCTACGCTTATATACACACACTCGGACATGCCTGGTTTTCCTTACTACATTGTTATTTGCTGCACTGACACAAGGTGACACTGTAGGAGTTAAGCGGTGTAAGGCAGCAGACTCGCTCCCGGTCACCGGCCTGCTACAGTCACAACCGCGCTGCGCTGCCTGATCCCTGCAGCACCATCATCACCGCCCTGAATCCTACCCTCACTCAATCACTCTCACTCTCTCTCTCACACACACACACACACACACACATCAAATCCTATCAGACCATACGCCCGAGTTTAATACGCTCAGAAAGATCCGGCACACATACCCGTCCGTGAACTGTCAGTAGTCTTTAATCTAGTTCTCTACTGAAGAGCCTCGGTTACCGCGAAGTCCTTCATTTTGTTCCATTCTCTTTCTCCCGTGCTGCATTACCGGGGGGCGTGGCCTCTGATAACAGACAGGAGCGTACACCAATCCCCTAGAAGCAAAGCACTGACGACACGCTTTAGTCGCATCACAAACATCAAATCAGGAGACTAAGAAGGATGGTTCTCTACCAAGCGCTTTAATCACGTTTTGTTGTTTACTATGACTGAGTGAGCTGCCATGTTTTAGCCAGTGAAGATGCTGTTGCAGTAACAGCAAAATCAGACTTTGAGGAGATTCTTTACTTAACCATGTTGTCTTACATTTAGATAAGAGTATTATTTAGAACACTTAGCACTGTCTAGATCCCTACTTACAGTTCAATCCCTTAAAGATGCAATAGGGCCTTCAAGAAGCATTTTGTTTGCTTAAAATATGAGTGTTCTGGATCATGTATATCAAAGCATGAAAGTAATAATAATAATAGCTATTGACTATTACTAGTACTCTTATGACTACTACTGTTTTACACTTCACAAGGAAAGGCCTTCATTCTAACACTGTTAAAAGTATTAATTTGTCGATGCAGTTTTTGACGGGTCTTTATGCCCATGACATGTGGAAAGAAAAAAAATCCATTGATTGAAAAACCTGTTAATTTAGTATATTCAGGTCATCAGCTGACCTCATTTTTGGGCACATAATATTACTGAAACAGAGACCTAACAAAATGAAGTGAACCCAGATCACAACACTGTCCCCGCAGGCTTGTATGGTAGACACTAGGCATGATGGGTGCATCACTTCACCCAGCTCTTTTCTTACCCTGATGCACCAATCACTCTGGAACAGGGTAAATCTGGACTCAGCAGACCACATGACCTTTTTTTCAATGCTACACATTAAACACTTTTTTAAATACCCTCACTGATAAGTGGTTTCCTTAAGGCTACAAAACTGTTTATTCCCAATCCATCAAGTTCTCTTCACATTGTGTGTTTGAAAATGCTCTAACACAGCTGTGAGTTTAACTGATGCTTTTTTTATGATTTGATTTTACAAATCATTTAAGTGATATCCCATTCAGGATGTTTTTCTGACCACTCCCTTAAAGATAAGGTTTCACCACTATCCTTCCAGGTTTTAATATTTACAGTTCTTTAACCTAATTTTAGTAATTTCAGCAAAATCCTTAGTTGTTTTCTTTTCTTGATGCAGGACAATAATTTGACCCTTCTGAAACAGACTATGTCTAAACCTACAGTATGTCTTCTGACATGGTTGTTTAAGAAATTAGAAGCTCCTCACTGCATCAGGTATAATAATAATAATAATAATAATAATAATAATAATTAATAATAATTATATTTTTTCTTTTTTAAGTAGGCAGAGTATATTATCACTAATGCAAATGCAAAAAGTCAGACACTCTAAAAATTCATTTAAATGCATTTAGCTTTGATTATGGCATGCAATGTGGTGCCAATTCATGATTGAAAATGATTCCTTAAACAGTGTGTGTGTGTGTGTGTGTGTCTGTCACTTTTACACAATACCTCAGATTTCTACTGTTGATGTTTTCCTATACAACTTCATAAAGTGTTATAGTGATATCCAGTCATATTTTTTTCCTACATAGTTCGTCTGGGAAGTTGATATTTTAGCACTATCCCTCCAGGGTTTAAGAATGCAGTGGTGACTTGTTAATCAATCATTTTAGCAAACACCTTACTTATCCATACTTTTTTTTTCCTTTGGCCAAGCAGTGTATGATAACATAGCTTGAAAGGTTATGCTGTGTCGCATACCTTTGCCAGAAATATTTGGTTAGGAATTTAAAGTTAATTTGAATCCAAAATAATAAAAACTTTAAACTTATATTTTGCTTAATATGTATTTTTGTAAGGATATTCTGATTTCAGTTGAGTATTTTTGTTAATCTGGAGATAACATTTATTTATATACATTTTTGCTTATTACATTTTTCTATTTAAAAATGGAATGGACTGGTATACTATGTATACAGTATTAGCAGTGTGATAAACAGTATTTAAAAAAAAATTAGTATGATCTGATTTTAAATTTGATGGGACAGAAAATGCCACTCTGTGTATTAATTAAAAAATGAATTAAAAACTGGATGTGAATGAGAATGATGCAACGGGCAATAATAAATTCATAAAAGCTTTGTAGATTACTGTATTCCTTCATCCACCTTACAAAATCTGGTTGCTAATGACCCAATAAGTAGAGATATCCAGGGACATTCCTCATATACAGCCTTTTTTAAATCCTCACATAAAAAATTCCCACTCTGGACAAAAACTAATAATATATCAGTGTCAGTATGTAAGTGTCTTGCACATGGCTTTTTTTCATCTTATAAGCTTAACATTCACAGTTTGCTCTCATTTTTTCTTTTAATAAAAGCTCTAGATTTTAATAAATGTTTAAGGAAGAATAGATTAGTTTAGTAGGAAACATCGTTTATTTTAGTGTTACTCCTGACTAAAGAACTGATGATACAATATGGCACTAATATCATATTAAGTTGTTCAGTTATTCTTTTTTGTAATGAATATTTTACATGGCAGGCTGTCCAACAGGAAACATGAATAACAAGATTAAAGCCCCGTGTACAATAAGTTAGACACCAGGTCAGTGCTTTTTTCTTTTCTTTTATTCATGGATATGGAACTGTTACACCAAGATGAATAATACAGGAGTATAAAAGGCATGCACAGGGTAGCTCGCTTAGTCTTCCCAAGTGGTTCCAGCACCGGAAATCTCACACTACCTCTTTTCTCCGCACAATATAAAAAAAAGGACATTTGAGAATTAAAAAAACAAAGACAAAAAACCCATGGAAATAAAAACAAACAAACAAACAAACAAAAAAAAGGATACCATGATATACAAAATTACTAAATTAGGCTTTGTGACCGTTCCTACACACATGTTGAATAACTGGAATACTGCAATTATTTATATACTGAAAACTCGAACATAGAAAACGGCACAATCCTTAATCTGTGTGCCAACGTTTACAAATAGAAAAAAAAAAAAAAACTAATGCAAATAAAAAGCCGTATTAATGAATCGCCAAAACTAAGGGGTTTAGATATAAATTAGAAACATGTATATATTACAACATACATAAATTATTACAAGATGCCTTTTGTGCATAGTAATCAGTTTATTTTACATCTATTGTACTGTGTAAGTCCACATTGTACACATAAGTCTAATCACTTTGGTTATTTCTAATAAGTTACTCAATCTTTTTACGTGACATGTGAACAATGGCATTTCAGAGAGACCATAACATCAGCAATGCGTGGGGTAGATAAATCACTTATGCATTCTAAAACAATTGTTTCCTAGTTCTTTTCATAATCTTTCAATTTTCTTTAAAATCAGACATACGTCCTACATTTTAGTGAACTAAATTCCAACCGAAACCTAAAACAGTGGTAATAAAGGCAGTAAACATTTTTTCCCTAAACAGCATGGTTGCATCTAGGTGCTATAGGGGACTCAAAGTGCTTTACAAAATAAAACAGAGAACATTGTCTGAGACATATTCATTTACATCATCATCATATCACCAGAACCATGTTATAAAGCACAAAATGCAACTGAACAACGGAGTGATTATTTAAAGGGTCCATAGCAGTGTTAGGAACATTTTCTAAAATGGGTCTGCAAAGTCAGGAAACTACAGGTTTATGGATCTTCAATGTCCATGAACTCCTTCTTTGGTGCAACGACTCCACGGTACCAAGCACAAGAATCATCATTCCTCTTTATGCAGGTGTAGTGCCGAGCTTGGGGACCCTGCACGGCGTTCTCCATAAGCCAGTCAGTCCATAGACACTCAGCAGGATCGCTGATCGAACAGGGGACAGAGGCACAGTGGACAATCTGTAGAAATACAGAGAGAGAGCAAATGATTAATCATGGTTATTTTGATGACAAGATTGCTGAATTTGACTTGGATGATTAGCTGTATATTTTTTTGATACATACCCTGCACCCACAGCCCATCTCATAACGCGAACCCATGCCCTTTTTCTGAGCGTTGCTCAGGGACTCCCATGACTGGATGAAGTCACACAGTGTCACATGCATTGTGCCATCAGACTCCAGTTTACCTGCACAAATAATGATATCACAGCTTTGCTTCCTTGACAATAATACATAGGACAGTTTAACATGTGACAGTTAAAGTACCTGTGATCAGGTATTCATGTTTGTCATTGATGTCCAGGGTCACACCACACACAGCAGACGAAGGGCCAGTGAAGATGGCGTCAATCTCACGCTCAGGTCCCTTGAACATCTAAAGGATGTAACAGAATGAAAAGTATTAGAAGTCGAAGGGCATGCTTTTCATTTGCATTATGCAAATCAAGTTAATATTTATATATTAGCAACATATTTGTTGTATTGTAGCAGCCAGAGAATAGCCTTCACAGAATTTACTTTAGATCATTCAAAATCTAAACGGTCTTTCCTATTGTTACCTTTTTTGTCCGCATCTCAATCCTAAGTTGAACATTTTAAATCTAGTTATCTTCAAGACTGGAAAAGGGGAAAACTGCATTTAAGGTTTTCACTCTGACTGCAGTGCGGTGGCATCACAGACACAATCGGTATCGGATTATAAATGCATCTGACCAAGGCTATACCCATTTCTTTACAGCACATAGCATAAAACTCACTTTTCAATTCATTTTTTACCAAACAATGATCTTTGCAAGAAGATGGCCTGCGCAAGACTAAAAAGAAAACAAACAACTCCATATAGTTTTGGTGAAATATATATTAAAAAGCATTTTGATTTTACTACCATAGTTAGTTGCATGTTCTGTAATTACGTTCCCTTTAGCACCTAATAATCCATTAGCAAACATATCAGTGAAGACTCAGCATTAAAATAAATTAATAAAAATAAAATAATAATAAAGCAATTATGTAATGATATACAGATGCAAGCAATGGAATACAATATATGCAAAGATTATAATGTAATTATAATACGGCTGCTTTTAAATATTAAATTCTAAATACTGTGTAAACTGTATTTTTGGGGAGCAATTTAAAAAACATTTATAAAAAATTAACTATTTGTATTTTCGTTAGGGTCATTTTGGATCACTTAAAAAATGAAAAAAGCCCAAAAGCATTTATGACATTTTCTATAAATTCTAAAATTTTGCGCCATTACATTGCAAAATCTTTTTTTTTTGGCCTTTGACACTCGTCAAATTGGATTAAATGAATACTGTGTGAGGCCAACTGTTTTTAAACCTGAAAAGATTACAAACAGATGAATGAGCCCATACTGTAAGTCAAATTAATCCTTTAAAGGATTGCTACACAACACAAAGTCCTTGAATATGTGTCTCAGTTTTCTTAACTGTGTACAATTAATTGGTCTTCACATTTTTTTAGGTTCTTTAGGAATTAAGAACATACCTTCATCTGTTTAATGTCATACTTGATCCTCTTGATTGGATTGCCATAGACGTCATTGCCTGTAACGATTTCTTGCCGCCCGACCACTTTGGCTGTGAGAACTAGAGAAAGGCAAAAGAAAAGTGAGCAGACTGAAGAAATCAGCTGTGAGAAAATAACTGCTGACTCTCGAAGTCCATTTCCTGTGAACTGCATATGGAAAAGCAGGAGTATTTGATTACTGCTGAGGGAGGAATGTGCTGGGCCTGGTGCAGAAAAAATTTCTGCCTGAAGCTCGAGAAGCTGGCTAGTGGTCTCGCCACAGCATGCTGTTCACTAATTACTCAGGCACTTAGATCTCCTGCACGTCCATCTGAGATGCACAGACATCACCAGATCACTTGCAGCCTGCAATTTGAGAGCTGTATACAAGATCAGTCTTGGCAAACATTGGCAAATGTCTTGTTTTCCCCCAACTTTTTTAAGCTTTTAAAGCAAAAAGCTCTTTGTAAATTTTATACTAAGACTAGAATTTCAGGCTCCACCCACAATCTTGCTGCACAGCTCCTCCTATTTCTATTAACCCATAAGCCCCTGTTTAATTTTCAGTTATTAACACTGAAGTTTATTATGTGGTAATTGTGATTATTTAATCAGCAGCTATGGTGGTAGAGCCAGGAATGGTAAGCAGTTATGCAAATCTTGAGCGGCTAACAGAATTTAAGGGTTTTAAAAACTAGATTTAACAGAACAGCTGGGTGGATTTTGTGGGAGCAAAAAGCTGCTTGTCAGCATTTTCATTGTAATCACCGTTTAGCTTACTCAAAGTATAGGGGCTCTAAAAATGACAAACCACTTCTTTTAAAAGAGGAAATGGACACACACCAGGGAAGAGTACACACTGTTTGCCTTTCTTTCAACCTAAAATAGGCTCTATTGCACAGAAGTGCATACTGCTACAGTTTCTCGATTTCTGCTTCTTGTTTAAGCACAAACTCAAGATATTTGATATATGGATTTGCTTCTTATATTCTTATTAAAATAACTTTCCTCCATTCAATATTCCACATTCCCATCGAGTGAATCCTGATGGCCTTCAGTGGTCTCTCTGTCTTCACAGTACACATGTCCGAGTGTGTTCTCAGGGAGGCCACTCATCCCCTCCCCGTACCCAGTCCTGAGCACAGAGCTGCTTTTCTCTGGGCCACACACAAGCACGGGATGCCAGCTACACCCACAGGAGGGCTGCGTTTAGAAAGTCAAACCCGGCACTTTCATCAGTGAGTGAACTTACACAGGACTGTTTTATCCAGGTTCAGGCACAGGTCCTCTTTTTTACTCATTCGTTCCATTCCCCCTTTCGGCTCCGTGTTTACTGGAAGTGGGAACATTCACAATCCTTCAATTGCGAGGAGGACTGGCCTAAGCAGGATATACTTTGCTGGCTCATTCGTAGAGGTCATGTGGTCCCAGCAGCACATATTTGTGGGAATTTGCATGATTCGAAGTGTATGATAAGTGACGAGTGGTTAAGTTTAGCAGTCGTAACTACCATGTTTAACTCTCGATCACCACAGAAGTCATATCAGTTTTGTATACTGGGTGGGTGTGACACTGCACATTTGTCTAAAGTGAAATCTCCCAACAAACCTCAAACTCAAAAGGTTTAATCCATTCCTAACATGTAGAGTTAAGCACAAATTCCAGAAAAACTTTAGCAGTTTGAGAACGCACGAATGTTCTACGCCACACTGCGCTGGAGTTCAAGATGGAACAGAAACCCCTGACCAGATTTAGATTCCTGACCAGATGTGGATATTTACATTTATTGCAGGTATTTCCTATAAAATAAAATAAAAAAAACAGTCTAAGGCTGAAGTATTGCTTTAGCTCAATACCACTTCAGCTGATCTTTATATGCCATTGAAGGAGTTTTACTCTCCTGCATTACCCTGCTCTATTGGCCTGACGCACAACCAAGCCAGCTTTAGCATTAGGTTCAAAACCTTGAAGAAACTGTTTTTTTGATAAAAAAAAAAAAAAAAAAAAAAAAA
>JAOTRS010000025.1:14841529-14853216 GCA_028565755.1 Dinotopterus cunningtoni
TAATCAAATGACGTCACCTGACCGAGTTTATATATGCCAAAATCTTTGGCGTGTTTGACACACATGCTTCAACAACCGGTCACGCGGAGAGCGTTCCCATAACGTTTTCACGCACCATCTCGTTCCCGCTTTTTCAGGGAACAGGATTACAGCAAAGTAACCCGAGACGTTTCCTGCCTTTTCCAACCTGCAATTCTCATTTCTCTCAGCAGCTGGCGCAAGGGATCGCGCATACTAGCTATGCGTCATTCAGTGTGTATATGTAACTATTTCAGGTTTCATTCCATATATGCAGTTTTATATACTGTTTTTTATATATATATATATATATATAATACTTTTCAAATAAAATCACTATTACTTGATCCTAAAGTTTAGTTTAGCACACAAAAAACAGAATAGTCCTTTCTGGTAAATCAATTGCTAAAATTACAGTACAAATGTAGAATTTAAATTAAATATTTTTAGGGTCGAATTTAAGCGAAATAAACGTTAACACAGTGAGCCTTTAGATTTTATCATGTGTAATTAGAAAAGCTACACGTGTAGGGTTTTGTGTCATCTTATATATTGTGTTCTTTAAATTTGTAGTAGATTAATTAACTGGAATAAATGACCATAAAATTAAAACATTGTCAGGACGTTCTACTGCCTCAGCAGATGTCAATGTCATTCAGCCCCGCTTGTGTTTTTGCGTTATTATAAGAATGAAATGCAGTAGGATGTTATGATCATCATCATTTTCTTTGATAATAAATAATGACCCCTGTTGCGCTGTACCACCGCTGGCAAAACCTTATGAAATACAAGTAAAACATTAAACGAATTTACAATCACAGTACTAAAATTACAGTACAGATTTAGAATTTAAATTAAATATAGGCGTTTCTTATTTGCATCGAATTTAAGCAAATTAAATGTATACCTTTATATCTAGCCTTTAGATTATATCATGTAGGGTAAAACTAGCGTATAGCAATAGGCGGTCAAATGACCGGTGAATTGCGTTAAAAGTAGGTGACACTAGCGCGGCGCTTCTAGTGTTAATGTGGATTTACAGCTGCCTCTTTCCCTCGTTGGCGGCAGGATCCCGAAGGCTGGCTGTGTGTGGGAATGCGAGTGCAGCATTCATTTGGCTGTCCTTCACACAGCAATCAAATGACTTCTTTTAGTCCCTGGGGTGTGATACATCACCCAACTCGCACTCTAAAATCTCTGTGGATCTTTAGCATCAGACCAGACCATGAGCGTTTAGAATGAGCGAGGAGCAACAACAGATTGAGGCACATGCCGTGACATGGGGCTAACCAAATCTAATGCAATTGTAAGGATAAAGCTACGAGTTATGTCTGTTATTGATGATGTTCTACAAGTCAATAAGCAGCCTGTAAAAATAAACTCCCAGTAGTGCTGTTATTACCTGTAGGGTGTTCTAGCAAGAACTAGGTAAGAGCCTGACAATAGCACTGAGAACGATCCATCTATTTATTTCCAGCACTGAGACGTTAAAAGAATAACTGTTGCTAGCAGCAAAAATTCATCCTGCTTAATTCCTAAAAGATGGTTTTCTGTCCACATAGCTTTGATAAAGATTTTGGCGGCTCATCGTATGTTGGAGATGTTGACTAATCCATGTAGTGTCAATTAAGATTACCCCAAACATATACATCTTGGGTTAGGAGAGATAAGACCATCAGATAAGACTGTGCAAACATGATTAACATAACAATAAGGAGTAATATTCTAGCATAGCATTTATTATAAGCACTGCTAGATTAAATTAAGAAGTTGACTTAGCCTCGTCAACTGCTAGGCACTTTAAGGTACAATGCATTTAAATCAAGTCAAGTCATGTAGGCTTTTATTGTCATTTTAACCATATACAGTTCAGTACACAGTAAAAAGAAACAGCATTCTTCCAGCACCAAGGTGCTACATACATGCAACATAAATTAACATCAACTAACTAGCTAACTAGAACACCTACTTTTCTGACTTTCTATAACAGACCATATTTACACTGTAAATTATTAAAAAATAATAATTCTAAAGTACTGTGTGTATTCTGTCTGTATATCAGTCCAGACCTTTCTTGTTGAGTAGATGGATGGCATGTGGTAGAAGCTGTTGCATAGTCTGGATGTGAGTGCCCGAATGCTTCTGTACCTTTTTCCAGATGGCAGGAAGGTGAAGGGTGGAGCGTGTGGTGTAGATGTCTTTAATAGAGGAAAGAGAGACCCCAATGATCTTCTCAGCTGTCCTCACTATCCGCTGTATGGTTTTGCCGTCCAAGAATGCCGCAATTCCAAAAACCAGACAGTGATGCAGCTGCTCAGGATGCTTTCGATAGTCCCTCTAAAGAAGGTGGTTAGGATCGGTGGTGGAAGCTGGGCCTTCCTCAGCTTTCTCAGGAAGAAGAGACATTGTTGGGCTTTCTTCTGCAAGGAGCTGGTGATAAGTGACTGGGTGTGGTTCTCCTCCAGGTGATGGTGCTGTTGACAGTTTCCACAGAGTAGCCATTGATGTTCAGCGATCCGTGAGTGGTTGATCCGTGTCCTCCTGAAGTCAACAATCATCTCTTTTGTTTTAGTAACGTTCAGAGACAAGTTGATGTCTTTAAACCAGTTTGTTAACCTCTTCACTTCCTCTCTGTATGCTGACTCGTCATTCTTGCTGATGAGAACCACAGTCCCACCACGGTCGTGTCATCGACAAACTTGATGATGTGGTTGGAACTATGTGTTGCTACACAGTCTTGAGTCAGCAGTGTGTACAGCAGCGGACTGAGCACACAGCCCTGGGGGGCCCCAGTACTCAGAGTAGTGGTGCTGGAGATGCAGTTCCCGATTTGCACTGACTGAGGTCTTCCGGTCAGAAAGTCCAGGATCCAGTTACAGAGGGAAGTGTTCAGGCCCAACAGGCTTAGCTACCGATTAGGTGTTGGAGGATGATAGTATTAAATGCAGAACTGAACTTAAACTTATGTACAGCATTCATACGTTGGTGTCCTTCTTGTCTAGGTGTGTTAGGGCCAGATGAGTGAGGTAAAGATGGCGTCTTCTGTTGAACGGTTAGGACGATACACAAACTGCAGTTGTTTCAGTGAGGGGGACAGCAGGGTCTTGATGTGTCCCATGATGAACCACTCGAAGCACCAAGACCATTGGTGTGAGTGCGACAGGATACAGAAAACCTCTTCAGCACGGGGATGATGGTGGTGGACTTGAAGCATGTGAAAACGATGACGCTGCTCAGAGAGATGTTAAAGATGTCAGTAAGAACATCTGCCAGCTGTTCATCACATTCTCTAAACTTCCTGCCAGGGATATTGTCTGTTCCAGCAGCTTTTACGTGTTTTGACTCTGCATAGAGTTTTCCTCACATCAGCTGTGGTGAGACACAGCACCTGGTCATTGGAAAGAGGGGTGATCTTTCTTGCCGTCACTGAACTCGAACCAAGCATAGAAGCTGTTTAGCGCATCTGGAAGGGAGCCGTCGTTGTCACAGGCAGCTGATTTCCTGTAGTTGGTGATGGCTTGATTGCCTTGCCACATGTGCCGTGTGTCACCGCTGTCCCATGAAGTGATTTTGGATTCTCTGGCTGTGTGCACGGTTTGCCTCTCTGATGGGCTGGAACAGTTTGGCCGTTGCTGTTTTTAGGGCCACCTTGTCCCCCACTCAGTCTTGGGTCTTCAGAAGTGCATGCACCCCTCAGTAATCCACGGTTTCTGGTTAAGGGGTGAGATGATGTTCTTGGAGACAGTGACATCATCGGTGCACTTGTTTGTGTAAACAAGATCTAGAGTGTTTTCCCTTCTTGTTGCAAAGTCCACACACTGATGGAATTTAGTAAGCATTGACTTGAGATTTGCATGGTTGAAATCTCCAGCGACAATAAATAGTCCATCTGGGTGTGTTTTCTGTAGTTCACTGATCTTTGCATACAGCTCACAGAGCTGTGCCGTCTGCTGGAGTCAGATGTAGTCCAGTTTATTGTACAGGGAACAGACGTTGAATAAGATGATGGATGCGAGAGCCGGCCGGCTAGGGTTTGTTTTCAGCCTAGCACAGACTCCTGCCTGCTTGCCGTGCTTCCTCTTTCTTATGCACCGCTTCCGATGTCCCCTCCTCCGGCCACCAGCATCAGGCAAGCCAAGGTGGCATAGGTTTTCCCGCAGCTCATCCTGAATGTACTGTAGTTTACAGGGTTATTAAGTTCCAAAAGTGTCAAAAGGTGTAATTTAGAGACATTACACATACTGTTTAATTGAGAACTACTCTTCATTTCCATATTTGTGAATTCATGTACCCTTTAAATCCAAGTAAGTGAAATCTAAAGAGTTTATAAGCTAAGTCGTTGCTAGCATATGCACTGTTTGCTAAGAAAGCAAAGAGTATTTTTTGCTTGTTAAATTAGTGCACAAGTCTAAGTGTTTGGATTCACTGCACATGATTTGTTTTAAACAACAGTGGTGATGAGTGTGATGAGAGTAACCACAAACAAATGAAAATGATTTAATTTACTTTACATATTTTAGAATGTAAGATCATTCAACCAATATTAAAATATAATAGAGAAGACACAATGAGTCATGTAGAAGATGTAAATAAGTTGCAGCAGCGACAGCTAGAATCTCAAATGGGTGAAGAAGCACAATTAACTTTTGAAGATGCCAAACAACCACTGATGAAAGACAGCTGTAGCCAAAAAGAAGTAAAAGAGTCTGTAAGTTTACTGTTAAAAGGCTTCAGGAAAATAAAAATGAAACACTTAAGCAATGATAATAGATATTTTACTGATCCCAAAGGAAATTCCAGATATGCAGTAGCAATAGAGACAGTAACACAAGACATTTTGTAGATTGCACACTGTATATCTTACAGTATATTCAGAATGTGAAAACTGACCAGAGGTTACAAGACATTGTACACAAGATTAGTAATGTCATCTGATTTGCTTGTGAAGGATTCACTAGAACGATTGCAGATTCCGCACTTAGTTGTGTTCAAATAGAAGATTATGTTCAGCATCCTCAGAAAGGAGAGTGGCCTTGATGTACAGTAAGACAGGTGCGACAGTTTCATCAGTATCATCCTATACATCAAAGTCAAGCTCAAATTCTGTCTGTATGAAGTTCAAGCAAGTGATCAAGTCTGTGCTCTATAAGAAAGATGGCTGCAACATAAGCAACTTTTAAGTTATGAAACAGCAAGAGCTCCACCTACAGGAGCTTGAAATGCTTGAAGCTAAGGACAGGGTATACGTTTCAGAGCGATAATGGAAAATGCTGCTGGATGGAACGCATTACAAGCCAAATGCCGATGAGTTCGAGTGATTGGAAATCATCAAGACTAAATGGACCAAAGGCATGAAAGGAGGTATCCAATCTCAGAACTGTAGAACAAGAACTGCTTGAACACTTCAGAGGTAGCTCAGTGGTTCAGACATTGGACTACTGCTAGGAAGGTCCCAGGTTCAAATCTCACGACCACAAAGTTGCCCCTGTTGGCCCTTGAGCAAGGCCCTTAACCCTCAACTGCTCAGATGTATAATGAGCTAAAATGTAAGTCGCTCTGGATAAGGGAATCTGCCAAATGCTGTAAATGTAAAAATGTAAACACTTCAGCACTAAGCCAGAGAGACCTGCAGCATAAGGAATTTCTTGTTCAGCATCAAGATCCACTATAGTCCACCATAAGTCCAGCAACCATGCAACCTGCAGAAAATATGTGTCGTGATGACACCATGATCCTCATGAAAGCACTTGCAGAATCCACCCCTTCAAGTCGCCAGCAGTATTTAGTGGTGATCCACTCAGGTCAAACACTGAAAGACAAAAAGGCCATACAAGTAAATGACTGCAATGAACATCAAAGGATTCTTTCAGAACTCTTTGACTGGTCAGCATCAAGATGGAATCAATGTCACAAAGGAAGCCAACGCAGCCTAAAACCCAGTGATGTCCCAGCATGCTAATTCTGTCCCTGCATATTTTAATCAAGTAAAGATCACATTTTGAATAATGCCATGAGGACCAAAAGTGCTGATGCAAAGGTCCTAGCAAGTATCACTGATAAGAGACCAGATGTTACAAAATGTGTCTTTTGTGAAAAATCTGGGTATGGTAAACTTGTATGCCAAAAATCATACAAAGGGCTGTTGCAGAAATAATGATGTTAAGTAGTGCCTATTGCAGATAGCCAACCATTTACTAAAAGAACAGACCTTTGCGGGAACATAGTTGGCTATGGAAATCCCTGTACTGACTATGGTGATGCTATTGGACTAAATAATAGAGTTTTTAGAATAATAGAGTCAAAATCCTGGGCTAGGATCTTATAGAATCTCATAATCTTACAATCTTACAAGTGAAGTCCAATACCTCTGCCATAGACAGATCAAGGAGTTGTTGGTGCAACCAGACATCATCAAGGTGTTTATATTAAACTTCTGTGAAAGATGCCTTAGTCTTAAATGCCTAAAAAAAGTCTCAAACAGGATGGACAATATTACAAATACTATGTGGATTCATGAATAAAACAATAGCTTGTGGAGGTGCTGAGAACATCCTAGTCAATTAATACAAAGAAGAAGAGAACAAGGAAGGAACTATCGCGTTTTGCCTAATATTGGTTCCAGAAAAAAATGTCAAAAGCAATGTTTTCCTGTGCCTTCCTACTTTATCCGCAATGGCTGTGTAGGCAAAAGGATGAGATTTGTGCATGCTCGCAGAGATTTTAGAAGAGCTCGACAGCCCTGAAAATGTCACATCTAGATAGCAACCTACTTCCAATTTTAGGTTTGATTGACTTCATCTGATTTGATCTGTGCCCATTTTGATCAGTGAGAACACAATTGTTCCTGTCTCAGTAGCTGTGCCTGAGTCCGGTTGAAAAAGCTGTCTCGGCCACAGTACAATTTATCAATGATTGTGTTCTCACTGACCAAAATAAATTAGACTTTGGGGTCAAATGTTCTCAGAAAAGATGAACATCCCAGGGCCCTAATGTAAAAATGCCATTACTCACCTGCATGTCCCCCCCTGCTGTTCACATGTAGATGCTTGATGCTTGATTTACATACTGATGCCTTAATCGGTGCTCTTTGTGCCTTCACAGACATTTGGGGTCCACTTTGCCAGCTTAGATCAGATCAAAGAACTAACTCTGCAAGATGTGATTTCACAGAAGCATTGAAGGATGGGAATCAGGAACTTCTAGAGAAATTAGGATGTGAGTTTGTAATGAACACCCCAGGAGCATGCCATATGGAAATATTTTGGGAAAGACAAATGTGTACAATATGAAATGGGTTAGCATCCATCAGGGATCAGTCATATCATGTCTTTATGAACGTGCCTGTAAGAAGTTGTGGCTATTGTAAATAGTAGACCTCTGATGACTAAGCATCTAAATAGTCCATCTAGACCTCAGCCCTTCGTACAAGATAGCATAGAGTTCAATATTAAACCAAAGAGTTCTGGTTGCGGTGGAAGAAAGAATACCTACTAAATCTACAACAAAGACAGAAATTGCATAAGACAAACACAGATGCAAAGATTAATGATGTGTTGTTGGTACAAGATAGCACTGTCCCCACAATCAGTGGAAGTTGGCATGAATGACTGAAGTTTATCTTGGAGCAAATGGTTGTGTCAGGAAGTTGAAGCTGCTGATAGGTGATTCAGCTTTGGATGTGAAAGTATGCAAACCACTGTGATATAGGCAGAACTCTTAGTCACAGTAAAATCTTTGAATGATACAAAAGTTTTAAAGAAGGTTGTATGTCCATAAATGACAATCCGAGCCAAGGAGGCTTTGAGTCCACTGTAGTTATTCGTGTGAACATTCAGGCAGTGGCACGCCTGAACCTTGAAAATTAACAGATAACTTGTTGCCAGTGTTTACTCTTGTAACTGTGTATAATACAAGTACTGTAGGTATAAACTTTTTGGGTTAAATGTTTTTATGGTCTGAATTAAATGAGGTAGAACTGCAAATCTTACTTTTGTCCTATTGTCTTAAGGACCACCAATATGGTTGCTCTTCATTTGCAAGGCTTTTCCCTGAATTGACAAGCTCTGTGGCACACTTTAATAGAGGGAACACTGTTTAGGGCCCATCTCATGAAGTCAGTCAGGAATGCTCAGGCACCTGCTAAAAGCAGAAGGGCTTAAAATACCTGTTTAGTGCTTAAATGAGTCTGACAGACTTTTATGTGCATTGATGAGGTCGCAGCTGAGCCCACCTGCAGAGATCATTCTCTCTCATTTTACCATCTCCCTCTCCATCTGGCTAGACAATATGTTGAGAGAACACCATAATCTTTAATGAGTTTGAGAACCTGTGTGTCTCTAATGAGAACATGGACAGATTCCCCTGGCATAGTCATGGTCCAGAAACAAATGAAACCCCTGCTTGTACAAGTGCTATTGGTTGTGAAACATGGATTATTTTGTATCAATAACTTGTACAACATTTATTGGGTGTCAACAAAGCATTTCCCACATATTCCCTTAAGTTCATTTTAGTCTGACCATTAAAGAGAGCTTCAAAAGCTTTTAGCATTTTCAGAACTTTAGGTGGTATAAGGCAAAACAGGAGCATCTAAACTGCCACCTACCAGAACTCCCAGTCTGTTGATCTCATGCCAGGACCCACACCACACCATCTGTCTCCTAAATTTACCTCCTTGTCATCAAAGCAAATGGCTGCTCTGATTGAATGTATCAGTAAGGCCCTGAGAGAGGATTTCCTTAGGCCATCTACGTTATTCCCAATCAGAAGGGTTCTTCTTCACTGAAAGAAATAGACAAAGGACTTAGATTGTGCATTGATTAACAAGGACTCACCAAGGAAATTAGCATTAAGTGTCCGCAAACTCTTTTCTTTCCCAGTTTCTTACCGGGATTCAGCTAAATGCATGCAGAAGGCTTCCGGGCACTTTTCCCATTATCAGACTGATATTTTAGTTTAAGCACTGAGCTGAAAATTACTGTAGCTTTAGACTCATTTGTTGGAAAAGTCACATGGGGTTGAGGTAGAGTTAAAATGCTGTGAGGTAGAGGTTCTTTGAGGTACACTGATTGTTCTTCTGATCAACTAAAACAATGCATATTATAATGCACATTTAATAATGTTCCCAGTCACAGCACAGCAATATACCAAATTATCATTAAATTGAAGCTGATTATTTTTACATAACGCATATTTACATACCAGGGTCATAAAACACATTTTAGGTATGAAAAGACATGAGCATATAGAATTAATTCAATCCTTTTATTGTAGTAACACTTGTACCTACTTTTCCAAAAAAAAAAAAAAAAAAACACCATGTTGTTCAGTGCTAAAGATTGGGGGGAGAGATAGGGAGATAAGTGGGGGACCAGACAGGGTAGGTTTTAATTCATTCGATTTAATTAACAGTCCAGGCAGCAGCTCGCAAACACTAAATTGTGACTCACAGTATTCTCTTATTTTCATTAAAGGGACTGTAGCATGAAAGAGATTCCAGGGAGAAACTAGTTTTAGCAAAGAAAGAAACCAAGTCACCACATTACAGTGTGCTTTGTTTTTTTTTGGAAAAAAAAATCTCCCTCTCTCTCTCTGCAAAATTAGAAGTAGCAGCTATGTATGTAATATACTGCTATGATGTAACTAGTTTTTATTTTGTGATTTCACTCTTTCTGTCAAAAATCTCTCAAAAATACTCAAAAAACTCGAAGGTTCCATAGTATGCTGCTTACTTCATCAATATTATTACACTATGATGTAATATACCAGCATATTAGTATATCTGGGCCATCAAAGCTCATTTTATGCCACTGTATGGCTAAGCACAGAACTTAACTGCTTGGGACTAAATAAAAGAAAATAAAAGATGTTGTAATAAGTTGTTAAGCTATTTGAATATGTTTGTGCCAAAAGATTTCTTTTTAGGGGACATTATGTACATAATCTAAGAAACTGTACATTAAGGTACTTTCATGAGATATTATTAAGTAAAGATTTTTACCAAAAAGTATGTACATGGTCTTATTAGTTCCATCAAGTAGATAATAATCTAAGGGGACTGTACATTAATGTGTATTATTAACAACTTTGTCTGTAACCACAAAAAAATAATGTGAAATAATATGCCATGGCATGGTGGTTTAGTGGTATGCATTATTGTCTCACGCCTCTAGGATTGGGGGTTCAAATCTTACTTCTGGTTCTGTGTGTGTGGAGTTTGCATGTTCTCTCTGTGTTTGGGGCGTTTCATTAAAGGTATTCTGTTTTTGTCCTACAATTCAAAGATGTGCGTTCTAGGTTGATTGGTGTTTCCTTATTGTCCGTATTGGGTGTGTGTGTGTGTTCTTTTGCTCTGTGGAGGGTTGGCCCTTCTTGATATTTGATTGTTTATGCAACATCCTTCTTTCCGCAACCAACTCCAAATGCTCCGGCAAAGTCCCCAGCACTAAGCTATTTTTCCTGATCTGTTTGTTACGTTTTCTGGTGTCACTGGGTTTCAAAGCAGAAAAAAGCTAAAAATATTGTACTGGCTCAGTTGGTAAAATAGTTGCATCAAGTTACGGCAAACATTAAAGGACATGATCTTCCCCAGGTCAGAGTCTGCTCTGTCCCTTTCTGTAGACAGTCTTTGTATTAGACTTCCAGTTAACAGGGGTAAAAGAATGGCTAGCATTATACATGTATTTATCTCGCAATTCTAAAATGTTAAAAGCATTACAAAAAGTAACAAATAACTAATTTAATTTCCATGAAGTATTTTGCTGATGGTATCCCAAAGTGCTTAGAAGGTGTATTATTTAAAAGTGCTATATTCAGGTTGAACTGAAACTCAGGTAGCAAGTGCATCGAGTATGTTTGCGAGTATGCATAGAGTGTGTTTGCCGTAGAAGAGCTAAACAGTTGTTGGAATGGTTTGGAGGGAATGGTGAGATCATCACTTACTTTCATCCATAATTAGACAGGCAGTGGTTGTACTCTTCCCTCAGAGAAAGGAAACAGTACATGATGAAAGTCATTTACTGGTTGACACTGACTGTAGCAATCTGTCCTTTTTAAGGAATCACAGCAAATTAGTAAAATGTTGGATGAGTACTTGAAGTTTATTTTCTTTGTGCTTTATGCAAAAACTCCATGAAAACTCAGTATAGAGCAAGAAATTACATAATTCACTTGTTACCAAAATATGTTAATCAAAGAAATGCTCACACACTGAGTTATATTCAAACAAAGAATGTTCCACATTCCCAGATATCTTCTTAACAAATTAATACATTATATACCAAATTAAGGCGTTGTTATTTCTTGCAAAATTCTGAATTCATGATTTATTCTTTAAAAACCAAACAAACCTCATTCCATGGACCAAGGCTGTGAGGATAAACCTGCTGTGTAAGATTATATAGCCTTTCTTTATACCCAGCAGCGAATACAGAAATGGAAGAAGTTCAGTTGGAAAAAGCATGAAAGTCAGGAGCTGATTGAATGAATTTGGAACTTCTGGGGACATCGTGAGCTCACATTATACAGCATAACCCATACGAAACTATGGATTTGGGGCAATTAATTCATTCATTGTAAAATTACAGTTTAAAAAAATTACAGTTAAATTGTGTGAATGTTGACTGTGACATTACTACTAAATGTTTTATAATACATTATATTATGTACTG
>JAOTRS010000025.1:14982811-14996923 GCA_028565755.1 Dinotopterus cunningtoni
TGTGTGTGTGTGTGTGTGTGTGTGTGTGTGTGTGTAGGTGTGTGTGTGTGTGTGTGTGTGTGTGTGTGTGTGTGTGTAATTGTGTATTTCATTTGGAAATCTGCCTGTATGGCTTAGCTATAAATTGGCTAGACCTGCAATAATATATCAGCTCTCAGCTGCAACTAGTGCTGTTTTTTTCTACTTCTTTCTCACTGCATTCTTGCTAGCTTTAGCATGCACTCTGGACTTTGCATTATGCATGAGGAAGAACATTACGGCGTAGCAACCGCAGTGACCAGCTCCTTGTTACATCAGTCATAAAGCTACCCTTGGCTGTGAGTTTAGCAGCTCTGCTCCATAGGTCAATAACTCATGCCCAAGGACCGTGCATTGCGAGATGGTCTACACATATTACTCCTCTATTACCACCACTTACAATTACCATTAGGCTAATGACTCACTCCCACTGACAAACCATCGCTCACTCTCTCTGCATTCTCACTGCGGTTTGCCAGAGTGTATGCGGTGCATTACAGGGAGGAGAGAGAGTCTCACACTGATCACTTTGATTTTGCCTTGTAGTCTCTCATTCATATAGTCATGATTTATTACATTCTTATACAAGTGCTTGTGTAAAATGCAAAAAAATAAAAGTGTTTTTCAATGGGTTGCATTATTCTGTAATAATGCAACAGTCTGCACTTTAATACATTTCATTTTCCATTTCCACCTTGATCTTATTAAAAATGGATAACACAGGATAAGAAATGACCTTCACCAAGGACACTCTTATCCCATTCTGCACTAATGAGAGTTAGAGTAAAACTTTCTCCATCCTTAACTACTTCTCATTTTGTGTGTGTGTGTGTGTGTGTGTGTGTGTGTGTGTGTGTGTGTGTGTGTGTGTGTGTGAGAGAGAGAGAGAGAGAGAGAGAGAGAGTGAGTGATCTTGGACAGCTTCATTGTTTTTATTTCATTTAGACAAATCTGTTCACTGCACTGGTCAAATGGCATCTGTGGCAAGCCAGAACCCTGCACTGAGAGAGCTAAGAAATCCCTTTTATCACTCATACTATTACAAAAGCTGACATATACATTTCTAACTCTGTGTTCTGTTTGGTTCTGTATGTCAAAAGACTCTCCCTCACCTCTTGCTGCATGACTTGAATGCAGATGTGCTTAAGTCTGCAGCCACTTTGTAGAAGTGTCAGGTCTTCCTAAAGCACTGCATATGATCCCCTGTAATCCTTCTTAGAGAATAAAAGTGTGCTCACCCCTTTTGAGTTTAGCAAGATCAATTCCTTACTACCAAGTTAGAAGCTGCAATTGAAAATAATCTCAAGGGAGTCCTATATGTGAGAAGAAAATGAAAGATGCTTGTTTAAATAGTACATAGGGAAAGTATTTTTAATGCCAGGTTTGTAAATAAGCCAGCAATGTCAGTGTGATTCCCGAGGCAGTGTTCTGCTAGAAACAGTGTGTTTTTTGGGATGTTATTTTGACATATCCCACCTAAACTGCCTTCACCAATAAAGTCGGCCCCTTTAAGATTTAAATCAACTACTTTTAGCTTTGAATATTGCATGCAATATGGAGGCCATATCCTTACTAACAAGTTCCTTATGTCCATACTGTACAGCTGTTTAGTTCCAACCCTATGAGTTGTGAAAATGCTCTTAGTTTCACTATAAAACATAGCTGTAATTCTAGCGCTAACACTGGAGTCACAGCTATATTTTATAGTGAAACTAAGAGCTTAATTGAACGATAAAAAAAATGTTTAGTTTTTTTTTCACCGTGCAACTTTACAATTAAGTGATCTACATTCAGAATAGTTTTCGGGGGGGGGGGCTAGCCAATGTACCTAAACATTGAGGGTATCCCAAGGATACCGCTTCATGGCAATGTTAGAATCTAAGAGCAATGGCCTCTTTCAGCTGGGCAATGTGCTCTGCCATACTGCAAACCGGCTTCAGTACCTTTATCACTTACTCTGAATGTAGCATCTCAGGTTCTCAGCGGTGATCCCTCTCCAGCAGTCATCCACAGCTTCTAGTTGCAGTGTGTGTTGATGGGCTTAAAGATTACAAATTACATTTTTTCACATGAATCATCAATGCACATGCTCATGTACAGTAGCTAGACTTGGTGGTGAACCAAAAATTGTTATTAACATAAATTGTATTGTTACACATTGGCAAACAGTCAACTGTCCCAACTTTTTTGGAAAATGTTGCTGCCACCAGATTTGAAATGAGTGCATATTTTCAATAAACAATTGAATTCATGGCAAATATGAGTTGCTGCGGATTTTTCAATATTGTACAATATGAACAGACTCTAAAGATGACTCTTTGTATGGTTTTATGACAAATTTCCATACTGTACCAACATTTTTGAAATTGTGAGCAGTAACTAGACCATAGTACACCACTTGGTGATGATGTAAATCTACAAGCCAGCACTACAAGCCATATTAAATAAAGCTGCATTTCTGTCACCACAGAATAAGACTACCCTATCTAGCTGAATAAAAGCATCTGCCATGCTGTCACTGAGCCACATGACAGTCTCTAGATTCATGCTGGGTAGTCTGTAGCTTATGTAGTCCAGTCCACTGTTTATAGCATAAGTTGGATAACAGGACGGATGGGAGAGCTAGTCAGCTAGCTTTTTTATCCTTAGCCTAACATTGACTTCCGCTTGCTTGCTGTGCTTCTGCTTCCCCACACACATCTTGCAAGGTTTCCCCAAGCAACAGCTATAAGTCAATACAGAGGACTGGGGTCCTGGTCCCTACAGCAAGCTAAGATCAGGTAGCTTTCCCACCAGATCATCACACAGGTTAGTTATTGTGTTGTTCCTCTAATTTAACAATGTCTGGCAGTAATAGGCACAAACACTTGTTGATGTCTCTGTGCACAAATAAGCACTATTTTGGATCTAGACTGGCCGCAGCATCGGTTAGATGTGCTAAACAAACTAGTCTGATCCATGAAGGCCCCACCTTACAACTTTTTAACACCAAAGTTTTTAACACCATGGCAGCAGATACCGCCACATTGTCACATATTAATCATATTGAACAGCAACCACAAAAATCCAAGTGGAAACTAGAGGACTAAAGCTGTGGCTAAGCCACAAAAAAAATGCTAATATTAGTATAGGTACAGTATAGGTGTATCTCTATCTATCTACGTAACTATCTATCTATCTATGTAGCTAGCTAGCTAGCTAGCTGTAAGGACAGACAGAAAACATTAACTAATATATTCTGTATATTTATATAAAATGCTTTAAATTTAAAAAAGTGAAAAATGCTGACATGTTTTTGCAAAAAGATATTAAGGATATTGATATATTTTTGCTAATACTTTGTTCTGTTTATCCTGGTATTACTGTATGGCATTATCCTTATAATAAGAAACAGCAGCAGCACTTGCTTTTTAAGATCTTGCTAACTACAGTAATAACAAGAAATGAAGTTTTTATTTATTAAGTTAAAATTTATTATTTGCTTTAAAGTAAAGGTCACTTTAGGTTTGCATTAAACCTAGATGGTGGCATTAGTAAACATAATTAAAACACATTTGTGCTTTTGTGTGGTTTCCTATAACAAGCTTGCTTTTGCCCTTTAAGATTATTTAATTGATGCAGAGGTCTTTAGAAAAGCTCATAAAAACACACATAAAAATGCATGAGGTAAGACATTGCAATTACAAACAAAGCAATTTTGGGCGACATACTTAACGATAATGACACTGGAATATCATTAAACAATCATAATGAGGAGAGCTAAAGGGCTTCTCTTAAACGAAACACCTTTGATTAGATTCTAGGCTCTGTAACTTTGCTTAGATAATTATATTAGTGTTATTATTTTTTTCCTCTCTTGAAGTGGGTTGGGTCATTTTAATATCTTATGTATTATGTCGGTAATGATTTTAGCTAAACATTTATATTAATAACTAGCCCATCTCTGCCTCCACATGCTTTAGGTATTATGCATTAGGTATCAGGTATTCTTCCTCTGAGATAATTAGGCTGAAAGTGAAGGTATAGATTTTCAGAGCGATCAGTGACCATGATAGTTTAAAAACCAGTTGAGCATCTGGAAAACAGTAGAAAGCAATGCTGATTTATATTTTAGACAGTTTTGAATATCTACTAAGGATCTTTATAATTTAAGAATAAATTGTAGATTATAATACTGGTCAGGTTGAGTGGCTGATATTTTTTATGATGCTTTTGACCTACAGATAGCACTAACACTGGGTTTATATTAATCACCCTCATAACTAGGGAACTACTGTATCTCTATTAGTTACACTTATTTTAAATTGATGGTGTCTTGTGCTCAAATTTTTAAGGGGTGAAAGTTTGGTACAGTGAAACCTCGGATTGCGAGTAACGCGGTTTGCGTGTGTTCCGCAAGACGAGCAAAGATTTTTAATAAATTTTGACTTGAAAAACGAGCAGGTTTTGGTTTATGAGTACCGAGCATCATATATCACGCATGCGCTTCTTGTTTTGACGCCGAGCACCACGTGATCACAACTGAGCCATCAGTTTTTCTCTCTCTTGCGCTGCAGAAGTGGATAATTGTCTACCCTGCTGGGTCTTAGTGCGCGTCTCTCACTAGTATAATCAACATCCGTGCACGCATTTTCTCCCTCAGCCTGTTGTTAAATGTGTGCGCGTGCGTAATTTGACACGTGTCGGTTCACACACTCTCTCTCTTTCTCTCTCTCGCCTTTAGTGAGAGAGAGAGAGAGAGAGAGAGAGAGCAGCAGGCAGGCGCGCACACACACATAATGACAGACCCAAACACACACACACAGCGTCTGTGTGCATAAACGGAAACATTTGTCTGTCAGGATTTATTTTTACTTTTTTTTTTTAAGTCAAAGTGCAGGTTAATTTGTTCTATTTTTACTTTACATTTTGTATTAATTATTTTATGTATTTATTTTTTTGGGGCTGTGGAACAAATAATTTGAGTTTCCGTTATTTCTTATGGGAAAATTAAATTTGCTTTATGAGTGAAACTAAGAGCTTAACCTTAGTTAAACCAAACCTACTAAAGGACCACTGCTTAGCTGTAACGGGCAGTGGTGGCCCAGTGTGTTAAGGCTCTGAGTTACTGATCAAAAGGTTGGCGGTTCGAGCCCCAGCTTAGCCAGGTTGCTGCTGTTGAGCCCTTGAGCAAGGCTCCTGACTCTGTTTGCTTAAGGGGCGCTGTATCATGGCTGACCCTGTGCTCTAACCCCAGTTATGCTGGGATTTGAGAAAAAAGAATTTTACTGTGCAGTAATGTATACAGTATGTGACAAATAAAGAATTAAATTAAACTGCTTGAACTTTACAATCCTATACCACTAAAGTACCACCAATCAGTAAATGTAGGTTCAATTTGTGGTTATTATCTACAAAAAAGTGAATATCCCACAGAATGCAATAATTAAACCATTTAAAACCAACAACAACATAAGAAACTTAAATAAAAAGAAACATTAGTCACATAATATTAACAGCCAGGGTGTCCCCTGCCTCGTGCCCTAAATCTCCTGGGATAGGCTCCAGGCCCCCCGCGACCCTGAATACAGGATAAAGCGGTATAGACAATGAGTGAGTGAGTGAAACAAAACCGTAAAAAAAACTTGTGAGTAATACCAAGTAACCCCTTACAGCTTATACAGGATTTAAGAGGATAAGTTGAAGCAAAATGCTGCTGATAGTCATCCCTTGATTAATTTATTATCAGGCCGCTATAAACAAAGTTTTTTTGGCAGTTTGCTGGTCTGGGCAACGTTCTAAGAGATGACAAGACAAGCCATATCAAGCATTGGCAAAAAGGAGTGATGATTTGGGCTTGTTTTGCAACCACAGGACCTGGGAACTTTAAACATCTACCTATTACACCAAAAACTAAAGGACCTTCACAGGCAATTGTTTTGCTGCCACACCCCTGACCCCCTTCCCCCGTTCCCCCATCAAATTAAACAATTTTTAATAAACACTATTATAATGACTATGCAGACAGTTCAAATACATTATGTATATATTTTGCAATGTAAAATGTAATCTGTTAAACATGTTTAAGGAACTCCTTTTCTCTAATAATCAGCCACTGTTTCCTTCCTCAATATTTTTTTTCCAGGTGATTTTTTTCAAAAAAGAGCCTGAACACCCTTGCTCTTTTGAAATTACCCCAATTGCAGTCCATACACGGAGGACAGGCGAGAGCACTTGTCAAGTGGGAAAAAGAGAGAGAACAAGAAAGGAACATGAAAGTGTAAAAGATGTTCTCTTTGAAGTCACACCTGAGACCTGAGAGCATCAGGGTGGAGCTTTTCTTTCAGAATGTGTCATGCTTTTTCCCTTCTTCATACTTTTCTTACATAACATGTGCAAAAGGAGGGGGATGATTTCAGGTTAAGCATGAAGTTTATGGGATGAAAAAATCTAGAAATATTACTGCCTTTCAAACCAAACAAATATTGAGAGAATTTACCATCCCCCCTAGCCAACATCAGCTATAGCTATAGACCTTTTGCTCCTGATCTCACAATGACTGTCCTCTATGATCCTGCCCACATGTGTAGGTCAAAAGGGACATTATTTATACGGATGCCAGTGCCAAACCACATATACAAAACCAGTTATGGTCGCCCCTTTAGCCTGCAATTGTGTTTTGTCTTAAATCCATTATGCAATTTAGTATCAATAATATGTCAGTTGAGTTATTTCTTATTAAATTTATTATTTTAAAAAATAGTAAACCTGTGCTACATTTGTAGTGAGTCAAATAGAAAGAAGTGGCATCAAATTAGATCAAGGAAAACAGTGTTGACATCTGTTGCACACAAAACTTTAGTAATTACAAAGATGATGAGAAACATTATAAACAATGCAAACGTATGTTTACAGCATCATCAGCTTCCTCCTCTACCAGTTTCAGTTTAACTGGAGTAGCTGACTGCATTTTCTTATCATAATACAGGTATGCCCCATTTAAGGTCTATTCATGCATTACTGTATCTGGCTGCATTTATACAGTACTTGTTGTCCCATAAGGTTACAACAATCCTATTGCAGAACACGAGTATCAAACAAAAACAGGTGCATTGCAACACAACAGCGTCCCTAACCCAGTACCCTAACTTGTCCTTTGTATATAAGGTTCAGACATCTTTAGAGTTGTATCTGTGCTTTTTTCCCCCTTTTTTATATTATTAGATTGGACCAAACCAGCTGAAAGCAGGAACAAGAGGGGGAAAAAGTATTGATTTGGACTAACAAACTACAAACTAACTTTGTTAACTATATTAAATGGTGTTTTAACAACATCTAAATCACATAATTTCCTATTTTACAGAATGTATGAAGTGGTCCCTTGCAAATTCCTTTTTTTTTTTTTTTTATAATTGATGTACTATTTTTA
Source organism: Dinotopterus cunningtoni (assembly GCA_028565755.1). Taxonomy (NCBI): domain Eukaryota; kingdom Metazoa; phylum Chordata; class Actinopteri; order Siluriformes; family Clariidae; genus Dinotopterus; species Dinotopterus cunningtoni. Next base: position 14,990,238 of record JAOTRS010000025.1, read on the forward strand.
ATACAGCTATTGTATCTAAGCACCCAGTGTGCCGGGTGGCATGTAGACAAAACCATCCATCCATCCATTACAACTATTTATACTATTTATCAACTTTAAACAGTTGCAATCAGCTTTTTGGTGTAGATGTGAGTTTACACTATGTGTACCTCTTTCGAAAAAAGATGCCCACACTACATCCACATGTTTCACCTGCAGAACTCCTCATCAAAGTAGGCCTGATCCCAAAAATCCACTTTCTTACAAAAATGAGAGCAAGAACTATATTGCTCTTTAATAGTGTAATTAAGACCATTATTACAAGCACAATGAGACTTACAAGATTGGCACTGTGTGGCTAAAGGAAAAGCATTGTTGGTTAATCAGAGAAAAGGCTTCAATTTGCAAGGAAGCACAAAAACTGGATGAGTGCATATTGGCCCTATTCCAGAGTGACTGAAAAGCTGGCATACTGCCTACTGTACAAGACACTGGTTTTAGTGTTATAATCTGGGGATGCCTCAACTGGTCAGGTCTGGGCTCAAAAATGTTATGTGGCAATCAAATTAACTCAGCTGACTAACAACATATTCAATGACCAAGTTATTCAACAATGGATTTTTTTCTGCCCTGATGGTACAACCATATTCCAGGACGACAAGGTTACAATTCATCTGGCTCAAATCGTGGAACAGGGGAAAAATAATTTTAAGACATGAACGGGTCACCACAGACTCCTGACCTTAACCCTTATTGAAAGTATTTAAGATATGTGTCACGAGCCAGCTTGATCCACCAAGCACCTCACAATCCTAACTCCACCCCAGAGTTTTCTACGCACCGGCGTTCAATCAACGCACACCTGTATCAGATTAGGATACCATCCCTAGGCCATTAAAAGCATGCTGAGTGCACCAGTCTGTGCCACAGTGTCTCGCTCGTGTGCGTCACCTCTTCCTTTGTTATTGTTCCCTGAATTTTGATCCGTTGCCAACCCCGCTGCCCTTCGGATTCCTCTTTCGTCTTCTGCCCTGATTACCTCGCCTTTTCCCTGACTGATCGTCGTGTATGACCCTGCCTGTGTTAGTAATCTGGTTCCGTACTCCCCTTTGGATTTGTTTGTTCTCGCGGCTGGACCTTTGGCTATCGACCCTTACCTGGCAAACGATGCTGATACTCTCCCCTGCAGTCCTGGGTGGAAATAAATGTTGTGAAATTGCATAAGGTTGTCAAACGCCATGGTGAATGTCTGCTGTATTTAGTGCTAACGGCAATACAAGAAAATATTAGAGTGTGCAATTTTTTTCGACTAAGCTGCATCGATGGATAATGACCCAGATTCAGGGACCTGCAGTATATTTCATCTCTGGCCAGCACAGGCTGTTTCTAATCATTGCATGCTGTACATCCAACCAGTCACAGAAGGGTTCACTACATAGTTCACTTTCCATCAATTTTCAAATTTCTTCTTATTTCTCTATCTTCTTGTTTTGTACAAAGAGTAATGCTGGAATAGACAGCTCTCACATATTTGTGTGACCAACCTTGCTTTTGCTGTGATCTCTCCATAAAAAAAACATCTACAATACATTTACAAATTGTTGATTTAGGGTTGTGTTAGGGCTTTCTAAAACTTCATGATAGTGTTTTTTAATTTAAACATAGTCAGTCTTTCTCTCTCTCTGCCTCTTTATTTGATCCCAAGGCTTCCTCCTCTTTCTCCTCATTTTTACGGCAACACTTCCTATGGCTTGCTGCCGGTTGTCTGTAAAAACTTCCCTTCTCTTTGTTCTCCCCGGGAACATGTTAATTACCTTTGTTCTTTGAAGTAACAGATGTACGTGACACAAGGTGTTTGGCTCAAGACTTAAATAACCTGTCTTTGCTGTTAATAAACAGAGAACATCAGACACCACCTTCATGCGTGCTGTGTGTACGTGTGTGTGTTTACTGTCTCCTCTGGCCGGCAATCTAATCAGAGCAGGCTAGTAGGCGTATTGAGATGTGGCAGGCACTTCAAGCACTTCTTCCCTCATTTTAAACCTAACAATCCGGGGAGTCAATCCAGTCTCATTATTTTTAACTTTTTTAAACACAATTTGCATACTTTAATTTGAGGTCTTAGGATATGTGTTAGATGGTTATATAGATAGTTACGTATATATTGTACACATAACACAAGTACATCTAACTTTTGCTCCTTTCCTTAGTTCAGAGAGCTTCAATTAGTTACATAAATGTCAACCTTTTTAAAAGCAGACATCATCTAACACTTTGGAAATACCGTGGAACCTTGGATTGTGAGTCATTTGGTCTGTGAGCATTTTGCAAGACAAGCTAAATTGTTTCATAAATTTTAAATTAATAAATGAGCGAGGGCTTTATGTATATACTAGTAGTATGCATGCGCTTTGTCTGCCGAGCGTCACGTCATTACAACTGAGCCAATGGTTCTTCTCTCACGTGCTGTGGGGTTATGGGTAATCGTCTCTCATGCTTAGTCTCAGGGCGCATGCGCCACTCTTCTAGTCAACATCCATAAACAATTTATGTGTCACGAATGTAAATAAAAAGCAATTGTCATTAAAGAGGTTCCTAGTTAATTTCCTGACAACGCAGTGTTTCTGTATTGTGTGTGTGTGTGTGTGTGTGTGTGTGTGTGTGTGTGTGTGTGTGCGCGCGCATGCATGCATGTGTAAAAGTCATCAGAGTTTCCATTATTTCTTATAGGGGGGGAAATCGCTTTGATATACAAGTGTTTTGATATACAAGCATGCTTCTGGAACAAATTATTCTTGCACTTCAAGGTTTAACTGTATCTAATTTTGAAAATCATCAATCACTATTGCAACCTAATGGCCAGTCACACATTAAATGGCATCAACCAGAATTTAAATTACAATAGGCACACAAATTTCCATCAGCTTTCACAAAGACTGAACTAGCAGAACCCAACACACACACACACGCACACACACACACACACACACACACACACACACAAACCCTACAACTGACTGAGAAACCCAAAGAAAAAAGAAAGAAATTCTCACAGAAATGCACGATCTTGCCAAACATAATACAGCTCATAACACAATAGCCTCAGACCTTGAAACCAACATTAAACAAGAAATTGCCTATTTAAAACAACCCATCCATTACACTCAAAATTAAATCAGCTTGAAGTTCAGAAAATGCATATGCAAAGTAAGTTCAAAAATCATGCCCCGATGTGTGGCACAGACTGTATTAATTTCAACTTTATAAAGTGGTTTTAGGTTTCTGTTCATGCAGTTAGATTCATTTTAACTTCATGCAAATGTATTAATTTCAACTTTGTCACTAAAATATGGATAATAAGCAAACAATAGGCAGCTCCCCAGCAATCTCACTATCCTCTTCTGATTCATCTGTGTAAGTTTGCACAAGCACAAAAGTCCAAACAGTTCAAGTAACATTATGTTTTTTCGGTTTTGTGATAACCTGGAAATGTAAATTAAAGAACTGTATACACCAATCAGCCCTAACATTAAAACTGTTAACATTAAAACTACCTAGGTTTTGGGTTCCCTTTGTGCCACCTGGGCAACTCTGGCCTCAATGGAGTTCTTTGGGTGTGCTGTAGTTTCTGGTACCAGGACATTATAGACTGATCATTTGGGTGCTGTGGGTTGCAGGGTGAGGTCTCTATGGATCCTCCTTGTCCAGTGCATCCCATGGGTGCTCAATAGGATTGGGATTTTAAGAGTTTGGAGGCCATGGGCTGTTTGCCCGCTGGGCCACATGTGCAGTGGGCTAGCGTATTCTGGTACCTTTCAATCCTTTCCAGCATTGACTTTTTGGCAAGTTGTACTGCATTGGTATTTCTGTTGGCTCACACTGGATAGTCTGGCTTTTGGTCCCTGCGGGCATAGGTGAGCCTTGGGTACCCATGATACTGTCACTAGTTTGCTAGTGTATAGGTGATGATCAGTGGTGGTATTGATGTTATGGCTGCGTATCAGTGTATAGTTTTGGTTTTAGCCACATATTTGAGCACAATAATGTAATAATTGACAAATAATGTAAACTCAAATCAGATGAAAGTAAGCAGGTCAAACTAGTGAGACTGTATTAGGAACAGACATGAAATGAAGCATTAAAAAAAAAAAAAACTAAACAGCCGTTTAAAAATGTTGAAGCAGCCTTCATAAATTTCCCTGTGCATACTTCTCTGGTTAATGATCTTGCTTTTGCTTTCTGTATTTTCCCACAAACATCATCATCATCATCATCATCATCACCTGAATGCTGCTTAAAGTATAAAATGTCTTCTCTGGTCACAGAGTGTAACAAACGTATGCTTTCCCTCCCATCCAGAGTACAAGGCCAAATTTGTAAACCCCTATTGGTTTAAATGCTGTATGATAAGATCATTATTATTGCAAAATGTCTAAATCAGGTTTCTTGCAGGTTCCTGCAGATTTCCTTACATGAGACGGCTTTGAACACCAAAACAGCATGTGGGGAATGTGTAGATCTAAAAAAGTTCACCTAAATTTATATATTAAAGCCAAAAGTTATATTTAATATTTATTTTCCCTCTTTATGATCACGTTACTTTTGGTGCTCACTGTACATTTTTCACTGCGTGTCCATTTCTAGACATGTACCATATCCCATATAGTATCAAACTGTCAGAAAATCATAAGAATCAATGACTGTGATGATTCAAGAATTAAATCAGAAGTTAAGCGCTGCATGTGTTTGTCTTTCATGGTCTCCTGCAGTGACATAATTGCATGTTTGTGAGTCGTACTCGGTTGTGTCCTAGGTTGGACGACTTGTGACTAAACAGATGTTAGTCTTCCAAAGTAATGGCAGTCACTTCATCTCTAAATTTGTTAATTAAGGCTTGGTTTTTTTTTTTTTTTTTTTATATTATTGCCTCTTAAAATTGGTGTTATCATGGTACGTTTTCAGCTGAATGGATAAATAACAACAGACATACAACAAATGTGTTTATTACACATGTTATCTTATAGTAATGTAACATATTCTATTTGTGGTTTTTAGACAATGGGATGATCAAATCACCTCCCACAAAAGAAGTATACTTTATGATGTAAAGTAATTTGACGGTATTCTAATTAAAGTTAAGATTTAGTCAGCTCTTGTATAAAACAGTTAATTTACACCCACTACATGCAAAATTATTACAGCAGTATAACTATAGTTAAAGTATAACTGTAGATAGATTATGTCCTGTTTTTTTTTTTCACTTTTATTTTATTTCATTTTATTTTATTTATTCATTTTTGCTTGGCTGCTTTCATATCCATCTCCATTACATAGTGATGTTGGTCAGCCCCTGTTTCTGCAGCTCCAGTAGTTCCTACTGCCAAATGGAGGCGAGAAAAAGGCAGTGGCACACTGCAGCATCACAAATCATCAGGCTGTTTGTGCTTGGCGTTGGCTATGGGCCAGAACTGCTGAGATAAAGATGCAGTGTAACCGCCTCAGCCCAGAGATTATAATCATACATCAAAGTGGAGAGAGAGAAAGAGAGATTGTGAGTTTATCTATGTGTGAAGAGGTGCTGTTTTTGTTGTGGGGAGGTTTTTTAAACTTAAAATCATCTAACACACCATGCTGTGCCATGTGACGCCCTGTGCTGAGGGTCACACACAGACCATTACACTAAACCCTGTGTGTGTATATGTGTGTATCTACTAGCGTGACTCTGCCAAAGTATGGTATTGAGAATTGTTTTTCTCCTCTGCATTTTTCCCTCTCTATTTTCCTTCTCTCCATAAAAGAATCTAAAGGACTCAGGTTTGTGCATTATAAAGCCAGTCACTGAAGCCATTACCAACACGAACACGTGGTTCACACAAAGTTCAGTTTCATGTCCATCATTTTAAAAAAGGCACATGAGCTACAGAAGGTCTATGGAGGAGATGTAAGTCATAAAATCCATCAGAATCCAACAATCCTGTGGCCATGATTTCTTTCCTTATTACAGAACATGTCAGTAAGTGTAAGTAAAGATATTATGAGATCAATAATACTGTCTAAAAAGGTAATTGCATTTAAGCAGTGTGTGGGTGTGTAGGAATGATGTACTAGTTTTCTGCATGGTTGTTGTGACTACTTGACAAGAAATTACAGATAAATAGGACAATACATATGGTACAGTGGTCAAAGATGTACATTTGTTTATGGCAGCAGGACATATAATTCATGTTATACTGTTTATTAATTTTTTTTTAAACCATACACTGAAATAAAAAAATAAATGTAACATAAAGTGCTAACCTTTTTGTTACCTATGGTTTCCTATAAAACAATTGAAAAGGCTATTTACTGTAACACTGATATATAGTGGACTTTTTAGCATAGATTGCTTCAACTAAGTGGTACAGAATCCAGGGATAAATACAGTTAATGCAGGGACCGCAATGAACATAAAGGTTTTCTGTTGAGTGTTGACCTTTTCGTACTGTATTGTAAGAAAAGAAGTGTTTAAGTTTGTAGTTATGCCAGTACTCAATTACATATGCCCAATTACAAAAATATAATATTTTAACTGCTCCCCATTTTAGTGAAAACAGGATCCGGATGTAAGATATGGCACAGATTTTACGCCACATGCCCCTCTTTACCTTCTAGGCTTGGGGTTGGCACTAGGGGTGCATATATGTGTAGACAACAAAACACAACAGACT
>JAOTRS010000025.1:14997023-15014018 GCA_028565755.1 Dinotopterus cunningtoni
TAATAATAATAACAATAATAATAATAATAATAATAATAATCACAGCCTCCTTGCTTTTCATTATTATTATTATTATTGTTATTATTATTATTATTATTTTATTTTTATTATTATTACAAACTCCCCATGACTGTCATTTCCATGTCCTTTCCCTCTAGCCATTATAAAATTAACAACATAAAAGTTAATGCAACCAAACAAATATATTAAAATAAGAATAAGTAATAAGAATAGTTTGGTTTGTGTTTGTTCAGTTCTTCATCACACACTTCTCTCTTTTTCCTATACCCACTAGAAACTGTGTCCATACCAGACTTGACTCTTGACACTAAGGGTTACATGGTGACCGAAGGTGTGAGACTCAGTCTCACCTGCAGTGTGCAGCAAGGAACATTACCGATAACCTTCACTTGGTACCGCCGTGGAGTTGCAAAGCCACTGAACACCACAAAGATTAGCAAAAAACACGGAGTTTACATCATCAAGTCCATAACCCGTGAAGATGAAGGAAGATACTACTGCCACGCTTCCAATGATGCGAATGTGACAAAGAGCAGTCTTCAGGTCACCATCAGAGGTCATATTTCACCCATTTTATATTACATTATTAATGTAAAGGGATAAAACAACACTGGACAGGTGTGAAAAAGTTGATTATTTCTCCAATGACAGCTCAACCCAAAAGGTTTGATTCCTCTAACACCACAGCAGTCTGCAACTCACAATTATTTATTAATTACTTTATTTAATATAAAATAATTTATGTTTCATGTCATATTCTTTCAAATATCTTTTATCACTTACATCACAGCAGCTTTACATTTTCCCCTCATCAGTCTCTTTTTTATATATTTAAGTAAACAAAAACAAAACCATTTATCCCAAAAACACCAATGCTTGAAGATGTCAAGGAAAATCTGTTAAAAACACTGACTACGGGGACTTCATTCAAAATTATCCTGTAGAACATAAGCCATACAAGACCCTGTCTAAGGTTGTTACTGTACGTTTACAGGACAAGTAGCAACCAGAACTACTTTCAGATCTCCTGTTAAAAAGATTAATCAACACCTTCTGACCCAAGAGAATTAAGGATTGAACAATGCTGTAGTTATATTAATATTAAGGATAGTATTAACCTGGGTGCGAAATTGCATGATTTTCCTAATTATGTATTAACAAACCTACCTTTGAAATGGTGTTTTAAGCTTGGTTACATAAAACCAAAACTAAACATTTTTACAACTGTGGCCATTAAAAACTAAAGCAGTGATTTTAAATACCATTGAATACCAAATCATTCACTAAGATGGGCTGTAGAGCAGATGTTTTAGATACACCTAACCTGTATAATGAACTTGTATTATGTGTTTTCATATGATTAATATAATCTATTGCTTTTTATGGATAATAATTAATAATTAAACATAAAAATAATAAATTCATTTTTTTGTTTACGGTCACTGGTGTATCCAAAGATTTTCCAGCAACATTGGCATAAGGCCAGAATACACAGTGCTGACGGAAAGTTTTCAAACCCTTTAAAGTTTTCCACATTTTGTTATCATAAGGCACAGGTAGAATTCAACCAAGTTGTAGAAGCATCTCAAGGGCCACTGATAGGAGTAGGATGTGTCAGAGCTCAACTGCAAGTGTCATAAAAAAAGAAAGAATATAAATACTTATGTAAATGGGATATTTCAGTCTTTATTTTTTTTATATAAATTAACATAACATAGTCTTTATTTTTTAAATAAATTAACATGAAATTAGAAACAACCTTTATTTTCTTTATAATTGTGGAGGATTGTGTGTAGAAAGATAAAGAAAGAACGATTTGAATCTAGTTTAAGATATATAACAAAAAATGTTATATGAAATATAACAAAATGTAAAAACCTTAAACTGGTCAGAAAACTTTCCATCAACACTATATGTATTTAAAATATAAAATAACCACATTTCACTGACAAGTGTGAATGCAGTAACATAATATTTGACCTCTCATTAATGCATGTTTTATATTTCCTTTACAGTGAACTTGGCAAACTGGAAGAAGGCTCTCGTTGGTGTGTCCTGTATATTACTTTTGGTGCTCGTTGTCATTATTCTTATCATTTTCCTCAAGAAAGCACATACTCCACAGAAAAGAAAAAGAGCAGTTGAGTTGTCTGTGTAGGTGTTTCCCAGTTGATGGTTTAGCTCATTTCAGATTAATTAATATAAAATGATTTTAACTGCATTAATGAATCCTCACTCTTTCCTTTTTTAGAAAGCCTGCAAGGACTAAGTCTAATGATCCCATGAGGGTGAGTCTGACTCTTGACATTGAGGACAATACTACAGGTAATGGTAACTTTCATGTTACGTTAATACATAAAGAGTCTACTGAACATTGTTGTTGCTTTTTTTTTTGTTGCAAAAAATGTTGTTTAACCTATAACAGAGTTATTTATTTATCATTGTTTTAGTAACACATTGTACCTAAATGTTTTCATGAGCCAAATTACAGCTAAATTATCTGCCAGAATTACAACTTTGGCTGATTTCCTGTAAACACACATGCCTATTGATAAACATTGATCACCAATACATTACCACACAAATTTCACCAAATCTCCATAAAAGGCACAAGTTTAGTCATTTCACTGAGCTGAAATAAAGCTAACGACTAAAGCGAAAAGAGGCTTGTTCCTTTACTACCATTACTTTTGTCCTAATTAAACAGTGTAACTGAACAGTTTCATTTGTATTAAAATTCTGAATTGTACTTAGTGAAACCCGACAAAAGATAAACTTAATTTCAGGTGTCCTCCTAGGATACAAATGCTTTGCCCAAGAATTTTATTTTCATAAATATCACAATTATACACAATGCACTGTATTTATAAATGCATATGTTCATACAGTATCTACGCTATACAACCAAATGTATGTACCTGAGCATCACACCATACTTTTTTAAACGGTTGCTACGAGGCTACAACCCCAATTCCAAAAAAGAATTCCAGTTGGATATTTGACCACTGTTTTTAGCAAAACTGGTCATGTTCAATTAAACTTCTTGGTTTGCTGGCACTGAGCTAATTTTTAAGCATGGTCTCCTCAGTTTTGGTAGGGTTGAGGCTAAATTTAGCCTGCTTTATCCATTACACAACCAGCTCTGTGTGTTTGGGATCACTGACTTTTGGAATATTCTATTTTCTCCACATTTCAGCCTTCCAGCTGATAATTTGAGGTTATGCCAAAGAATATTATTTAGTCCTCTTTCTTAATTAGTCCATATTCCTTGTGCAATGTGCCAGTTCCACTAGCAATAAAACAGCCTCAAAGCATGATGCTACCACCACCATGCTTAACAGATGGTACCGTGTTCTTGAGGTTGGCCTTTACTCCTTCAAACAAATGTCTGGTCAAAATGTTCCCAACACTGATTTTTTTTTTCTTTGTGTCTGTGGTTAACTGCAAAATGTAGTCAAGCTTGAAGGTGTACATTGGCATGGGCTTGTTTTTTGGAATACAGTTTGGAAAATACAGTTGTTTAAACCGAAATGCTTAAACATTCCTGATTTATGTATCATGCCTTTTCTCAGCTCTGCACTGAGTTCTTTGGAGTCTTCCATTGTACTGTGTGTTGGTCATTCCAATGACTGCTATCAAACAAAAGCATTTTATGTTGCCAGAGGGAATCGCCAGCTGTTGTCTGGAAAGAAAGTTGAAAGGCCTTCGACTTAGCAAATGGAAAAATACATATTTTGGTTTAGTAAAGTGGTAAAATTAATAACAGGACGATGCTTTTTGTTTCTCACAGCCACTCCTGGTATTATGGGCCGAAACGTGTGGAGCGACCATGTATCAAGCTCAGGTACAAATTAAGATATCTCTAGACTGCAAATGTATACCTACCATTTATTTCCCCTTAATAGCGTGAACAAATGAGTGCAATAGCAATAAACATTCACTAATTTCTTTTAAAAAAAAAGGAAATAATAGAACATAAAGAGGTCTGTGAGTTTAGTATTGTGCTATTTCTGAGTATTATGTATTACTTGGGTAGTGTAATCAATTCGTTCAAGGCTATTCCTCTAAAACCTAGCCGTCATGTAATGATGAAAGGTCTAACTGTATATACCGTAGAATCTGATGAAGAGAAGGACAACGAAGCGTCTGAGAAGCCTCAACATGGTGGTGAACCACTCATACAGAATGTGGACAATGGAGGAGGTAAGCTGCTGCAATTGCATCATGATGAATTGGGAAATTTACTCGGATATAAATATAACTGTTAATGCTTAATGAGCACTTGTGGGTTCATGTGCATGCGAATATGCCTTCCAACCCTTGTATGTTGCCTGTATCTGTATCTCACTAGGGCATGTTATGCATGATACAGACACAGGGAAAGGTGAATTCCAGGACACCACACAAGGTTAGAGCAAATACCTAAATTTCACAAAAATTTTACATTTTTAAAGTGACTAATCAGTTTATACTGATCAAAAGATAGAATTGTAAATGGTTTCAGCATTTTCAAGCATGCTGCAGGCACCAGGTGTCATTTCCTGTCCTGGTAGTGGGACTACTTCCTGTTTTCACAATTGACCATTGAGACTCCTCTCGTTTTGAGGCAGAACACATTGCCATTGTTTCACTTACAAAAATAAACCCTTAAGGGGTATTTTTCCTTTAGTGATTAATAGGTTGTGTAAGTCCTAATTCTTTTGGTACATGCATGGAACACAACAGTGTTAGCACAATAATGGCTTAGGGAATGGTGATTTATTATCCAGCAGTGGCTGCATCTGAAAGGAAATAGATTAGCTACACACACTCTCATTAGTATGGAACGAATGCAAAACAAGGCCAAAGCAAAAGCCTCACACCCAATTCCTCAACACTTGATTGAAAACAGCAAGGTGGGTGGGGCTGTACAATTAATTATTCATTATTTTCATTTCTAACCCTTATTTATTCTTATTCTCTGATTCTTTTTTTGTAGATGAATCGGATCAGGTGCATGTAAGTAAAGCAACAATAATCAATCAAGACACATAAACCAACCAACATACAACATCACACTTAAGAAAGAATAAGGTGCAGTGACTAGTTGTGCTCTAGCAATACCAGTAAGCCCATTTACATGAGGTTTGGTGGTAGCATGGTTTCAGAGATGGGAGTTTGAATCTCCCCCTGGTTGGTGGGTTTCCTCTGAATACTCTGGTTTCCCACACAGCATGGAGACATCCATTGTAGGCAAATTGGCAGTCCTCAGCAATGTAACTTCCCCTAAAACAATAGCATGGAGTAAAGTCATAGGTTGTCCTATGCTTAGTGACATTAGCTTTAAGGAATGGTTGGAGGGACATAAAGCTCTGGCTTCCAGAGTCTACAGCTGGCACACAGTTTATTCATTTTAATTTGATAGCTTTGTTAGTTAAGCTATCTTTCTTGGTCCAGTTATATAATATAATGATTTAAATTAATTGTAAATGTACCAAATACTCATACAAGAAATAATAAAATTTTAAATGCAAGAAATGTAATTCCTGCCCCAATGGACCTCTATTAGAGCTTGATTTTCATTTTTGCCCACTAGGTCCCAATCTAACAATTTAAATGGGTCTGTGAACACGTTGCTCTGCACTTTCAGCATATAAAGTGGTTACTAAATCAGTAAGACTAATGCTTATCTGTCAAATAGCTACAAGTTAGAAACAAAATAGGTGATTAATATTTTGCACAGAATTGCACAGAATTGTGAATTGGGCCTTTTTAGACTGGTATGTGTTAAAGGTCTAATACAGTAATTGGCAAAAGATTGTGCGTTTTGTTGTGATGTTTTGTTGGTACCTGAGGGTATTTGCTTATGTACAGTAGTTGGTGAGAACCACACACCTATGATGTACACGCTGATAAAGAAAAACACAGATATGAAAAAGGGTGTACTTTTTTTACCCATGACTAAGTAAATGTGATGCACTGATACACTTGGATGAAAGCAGATTTGTGAAAGGAGAAGCTAGAAGAATTTTTAAAGTTAAAATTGAATTGCCTGTAACACACACAAAAAACACAGGCCTGTAACACACACAAAAAAGCAGTTGGCCAATGAGAAAAAATGAAGAATGGAACTAATAAACTGAGCAGCAAAAGCAAAAATCCCAGCATAAAAAAAAAATGATCAATTTTTTTTTTTCATTTGAGCATAGTTTTTTTTGTTTGTTTTTGTTTGCAATAGTTTTAGTCACTTTCATTTTATTTGCTTCTGTTTAGTTTATAACACAAATCTAAATCCATACACTTGCCCCCTATGGACACTTCTTTTTTAATTCTATTTTAGTAAATTTATTACATTTTGCAGCTTAAATTTCTTTATATTTATATATTTTTATTTTATTTCATATTCTTATTTCTCTATTAGATTTTTTATTATTAGTTAATTGTACTCTAGTGCAATTTATTTCTCAGAGAGAAATAATTCCTTCTTTTTAGGTAGGCTATTGTATAAGTATTTCACTGCATATCATACTGTGTATACCTTATGGACAGGCTGCTAATAAGTAAGAACAAAAATATATATATAAACATAAAAGGAATCAAATATTGATCAGCACAATAATAAATGAATATATAAAACGAGACAAAATGCTACCTATTCGTCATTTGCCGATTAAATAATACATTGCGCCATAGCTATAGTGTCCTACAGTACATGACAGTGAGCATAAAGCTATGACCCCACAATCATAACGTCTATTGGCTAATGAAACAAAATAACACAGTAAGTGAATTCAGATCACATGGTTGTTTTTGTATCTCTTCCGCAGACTGATCCAGAGTATGTCCAGCTTAACAGCTGTCAACAGGAACCTGAGTAGACTCCCTCTTCTTTAGACACACCACATGTAACTCACGTGTAATTTATTTGGCTTCCGCTCCAGCTCCACCTGCCTGCAAGTGAGAAGACCCTGCTCTTGTGTATTGTATACACTTCAGTAGGCAGGGTCATTTTTGTATATGTTGTGAATTAGTGGTTGCATAAATCATTAAATTTCCTACACATTTGAACAGCTGAGAATAAAGTCCCTGCTTCAATCAAGACTCAAATCTTCATGTCTCTTGTATATAAGGATCTAGGAAATGTTCCCTGTAAAACATGAAAAATGATGATTAGGATAAGACTTTTAGAACCCACTATTATGTAGAGGCCACTAAACTTAATATTTATCTTACATATGAACATATAATCTATATGATGTTTTTTTCTTATTTGAGAAGTGACTTGCTCATTTTACGTTTCCAAAAAAAAAACTGTTATTTAAATTAAAATTATTCAGTAATCATAGGAAATCCATATTTCTTAGGAAAGATTAAAGTCTAAAAATACAATGGGTTACATTATGAAAATGTAGAAACTATTGAAAGGCAATAATTAGTACCCAGTTCTTATACAAAAATAATATTTTACAATTCTTTTTTATTTAGGATCTAATTTCCACTTATTCCACTAATATAATTAATTAGAAAGACAGTACTTTAATACCAAGCTAGATTTAGACTTTATAATGAATTTTTTTATACTGGTTAGATTTATATCTTCCTGCACAGGGTTATTTATAATACATTCCTACTAAAACAAGGTTCTTAAGTATCTATATTTGCCAACTCGTATGGAAAGTTATGAATTAATAATGCAGTATCATGACTTGTTTATTTTAGGTAGTTAGGACATCATGTACATCCTATTTTACAACTGTTTTCGACCGCTCTCTCTAGCTCTCGCTTGCTCTCGCTCCCTCTCTGACTTGTAACTTGAACCTGACCCTCGTTAATGTGAAGTAGGATTCATGTCCTCCTGTTGGCTGTGCTGCTAAAATAGACACACTGACCCCTGTGAAATGCATTCTGGGAATATGCTGCCCTCTACTTTACCTTATGCGGGTAATATGTGTGAGACTGTCCTGCATTATGAGTTCTCAGATTTGTGACAACAAGCTCCACTTTCACAGATATGTTATTCACACTTACCACACCACATATTTTCTGTGCTAATTGTTAACAACTAGGAATACTCTTACATGCTTGAATTCAATGCTTGAGACATGTCATGCTCCAGAGATCAAGGTTATGTTTCCATTCAAGTCAATGCACCAATCTTGTGTGCACTTGTTACATGTTAGGAACCCTAATTGAAATTGTCTTTTTTTTTCTTTCCTAACTTTCTAGATAAAACATAAATAAATATTCTTATAAATTTTGCTTGACACAAGAATTTTCTAGCAATGTTAAAATATTTTATTATTATTATTATTATTATTATTATTATTATTATTATTATTATATTTACCTGTACATCAGTCAGTCATGTGTCATATCTCACACCATAATGGGGAAATGGGGTACCAGGCAATGTTTTTTTGGTTTCTGCATGATTATATTCATTGTGCCACTGCCACATCATTACAGATTTAAACAATTGCATAAAGGAGCAAATACAGTACATTGCAAAAGTCTTGAACCACCTTTCATTTCTTCAGATTTTGCTTCCAAAGAGAAAGACCTTCTTGTATTTTTTTAATGCAGTCTTGAAGAATAGTTCTTCAAGCCTCCTGAAGGATGTTTTTGGCAAGTTTTTATCTCTGACCAGTTTCATAGGAATGTTTTTGTATGTTAAGCCACTCAGTGACCTATGAATCATTCAAGCATAAAAACATCTAACTTAAGGCATGAACCGGTGAGAAACAGGTGCAGATGATGACAGATGATCAGACCGAAGATTAGTGTACTGGTGATGCTGAATTCTGAGTGGTTGGAACAGACGAGAGGGGAAATGAGGTTGCTGCAGAGGTTGTTACATTCAATTTGAAATTGTATCTTTAGGCACTTTGCAGCCTATCACACTCACTCACTCACTCATCTTCTATACCGCTTTATCCTGTATTCAGGGTCATGGGGACCTGGAGCCTATCCCAGGAGGCTTAGAGCACGAGGCAGGGTACACCCTGGACAGTGTGCCAATCCATCGCAGGGTTAGCCTATCACAGTCAAACCTATTTCTTTTATTTACATTATTTAAATTAAAATCAATATGAAGAAATGAGAATGAGAAATGGCTCGAGACTTTTTGACTGTACATAATAATGTGAAGGTTAGGTGCATTTAATTGAATGGATTTTATACACTGCCCAGCCAAGAAAGCCCCACCTGAATTTAACTAAGCAATAGGTAAGGGATAATTGGATAATTACTACAGTGAGTAATAATGTTTAGCTGGCAGCTGGCAAGTAATTTAAAATAAGTAGCTACTAATTTTTTAAATGTCAGAAGAAATATCCTGTGGTCATGGAAAAGATGAGGCAATATATATTATGTTGTTGTTGGTCTTTCGGCTGCTCCTGGCAAGGGGTCGCCACAATACCCAGTCCGCACTACAACTTGGCACAGGTTTTACGCCGGATGCCCTTCGTGACGCAACCCTCCCATTTTATCCGGACTTGGGACCGGCACTGCATCCAGTGGCTGGGGTTTGGGCACTGGCTGGGAATCGAACCCAAGCCTTCCACATGGCAGGCGAAACACCTACCACTGAGCCACCAGTGCCCCCGGGCAATATAGATTATATGTACAATTAACCATAAATTTAATTTCTGCACTTGCAATAAAATATATGTATATACTGTACATTTTCTATAGTAACAAATTACACTGGGATTTGTATCATGACATCGTTGATGTGGTGATGCTTTCTGTAAGAAGACATTAATTAAACATTCATGGAAGGACAGCTAAATTTACTCTTTTCTAATCAATTAATTCACTAAACAAATTTACTGTTGGTTTAAAATAATCTGAATGTCATATAGCATTTTTTTTTTTCAAAACATGCACAAGTGGAGCTACTTGCAAGTACTGTTAACTAAGACCCCATAATAACATCTATACGTTTCCATATGGAAGATATACTGTAGCAGATCTCCTGACCTTTTTTTTCTTAGGTTGTGTTTATAGATTTCTCCATATTCTGCTCCTGTTGCAGTAGCTAGCAGTTGGACTTTTGACAACAACAGGAACTCAAAGCCCAGTGCATCTTGTTAATGAGCAGGATATCCTGTCAGCACCATCTGTTATCTCGTTCTCTTCTTAGTGTTCATATAAATACTTTGCTTTCTTGAAATGCTCCCATTGGGATGGTGAACGAGAGCATTTCAGGACACATCTGTTTTACACTGTCATTCTGTTTCATCAAGAAGGAAGAGCAAAGTAATCATATAATAATAAAACCTGATAATAGTTGAGAGAAGCCTTATGTGATTATACTGATACTCCTCTTTCACTAATGCATTATATTCATACATATAATACATATGAACTCAACTTGTTTAAGTTCTTTCACTTTCTGTAGTTTTTCTGTGCCTTTTTGACATTTTCAAGCATTTGGACAGATCTGGAATAAATCATAATCACTGTCTGTTCCTTTTTCCATGCTTCATCAGGTCCATGCAAGTCAATAATGCAGTTTCCCACTGTTCTATTATATGACGACATTACATTTTCTTCCTACTTGCAAGCTTAGCCTTTTTTATCTATACTAATTTATTTTTGGCAACATACAGTCATGGCCAAAATTGTTGGCACCCCTGAAATTGAAGTATTTTTCACAGAAAAGTATTGCATTAACACATGTTTTGTTATACACATGTTTATTCCCTTTGTGTGTATTGGAACAAAACAAAAAAAGAGGGAAAAAAGCAAATTTGACATAATGTCACACAAAACTCTTTTAAAATCGTGAATAAATAAAATTGTTTTAAGCATGTAATGCTCCTATAAACTCACATGGGGCAAGTAACATTTGTGGGCAATATACAAATCACACCTGAAAGCAGATAAAAAGGAGAGAAGTTCACTTAGTCTTTGCATTGTGTGTCTGTGTGTGCCACTAAGCATGGACAACAGAAAGAGGAAAAGAGAACTGTGTGAGGACTTGAGAACCAAAACTGTGGAAAAATATAAACAATCTCAAAGTTACAAGTCCATCTCCAGAGATCCACAGTGCGCAACATTATCAAGAAGTTTGTAGCTAATCTCCCTGGGCGTGGACGGAAGAGAAAAAATGATGAAAGGTTGCAACGCAGGATAGTCCAGATGGTGGATAAGCAGCCCCAAACAAGTTCCAAAGAAATTCAAGCTGTCGTGCAGGCTCAGGGAGCATCAGTGTCAGCGCGAACTATCCGTCGACATTTAAATGAAATGAAACGCTATGGCAGGAGACCCAGGAGGACCCCCCTGCTGACACAGAGACATAAAAAAGCAAGACTACAGTTTGCCAAAATGTACTTGGGTAAGCCAAAATCCTTCTGGGAAAATGTCTTGTGGACAGATTCTACTGTTTACCCGACAACGGAATGAGGCCTACAAAGAAAAGAACACAGTACCTACAGTCAAATATGGTGGAGGTTCAAAGATGTTTTGTGGTTGTTTTGCTGCCTCTGGCACTGGGTGCCTTGACTGTGTGCAAGGCATCATGAAATCTGAGAATTACCAAAGGATTTTGGGTCACACTGTAGGGCCCAGTGTCAGAAAGCTGGGTTTGCGTCCGAGATCTTGGGTCTTCCAGCAGGACAATGAACCCAAACATACTTCAAAAAGCACCCAGAAATGGATGGCAACAAAGCGCTGGAGAGTTCTAAATTGGCCAGCAATGAATCCAGACCTAAATCCAATTGAACACCTATGGAGAGATCTTAAAATTGCTGTTGGGAAAAGGCGCCTTTCCAATAAGAGAGACCTGGAGCAGTTTGCATAGAAAGAGTGGTCCAAAATTCCGGGTGAAAGGTATAGGTGAAAGGTAGCTTATTGATGGTTTTAGGAAGCGACTGATTTCAGTTATTTTTTCCAAAGGGTGTGCAGCCAAATATTAAGTTAAGGGTGCCAATAATTTTGTCCAGCCCAAGTTTTGTGTGGCATTATATAAAATTAGCTTTTTTCTTCCCTTTTTTTGTTTTGTTCCAATACACACAAAGAGAATAAACATGTGTATAGCAAAACATGTGTTAATGCAATACTTTTCTGTGCAAAAATTATTTTCTGAAAATATTTCAGGGGTGCCAACAATTTTGGCCATGACTGTATCCTTAATTCTGTTATACAGCTTCTATAGAGATACTAACCAAAGAATAAATACATTGATCTATTTATTGTTTTTCCATTCTTAAAGGTCACATACTTGACCTACAGTAGTTTACATAAAGTAGGTCCCGGAGGTCTGTGTGTCTGTAACTGAAATACCACTCAGATAATGCATTTTTTTCATACCTGAAACTACCTCTGTTTTATTCCTCTTCTGAATTCATCATTTAAGTTCTTTTTATATTAGATCACAATGTGGGATCTGTTGGAATACTGGAAAAGCAAACTGGAAACGGTTGATGGGATGATTATCAATTATAGACAATGCTCAGTTGATTTCCTATGCATTTCAAGCAATCAATTATGAAAAATGTCAATTGATTTCAATTGTTAAAAATCCCTAAACTTAAGGGTTTTTTTTTTTGCACATCCGGGCTTCCACTGCTTTGTAGTGGAAACAAGCACAAAGTCTGCTGCCTCACTGTGCACATGCTATTCTCGTCGCTGTCTGCAGCCAGTTCTCTTTTTAACTTAAAGGACCTGTAATGATATTAAGTGTGTCACAAAGAAAACACAATTATGCACAATTATGCATGTGAGCAAGACTACAGAACAGATATTTCCTGTATGATGTTGTACGATGTAGTGGAGTAAAATTTTAAAAATAAGACTATTCAAGTAAAGACAGATACATGTAATTACTTAGTGTCCTTCCACCTCTGGCCTACAGTGACAATGTCCATCTGCATTGACAGCTGTGTCCTGTTTGTTATAATAACATATTCTGTACTTGATCTTTATAAGAGTATTCCTAACTGATGTACAAACTGGTATAGTAATATTGACTATTGATTGGAAGAAGAAAAGTACTGTTCGGTTAAAAAAGATTCTTCAATTCATCAATCATCACTTGGTTTTATTGTAAACCCATCTGAATAAGAGTTATATTAATAATATTTCTATTATTATTTGCATAAAACGTCCCTTTAAATTGAGTCTCAGTGCTCACGTTCTGTTCATTACCTAAATGTAATAAAAAATAGGCCTGCGTTTTTCTTAAAAATTAAAATGGCGGCATGGTTACAAAGTGGGCTTCATAGTTTTGAAAGTTGAGATTAAGGTTTATGTTGGGCCTTTACATCGGGATCAGTGAACTAGCAAAACTAAATCACTACTAATTATGATGTATGAATGTATAAACACATTTTTGCTTGGTGCAACACAAACAATATACAGCAACAGTTTAATTAATTTCATATTCTTATTTCTCTATTTAATTTTTTTTTATTATTATTTAATTCTACTCTAGTGCAATCTATTTCTCAGAGAGAAATAATTCCTTCTTTTTAGGTCATGGGAAGTATTTCACTGCATATCATACTGTGTATGGCTGTGTATGTGACAAATTTTGAATTTGAATTTTTAAAAAATCTTTTCATGGTTTGATGGGAAAAAAATGTAGTACCATGCAATCTTGTACAATGCGTGTAAAGTACGCATGTGTAAAAGTACAATTTGTTCCCCTGAAGCCCAGGCACAATTACACCCTCCTCTTGACAGCCATGCTAACAGGACATGCAACCAAAGGTTAGCAGCCAATGTCACATGACTGTAACTGCACAAATGCTCCTCAGTAGTGATGAAAGATGAACTCAAATTCTTTATTCAAGTAGCAGCAGCAGTAACGTCATGTGACAGCAGTATAAATTTATGATTCAAATTACCACTTGATATTTATATACCACATATTTATTTAAGCATAAATGATGGCATTATGTGTAATGTTAACAGAAATGTTAGTTATTTGATATAACTTTATATACCAGAAATATTAATTATCCTTTGCCCTATCTAATAACTCTTAGATTTACTTATGTACGAAGATATTATATAGAAAGTGGGGTCAAATTAATAAAAATAATAAAGAAATGCACAGACATTCCAAAATGAAACTTAATTACCATAATTAAGAACAAAGTCTTACAGTCTTATACCACAGCAAGTAGTTTTTGTATGCTTACATGCTTATTTCTCACAATTTCTTATATATTTCAGCATTTTCTGTCCCTGTGCAAGTAATTCTACCCCTCCAACTTCTCAATCATGCTTGCTATGTAGCACAACAGCCGCTGTGCCGTTTGGCAATGCCTGCACTACCTACTCAATGCCAGTTTGTACTGGCTTAAACCTGTGCACTGCACTCAGGCAGAGTTACAATCACTGAGCTCTGCTTCATATAAAGTCCTGGATTTGTGGTATTACATGTGTAATTTACAGCCAGACTTTGTGGACACTGTAAAGAGGTTTTTGTTTGTGAGTTGACATCCTCAACATCGGCCAATATAAAGATAAAGACCATAAAAGACCATTGTCAAAATCCACAAAAATAAAAAAAGATTCAGCTACAAATTTTTGTTTTTTGGCAAGCAATCATGCTTATTTGCTCTCAGCATATAATTACATGCATGGTCCCTCCTACAGTACATTGAGTTGAAAACCTACCAGGCATTACCAACCCAATAGACACAAAACAATCCTTATTGCTTCAAGCTCACAGGCATTCCATCTTGTGCTCAATTATCCAGCCATGAACAGCTACCTATTTTCTCCAGGGGGTTGTTTCTGTTTATGCAAGCCCATTTAACGCTGACTGAAGAGTTAAGCAGAATGTAGTTATTGAATTGCATATCAATCATTAAAGGATCTTCTTTGTATAATCTGACACTAAGAACATGTAAGTGTACAGACTAATATAAAGTTGGGCCAAGAGTTGGTTGGAATTCTAGATTAATTACAATTTCAAGTCTTTTTTGTTTTTTGATGTCAATTTCTATAATTATGGTTTTCAGTTCAAGAAAATCAAAAGTCTAGTATCTCAAAATATTAGAATATTTACTAAGATCAATCAAAAAATTATTAAAACACAGAAATGTCCAACTTCTGAGAAAGTATGCTCATTTATGTAATCTTGATCAGGGCTCCTTTAGCAAAAATTACTACATCAATCTGGCATTGCAAGGAGACAATCAGCCTGTGGCACTGAGACATTTTTGAAAACCTGTTTAAACAGCCTTTAGCTTGTTTGTATTGTTGGCTGAAGTGTTTCTTATTTTCCTCCTGACAATACACCTCAGGTGCTCCATGTGGTTCAGGTAAGGTGAGTTGTTTGACCAATCAAACACAGTAATATCATGGTCAGCAAACCTGTAAGTGGAAGTTTTGGTACTGTGGGCAGCTGCTAAGTCTTGCTGGAAAAGGAAATCAGTGACTCAATTAAGCTTGTGAACAGATGGAAGCATGAAGTCAATTAACCATGAACTTGATAAAACACAGTAAAACCAACACCAGTAGATGATCAGCAAATTCTTGAATTGGCTTTGCTTAACTATCCTTCCATAAATATGTTTCAATACAGCACTCTGTAAACAGCCAGCCGTCATTGATGACCTTCTGTGGCTTAACCTTCTTGAGAAGGGTGTTGATGATGATTTTCTGGACACCTGTCAAGTCAGCAGTTATCCCGATGATTGAAGTTGCATGTACTGAACTACACTAAGAGACACACTAAATTTACACTTTATGAATAGAAATTTCCCCAAACCACCTAAATTTCAGTGTATTCCATTATTTTGAGATACTGGATTATTGATGTTCATGAGCTGTAAGCCCTAACCAGTGAAATTCAAATAAAAAAAAGCTTGCAATTTTTCACTTTACATATATTGAATCTAGAATATGAGAGTTTAACTTATAGAATAAAATTACAAGTAAAAAATAAAAATCTGATATATTATTAGTTTTTTTTATTTTATTTTTTATTGACTATAAATTCCGAAGACACTTACCAAGAAGAGTCTACTATAAGAATATTTATTTGTTATGGTTGTTAAAATCTCAATGGAAACTTTTGAACATAACTTAGGGCTTAAAAACTAGAGCCTGGAATCATGCTGTTACTCAGTGCCAGGGCCAGGTGTGCAGCAAGCCAGTTTGGTCATGCTCAATTTAGGCAGGAGATATCCTCTATTTTCATACACAGTGCTGCACTCAGTGACTTGATCATTGGTAATAGTTAATATCTTTGTATGATATAGACTAATCATACTGATATCTGATATCCACTAACATTTCCATCTGTTACCAAATATACATAATTTATAGAACAAACTATATATAACTAAACTTATTTTCCATGTCCCAAAGAACTGCATTTGCAGCTTTGATTAAAAGTTTGCATGCTAACACAACATCAATCAAGCCATTTACAGAAAAAAAATATTAGCCTCCTTCATCAACCCGTGCCTTACAGTATCTGAATTAGCCACAGATTCTATTTCAGTTCTGCCTCCCACAGGAGAACAGCAATTCAATAAAAAGTGTTTAGAGTTGACTCATGAAATCTATGGAATCATTTGGACAAATTTCTCAATAATGGATATAGTGATGTAATCCTTCTGAGAATTATGTGCCTGGTTCATATTCTAAGAAGGCAGAATGCAGACTTAGTACCTTTGGCTGTAGTGTTGGTAATTCTACCCCACACAAACCTCCATTACATCATAGATCCTTTTTTTCTCCATCTATGTGAAGACAAAATGCTTGCTATGCTATACACAACAGCCGCTATCCAAGTTATTAAGCAAGTAGTGCCCACACCTACATATTCAATTTCAGTTTGCTCAGGCATTTAAAAGATCTAGTGACTTTGCCAAGAGGTGGTAGTTCTACCCACCTTTCAACATTGTTTTTAAATAGCTTCATTTCCAATGTTGCACTGAAACATAAGTTTATCCCTCTTTCAGACAACAAAATTAACTTTTTGAGACACTGGATAGTGTCCCAAAAAGTTGACACACTGTCCAGTAA
>JAOTRS010000025.1:15025342-15038794 GCA_028565755.1 Dinotopterus cunningtoni
CTCATACTAATCAGACATAAACAATAAACCCACTAACAGGTAAAATAAATAACACTGATTATCACTTTACAATGATACCTGTCAAAGGGTGGGATATGTTAGGCAGCAAGTGAATAGTCAGAGCTACTATAACACAAGTTAATGCTGGCTTTGACAGAAAATAAAGTGCATCACAGCTTGCTGCATACAGGCCTTCATTGCTGAATACTGGAGAGAGTGTATATCTTAAACAAATGGACATGTGAACATCAGAGCTGGACGATAGAAACAATGGAAAAAGATAACCTGGTCTGCTATCTCACATTTTCTTCCACATCATGTGAACACCCGGGTGCTTGTGTGGCACCAGGATGCACTATAAGACATAGGCAATCCAACAAACACAGTTTAATACCTGTTTGGAAACCTTAGGAACTGGTATTCATGCAGATGTTGATTTGGGCTTTTCTACTAAACTAAACCAAGTATACCCTTTCTTGGCAACGCTTTTCCTAATGTCAGTGAACTTTTTCAGCAGGATACTGTGCCCTGCCACACTGCAATTTTTTTCTGGAATTTTTAAGAAACAGGACAAAGAGTTCAGTGTTGACCTTGCCCCTAAATTCCCCAGATCTCAGGCCAGAGCATCTGCAGCACAAACAAGTCTAATCCATGGAGGCCTCTCCTTGCAAATTATAGTACATTATTTAAAGGATCTGCTACTTGTCTTGTAGAGTCCAGAGCTGTTTTGGTAGAACAAGTGGGTCCTACACTATATTACGCAACTTGTTTTAATGTTATGGGTGTTTGGTATATAATAATTTGCTTGACACATCAATCAGTATATTCTAATACCTGTATGTAACATTTCCTTTGGATTGATAGTTTGTACAGCCTACAGCAGAATCTTAAATTGTACATTCATTCTGTCACATGTTTGCTGCTCGTATTGAAGCATGGACTTCTGTCTTTTTTTTTTTCTTTATGCAAACACTACATCACACTGGGATTTGATACTCTGTGCAACATACCCAGTGTAAATGTTTTGCAACAAACTACAATGCAGTAATCATAAATAAAATGTTCAGAATATATTTAATAATTAGGATGGCATTTAGTCTTTGGGAGTAAAAATATCCCATGATTTGTATGGTGATCGCAGCAGCATCCTAGTCTACAGCACCACCCGGAGGACATATGCAGTCTATGATTCAGCTTCTGCTCAACATTCTTAAATCCAGATAAGCTCTCTATTTTAATAATTCATTAAAAACAGTTTGTGTCCACCGGAACAAAGTAGTGCAACAGTTACACTCATTACTGCTTCACCACACCGTGCTCCACAATTTAAACTTAGGCTACTGTATGTGTGTGTGTGTGTGTGTGTGTGTGCACACTTGTGGGTGTATGTGGGGTAGTTAGGAGAGGCAGTTAAGAGGGTGAATTTGCATGAGATGCAGAGGCGTCTCATGTTTGCATGGGAGACAATGACATCATGCTAGTTCTGCTGCAGCGGTGCATGTATAAAAGGGAACACCTTCGCACACATGCAGGGCATAGTACCAGGAACAGGTTTTGTCGACAAAAGGGGTGTAGGTGTAAAGTTTTTGTCATGAATTGGAAGAAATGCAGGACAGGGAAATGACAAACGGGACTCTCCTGGGAAAATCAGGAGGGTTGGCATTTATGGGACGATGCAGTTGATGGATACAGGAATGAATATAATAATAATCATCCGGGCAGCTGGAATCCATAAAAAAAAAAGTTTTTTTTTAATATAAGAACCTTTCTATGTGTAGAAATATAAGAACTCCAACAATTAGGCAAAGTTCTAATTACTGTAACTGTAGATTTATGTAATGTGCCTTAAACACTGCCTGAGAAAAAATGTATGATGATGCCGAAATGATGCAGTTAGTAGAATTAGGTTACGAACTCTTCAACTTATTATTAAAACCTGAAAGGAAAGATAATGCTGAACTGTTATCTTTGAAATAAAGAATTAATGACCATGACCAGAGAACACTTAAAAGTTTGGTGAAGTTGCATAGTAAACAAGCTACAGTATAAATCACAGCTATGTTTAATGGTTATAGTAAGAGCTTTCCACATGTATAATGTGACAAGAACTCACAGGATTGGGACTAAACAGCTGCACAGCCATGAGAAAACCATTTGTTATTGACACTAATTGGATTAAAGGCTTCAATTTGTTAGAGAGCATGAAGATTGGACTTTGGAGCAATGGAAAAAAGTAATGTGGACTGATGAGTCCAAGCCTCTGGAGTTATGATCTGGCGTTGCTTCAGTTGGTCAGGTCTAGACTTGGCAACAGTATATGGCAATAAAATGAAGTCACCTGACTACCTTAGTACTGAATGACCAGGTTATCCCAAGAATGTTTCTTCCCTGATAGCATGGGCATACTCCAGGATGACAATGCCAAGGTTCATCTTGCTCAGATTGTGAAAATGGTTCTGGTAGCATGGGGAATCTTTGTCACACATGAATTAGCCACCAATGAAATTTACTGGAATGTACATCATCAAAACAAAAACAATATAAACTTTGGATAAAAATCAATCTTGTGTGGTGGTAAATGCCTTGGTGAATGAGCTCTGTAATCAGAGTAATATTCCAACTGAATTTTAGAGTGCATTACCAGACACTGTTTTTTAGTAGCTTGGAATGGTGACTTTTTTCTTTGCTTCACAGTACTCTTTGAATTACCACATCTTTGTCACACATATTTAGCCTGATAATTCAACTTAAACTGACAGTTTGAGCAGTGGTTATACATACTGGGTCTATTAATCATAACCGGCGTGATTTTTTTTTTCTGTATGTGTCATCTATAACCAAAGTTTTTATATTTAATAGTAGGTTCTTGAGCCTCTTTGACTGACCAGTTGAATTGAATTGGTTTAGTACAAACCGCAATAGCTTAAATTTAAGCAGGACTGAAATTATCATAATGATAATAATAATGATATTAATGGGTTTGGAGACATGGTGGCTTAGTTGTTAGCACTGTCGGCTTGCACCTCCAGGTTCTGGGTTCGATTTCCACCTCGGGTCTGTGTCCATGGAGTTTGCATGTATCCCCCGTGCATTGTGGGTTTCCTCTGGGTACTTCGGTTTCCTCCCACAGCCCAAAGACAGGCAAATTAGGATAATTGGTGTCCCAGATAGCCCAGGGTGTACCCCTCCTCATGCCCTAAGTCTCATGGGATAGGCTCCAAATTCAAATCTCAATAGCTTAAAAATCAAGCAGGACTGTAATAATAATAATAATAATAATAATAATAATTATTATTATTATTATTATTATTATTATTATTATAGTCCTGCTATAATAATAATAATATAAGAAGAAGAAGAAGAAGAAGAAGAAGAATTTAATTGGTTTAATTCAAATCTCAATAGCTTAAAATCAAGCAGGACTGTAATAATAATAATAATTATTATTATTATTATTATTATTATTATTATACCTCTAGGGCAGACATATTCAAACTTTTTCCACCAGATCCACTTCCACAAGTTTTTTTTTTTCATATTTGAATAATGAGACATATTTGAATAGTTGGATTATGTTCAGAAAATAAACCAGTTCTTAGGGGATCTGTGAAACTTAAAACTACAGAGATTTACTGGATGATAATCACCTTTATAAAATCTAATCATTTTGAAGTGCATTAAGTACAGTTATTTATTACATTAATTAGCTTCAAAAGTATGTTTTAATTCAGTTCAACAATTCTTTTTGGATTAGACTTGTACTTTTTTAATTCTCACTCGTATTCTGGGAGCTGATGCTCTGAAATTTGGAAGAAGCCTCCGGAGCTCGGTACTGCGCATGCGCCACCGTGCTGCTTTTGTTTTGCCGACCCGGAGCTACTCGGCCTGTGTTAGCAGCAGCACTGCGGCTGGCGATAGCCTGCGTTTCACTTATTCAAAAAGTGAAAAGAACGCAGCATAAAGGTGTGTTGACGCTTTCTCTAACTGCACCATTCCACTGACATGTCTTCACTCTTTTCTCGAGGTCTAAGTGCTGTTTGTGTGAGATGCTCGGTAACCAGTTAGCGTCGATAGGAAACGAGGGCTGCTTAATGTTTATGCAGGAGGGAGATTCATTTTTTAAGCTGGAAGCCCTAAAATTAGTTCATGTTGTGGTTTAATATAACATTTACGACACTGAGTTACTAAAGGTAGTGCTCTTAAATAGTAAATATTTATTTACGATATCAACTACTTTAGTTGCACAGACTGAATTAGCTTGTTAGCTACAAACAATAACAAACACAATGTATAGCCTATAGAACGTTAAGTTAGAGAATTTTATTAATTCCAAATGAAAACGCATTTCCTTTACATTCTTAATCTATTTTCCCCTATTTTTATCTTTTGCCAATTTCCAGGCTACCTAAGATGCCATTATATTTTGTTGGTACAGTATTTTCACTGCTAAACGGAAATTCCTCTCAAACATCAACATTCTACATCATCTTTATCATCATGAAACCCAAACTTTTGTTTATATTCATTAGCACCTGACAATTATAGAAACTCCTTCAAACAGGACCAGGTTTGTGGAGCTCCTAAATATAAAGATGGCACGACTCACACACAGTCCACGTATCATCATGTAAGGTCAGGGTTCTGCAAATGTTCTTGAACAACATCAGTGCTGTGTGCTCAGAAGGTGTTGATTAATTTTCTGTAACAGCAGCTTATGTTATCATTTCCATAGCAACTCAGCCACACGGGTAACCCTGTAAGGCAGTGGTTCTCAACCCTGGTCCTGAAGCACTCCTTGTTTTGCAAATTTTAGTGATTTTCCCTGCGCTGTCACACCCACTTCAATTCAGAAAAGGCTGGTAATCAGTTGATTTGTTGAATCAGGCGTGCTGCACGCTGAGAAAACATACAAATGTGCTCTATTGGTTTTAAATCACTAGTATAAAGTCCTGGTTCACACTGGCATTTTTAACATCAAAAGACGCAGCCTAAATCATGTGGATACGGTCACAACCTAATTAGACATGACGTTAATGACGTTAATTAGACATGACGTAAACTGTGCTGGTGCTTGGCTACATTTCTGTATATGTGGTGGTATCTTGATTTATAAACTTAGGAAGAGTTTATAAATTGTAATGCTATCACATGCGCTCCTGTACACTCATGCTTTATCCAGAGTCCATTGAAACCCAAGCACTAAACATCATAGTGTGCGAAGGGCCCTCTTGTTCTTCTAAGGATTTTTTTTTTTCAATTATCCAGATCATTTTGGAGGTCTTAATATGCTTAAAAAGTCATGAAAATCAGCACACAGGTTGGAATCTGCTGCCATTAGGATGCCTGAGTGGCTGGGCCCAGGGCCTTCCCAAGAGAATATTCCCTTTGTTGAATAGCTCATACACACTTTCACATGGAGATGTAAAACCCAGTATACATTGAGATCTCATTGAGCTAAACAAATTTGGCTATGCATGTCATGGAATCTACTCAACAGGAAGTCAGTTATTTTGGGTCGTTTGCAAAACACACCCAATGCATTTTGATATAATCCTCCTGACAATGTATATGGTTGCCACCAAACCAGGCCAATTTGATCTCAAGACATTGAGGATGCCAAATTTCTATGAGATTTATGATATTTCAAACAGTAAAGTCGTGATGAGGCCTTAAACTTATGGCGAAAAGTGGCCTTAGTTATATATAATTAAATATGTCAGAATAATATTGGTATTTCCCTTTTAAATGCATGTGCCCAGTAGGTTGACTGTCTTTCTGGTGTGCACAGGTGGCGATAGCGCAGCTGCTTGGGCCCAATCATCTTTGCTTTGCAACTATATTTTTTAAAAATTGTCAGATTTGGAACCCATTCGATGTTGTGTTAACTAACAGTCATTACATAACTTAGCTGGCTACCTAGAGCTTTTTTTTCACTCCCTGCCCATTCAAATCTTGCCTCTTCTGTATCAGATGTCACAGATACAGAGTCGACTAATGAAAGATCCCTGGTACAGTTATCATTATCAGATAGCAAAGAAGAATGGGTTTGTTTCTGTATGTTTTGTGTGTGGTATGTTCACATTTCAATCGAACCCTACCAGAGATCATTTAGAAGTGTTTTTGTTTGCTTCGGTTGACAATGTTCATACAGTACTTGATCAGGTAAACCGCAGTAACAGAACAGCCGGACCAGAGTTTGTTTCAATTAAACCAAACATGTCAAATGTGAACACACCCAATGTTTTTGCAACACTGTTTTGCTTCCTGTCTCATAAAACATGACAAGCTGTGTTTGGAAACAACTACTTACAGCTTCACTAACGTAACTGATAACAGGAATTAAATCGTTTCACGGGCATTGTGCAACATT
Organism: Dinotopterus cunningtoni; assembly: GCA_028565755.1. Taxonomy (NCBI): domain Eukaryota; kingdom Metazoa; phylum Chordata; class Actinopteri; order Siluriformes; family Clariidae; genus Dinotopterus; species Dinotopterus cunningtoni. The sequence continues at coordinate 15,031,713 of JAOTRS010000025.1, forward strand.
AAATATAAAGTAAGAATGGAAGGAAAATAAAAAAATTCTGATTTTTTTTCTCCCCAAAAACGTGTAATTGGCAGTATACAAAACATTTTGTAACTTCAGTGAAACATTGAAGTAATATGTATATAATTAAAAATGGATAAAATGGATTAAATTGCATTTACATTTTCTCCAGAACTGCACTTTACGGAACTTTCTCCAGGTTACTGGTTAGAGACAACTAAAAATATAAAAGGGCGAAGGCTTCTGAACTGCTGCACACATACCGTTATGGCGAGGGAATAATATGCAGATATGCACAATAGCTAGTGACACTACAATTAACATGAGATTGTTCCCTTCCTCCATGAAAGCTATTGGCAACAAACAGCTGTCGCAGCATTCAATCTCACAATCTGTAGATATTAGAGCGAATATGTTTCTACTGTAACACTCAGGTGCATGTGCAGGATTGGCACAGAATTGGTTATATCCATGATAGATCATTGGTCATGCCAATCAATCGATGTGTCTCGATGCGAAAACAAAATATTAGAATTATGTTAAGAAAATAATTTAAATATTCTCAAATGAAGAGGGTTGTAACTGCTTTAAAGTGGATTGGTTTTCTGTAACGGCACACAGAAACACAGATTTTTTATTTCTTCATCAGCTCCCTAAACTGGCTTTAGCTGGAACTCTATCTTATCATGAAACAGTGTGTCCCATAGAGGGTCAACAAAAAGGGCCTGAAAGTTTTATGATGTATGCTTTTGTGTACTTATGAGGATCTTTACACACAGTACTGTTTAAAAATGTGATATCCCCCTGTGAGGACAGTGGGGTCTCAGGAGTTTTTTTTTTTTATTATTCCAGTTATGTAGAATTTTTTTTTTAACAAAAACCTCATATTTGTAGTGCTCAATAATGCACAGTAAATTTCAGTACTGTTCAGTGGAAGGTCCAGTGTACAGTAGAATCCGACAATGTTTTTCAAGTGTTTCTCTTAGTGGAAAACAGCGGATTAATTGCAAGTTAACCATCATAGTGCGAAATGCGGTTTTACTGTCGCTGTATCCCATTTTGTATTTGGGGCTCGTTCCTGCCTTAAAAACTTAACTTGTTCGCTTGTTCTGTGCTCTCCAGGGTTGCCAAGTCACACTGCGAAAATCCCGCTACACTATGGTGAACCCTGCCTATTTTAGAAAAAACTGCACAAATATCTGTACTAGAAGTGTATTAAAGAATATTGAATGTTTACTTTTAAGATGTTTTTTTTGTAAGGTTTTAAGAAGTGTTTTGTAAGTAATAAATGGAAAGCAAAATTATATTGGTCTCCCTCTCCTTCGTCGGTTCTGAAGAAAAGGTCTGATCCATGACCAAAAACTGTGATGGGCTTCCATCCGTGAGCTTTGTGAACCGTGCATCTCTACTTTTTCTACGTGCATGTCTACTTTCTCTAGTAGAAAGGTTGATAGTAGGCCTGAGAGGTACGGAAGAGCGGAAGGAGCAGATAGCGCTGTCCTCCGAGTGTGTTATGCCCCCCTAATGGTGCGTGAGCGAGCAGTTAATGCCTGATAGTCTTCGGCCCTCCCGACTGAGTGGTAGTAGTAGCCTTAATGTGGGAGCCCCCTAGTGAGGGGGTTTGGATTGGACACGACTAAATTGGGGAGAAAATCGGGGGAAAAATTTACAGTATTGGGTTAAAAACCCTGCATTTCCCACTGAACCACTATTTTTTCCTGTATTATGTAACTGAGCTGTCTTTATATTGTGTCCTGTTGCCAACACAATTTTTTACTTTTTTTAAAAAAAAACATGTTACAGTTTTGATTTTTCCGTTGTCTCAGTAGTATAATGTATATTGCCTCCTTTTGTAGATATTGAGCTCCACAAAGACATTTTTTGAAACCTGCCATCCAGGACTGAGAAGGGGAAACATAAGCCTATTTATTACACAATGACCAGGTGAAGCTTTAAATTAATTTTATTCTTTTAGTCTGCCAGCTCAGTGCTACCACTTGGTTATTAAATTTATGTACCTTTTTGAAAATCGCAGCTATTTAGCAAAGCGGAATAGTTCACACACTGAGCTAGCTGTGTAGTATCTGGTTAAGCATGCTGTACAGCATTTATCAACTTTTTGTAGAAAAGCGTTCACTCTATTATACAGGAATTGCATGTTTGAATCCCGACAATGCCACAGCCATCTGTTGCTGGGAATCTTGGGAACACAGTTGTGCTCCCGGAGTTGGAGGAATGGCTTTACTCTATCTACTCTATTTCCAGTCACATTAATACTGGCCAGTGTTGGGTGTCTATAAGCTCATATATGCAGGAGGGGGTGTATATCACTTTCCTTCAAGTGTGTCAGTCTTGACTTTGCGTGTCTAAGAGGAAGCACATTTTTAGACTTCAAGCTCTGAGGATGGTAGCTGTTGTATGAGAGGGCTGATTGGTGGATAGGAATTGGCTGAGACCATTTAGGGAGAAAACTTGGCAAGTTGTAAGTGTCCACTCTAGTGGGGTTACAGGGGGTTAAGAAATTGTCAATGGCAACAGACGAATAACTGAATGCCTTTGCTGTATGCTAACTGTAGATGCAAGATAGAAGTATGCGGAAATATAGTTATATACCATGGTGTTTGTTATTGCCGCTGTAAAAACATGAAGTTTGAGGAGGACAGTTGTGTGCATTGAGTTTTGAACGATCCAAATAGCAAATTTTTGAGCTGCTAAGCAAATATTCTCCTCGATTTAATGTTTCATGTTAATTCAGATTTCAGAATGTTTTGAGGAAATTAAGCGTGTGTTTAAGAAAAGAAATTCTTCTAATAATTCTACCAACTGTTTATTTTCAGCTCCTCTACTCCCAGAATGCATACATACAAAAGGACCTCTAGTCCTCGATCTCCGACTAACACTGGGGAGCTCTATACCCCAGCACATGAAGAAAATGTGCGCTTTATTCATGACAGTAAGTGTCTTTTGCCCTGTGTGCTCTTAATGATCTTTTCATCCTTCAGTATGTTTACACTGCTATCTATGTCTTTAAACACTTGTAATTGGGAAAATCATTGTATTTGTCTCCATAACTTCAGCAGTAGTAAGTTTGCAATACATTATTGAATTTATTTAACCTTAAATGAGTGACAAAGCATACAGATGCTGTCCAGATGACTAGCCTTCATAGATGGTTATAATATTTATGCTCTTCTTCCAGCATGGCTGTGTGTCCTAAGAGATATTAAATCACCGCAGAACAGTGAACGAGGACCTCAAGAATATGTGGAGAAAAACCCAAACCCAAACTTGCTTTGTGAGTTTTCAAAAGCTGCATTTTAGAGCACAGTTTTCTTTTACCATGTGCTTATTATTGGAGGGTTTTAAAATGTGAGATTTAAAATAAAAAAATAATAAAAGTGTGGCTGGCCATTTTAATGTCTTAAAAATCCAAATGTCTTATAAAGAAATTACATTTTCTCCCAACTACACTGTCTATATATCATTGTGCGATCCTTATATGACGACTGTTGGGTATAGTTCTTTTGCCAAACTTCTTAAAGATAAACAGATCTTTTTTTATTTGTTTAAGCTATCATAGTTATCAGGTGCTAATAAAGAGAAACCGTAAGGAGAAATTGCAAAAGTAGAGTCAGGAGGATAATTAAAATTTCTGCATTGGAATTTTATTGTCTCTGTAATCATACTAAATGCTAGTGATGGGGGTGATGTATTGTGATTCTTTTGTGTGGTATGTGAATGCTTCCTTTGTTATTGAAAATGCTTGTCAATGACCAAGACAACTACAACTAAGCTTGTCATTCAAAGAAACAATGTAACATAATTGCATAGGCCCATTGATTTGTTCAACTAGGAAGTTTTTCTTTTCACTTTTTCTGGCAGACTGGTAGCTAGCCTTACACACTGGATTGGTCTGATGTAGCAGAGATTAAAAACAGAAAACAGGTGTTCAGAGAGCAGAGCCATGTATACTAAACACACCCACCACCATTTTACCATAGTGATGAAGTATGTGTTTAATCTGTTTCAGCCTTCACCCCAGTAGACCTGAGTGAACTTAGGAGGCCAAGCACACAGGACTGCAAGAAGTCTTAGAGGTGCATTCCCGCTCCTCTTGGTTCAGCAGCTTTTTTTTCTCCCCACTCATTCTCTCTGGGACCTTTTTTTTTTTTTTTTTAAATGCCAGCAGCCTTTCGTCAGCCACATTAGTCCAGAAAGCCTCTTCCTTCTCTGCCTCATTGAACTCTGGTCTGGACAAACTGGCTGATGTATGTTCATGACCCGTCGTATCCCTGATTTTCATGTCTAATCTGTACACCTCTTATTAACAGATTTCAAATTTCAGGGAATTTGTTGTCACTTCGTTTTTCATTTTGTATCCTGGATTCTTTTTTTGTATTCATTGTTTATTATAAAGATTATACCTGACAGAAGAAGTCGAAATGCAGTGACTGAGGGAAGGGCTCACGCTCTGAAAATCATGACGGACTGCGTCCTTAAACATAGGCTCAACTTTCAAAACATGGCACTTTCAAGGAAAGTGCCGAAAGGCTTTTTTTTTTTTTTTTTTAGTTAGTTAGTTTGATAGATAAAATATTGGAATAGTAAAAGTAGGGCAAATATTTTTAACTGAGATACCACATTCTACTTCTTTTTTTAAGAAAATAAATATTTTCAAATGAGTGTAATTACATTTTCTGTGTCTTTTAAGCCTTGAAATTAAAATAAATTGTGTTTTATGGTATCTCAACCTACAATCCACAATCGTGTTCTCATTTCATCCCCCTGCATGTTTACCCTCACTAACTGGTAAAGAGTTACTATAAGACATGATTATAAACTATTGCAGCCTGACAAAAAAATATATATATATAAATATATTTAGGGCATATCCTCGGTTTGATCCTGATGTTCTGTTCACTGTCTGTGTTGGGTTGCTTGATATGCTCCTTGCTCCTTCATGTGTATGAGTACGAGTGGATGGTGCCCTGTGATTTACTGGCATCCAGAGTGAACAGACTCGTCTTGCATCCAGTGTTCCTTGGATTGGCTCTGGCTGACCACACTGGAGGTTACTGAATATTAAAGTAATATTTTGCAAATACATATCGAGTGAAGATGAAGATGCTTGAATAGTTGACAAAAAAACTTGCTGCTGTTAATTTTGTCAGGGGAGAAAATATGAAATGCCACAAGGAGGTATTCTGGAATTCAGTTACTTAAGTCATCAAAACTAACATCGCTAAAATGTAAATGTTGAAAGTGAAAGTGCCATTTAAGCCGCTTTAATTGTGAGCCTCACTCTCAGCACAATTTGTTTATAAATCATAATCCAATATTTCAGCCTATTCAGGCATTTATTCATTTTGTTTACTGCTGTACAGGGTCACAGGAGGCCTGGAGCCTGTCCCAGGCGACTTAGGGCACAAGGTGGGGACATACACACACACACTGACTGACAGACCAATTTGGGGACGCCACTTAGCCTAATGCACATGTCTTTGAACCTAGGTAGGAATCGAAACTTCATCCCTGAAGGTGTGAGGCTACAATGCTGCCCCTATTCAGATGTGTACAATATAATTCTGGCTGTTTTTGGTGCCATTTTTTTATTCCTGAACATCCAAAAAAAAATATTAGGTTCGAGTTTGTGTTATAAATGTTTGATTAAACTCATTCAATTAATGTGGCCATTCAAAGAATTCGGATTGTCAATTCTTGATAGTGATTAAAAGAAAATAATAAATAAACCTGTCTATGCTTTATAAATGATTGCACATCACTGGTTTATGTTGTTGACTTAGGACAGCTACTTTTAAGTCTGTTAGGTCCAGAACATTATTGGTGCTTTACTTATGTATGGTGTGGCAAATTTCTCATAACCCTCCTTATTGTCACTGTTTCCACTGACAGAGCTGTGTCGTACTTATGTTCATGAGCTACCTTATGTTTTAAAACATGGAGAAAGAGAAAATAGTGCAGACCATCAATTAATCAAACACAGTTGCACAGACAAACTGATTAATATATATGAATAAAATTGCATCTCTACTGGCACAACAATCTTGAATAGGAAGCATGTAGTGTCTGCCAAAGTTTCTTAATCTTTTCGCAAGTACTTTTCTAGAGCCTTTAAGTAGTCAGCAACTTAAATAGTTTTAAAGACTATACTTTCGATTGGTCAGTACCTATTTATCCACGGTGGTATTTCTTGATCTTGTATAACTGAATTTAAAAGATAAATATACAGGAAAATTGTCATCCTCCGGTTAGTCTCTACCAGCTCTCACAAGTGATTCACTTCACAACCCCACAAAGATTACTAGCTTCTATCATTCATTAAGTTCCAATTAAATTAAATAATAAATAAAATTAAAGAACAAACAAATGTTTATTTAGCAGAATGTGTTGCACGTGTGTCACAGCAGCCCGTTGCTGCCTTTGTTTTCAGGCAGAAATGTACATGCTGTTTTGAACACTTCGCTTGTGTCTTCTGCTAACAAAATTACCTACTTTTTGGAGGTTAAACTAAAATGTGTGCACATAATAAGTGCAGCAATCACATACTGTACACTCATTGGCTACTTCACTAGGTACTGTTTGAATGCCTGGTAACTTGAGTATCTAATCAACCAATGACAAGGCAGCAACTCAATGTACAGTTGTGTTCAAAATAACAGCAGTTCAACATCAGTAACCAGATCAATAATTGTTTTTGGAAGAAATTATACTTCTTCATGGTAAATATTTTACTTGTAGGTGTAGTGGAGTAATAGAAAAACAACAGACCCAACAGTCATGACTTGCATGCATCTGATTCTGTGTAATTGAATCATTAATTGAAATGGGGCGTGTTCAAAATGATAGCAGTGTGAAGTTCAGTTGGAGAGGTAAATTATTCTGTGAAAAACAGATGTCAAACAAGTTCCCCTAATTTAAGGATAAATACAGAAAAGGTTGTCCTGTGCATTTCCCTCTGAAAAACAGAGTAAAATGGGTCGTTCAAGACATTGTTCAGAAGAACAGCGTACTTTGATTCAAAAGTTGATTAGAGATGGGAAAACATACAAAGAAGTGCAGAA
>JAOTRS010000025.1:15038894-15053177 GCA_028565755.1 Dinotopterus cunningtoni
ATCACTTTGTAAAGATGAATGATGACACTGCTATTTTTTTGAACAGGCTAATATTTGTTTTTCTTCACTTTCTGTAACCTAATAATACATTTAGCACATTTTTCTTCATGTTGTGATTCAGAATAGAACGTGCAGGATTCCCAATGCATTTATGTGATTTAAATTAAAAGTTATTATATGGATATGGAGCTTAACTCCCTTTTTTCAACACACTGCTGTTATTATGAACACAACTGTACGACCTACTGAAGTTCAAACCGAGCATCAGAATGGAAAAGAAAGGTGATTTAAGTGTAACGTGGCATGGTTGTTTGTGCCAGACAGGCTGGTCTGAATATTTCTGAACCTGCTGACCTTCTGAGATTTTCATGCACAATCATCTCTAGGGTTTACAGGGTGCCAGAGATCAAAGAAGAATTGTCAAACTGGTTTGAGTGGATAGAAAGGTAATAACTTAAATAATGTCTCGTTACATCCAAGGTATGCTGAAAAGCATCTCTAAATGCATGTCAAGCCATGAAGCAGTTGGGTTACAGCAACAGAATACAGTATCTAAATGCCACAGCCTACCTGAATATTGTTGCTGACTATGTCCATCATTTTATGACCACAGTGTCATAGCCGTGTCGTGACAACATGACAATGAGTTCAGTGTACTCAAATACCTCCTGGCAGTCACTGGAATGCAATCCAATAGAGCACATTTGGGATGTGGGGGAAAGGGAGAGTCACATCATGGATATACAGCCAACAAATCTGCAACAACTGCTTGAGGCTATCATGTCAATGTGGCCCTATATCTATATTTAGATCTAAGGACCTACATTTTCCCAACAGCTTGTTGAATCTATGCCAAAAAGAATTAAGGCAGTTCCGAATGCAAAACTGGGTTCGACCCAATACTAGAAAGGTCCAGTGAGTGTGTTATCAGTTCAGAGTGATGTCAAAATAATAACATATAATGTGGTCATATGTGCCCCGTAATTAGCAAGAAGGCATGGTGATGCCAGTTGTCAGCAGTTGTCACCCTCTTTTTCATTCACTTTCTCTCTCAACTGGGTATGGCTTCTGTCAGTCAGCACGTAGCCAGACGTCTTTCATGTCTGAACTTGGGGGTGTGAGGACGTTTAACATCTTTGAGTTTGTGTGCTGGTGTGATGTACAAAATTACCCACCAATTGCTATCTGGCACCTGACATGGAACTCACTTAGTAATACTTTTACAGGAGAGTCTGGGCAAATCACAGCGCTGACTCGGAAACATCAAACTATGCAGGATTTTTTTCTCCAGACTCATCCTTTGTTTCTTTTAAGCCTGATCATCATTTGCTCAGGTTTACCTTTAAACTGTGTACTTCTTCAGTATTTTCTATTTTTTTCACTAAACAATATTGTCATTTATTAACATTGATAAATGGTGTGTCTTTCTTTCACTCTCTAAACTTAACATACTAACTGAGAAGGTCTTGGTTTAAGTTTAGATTCATTGTTTAATATTACTTCTAATGAGTTTGACCTGTAACATGGAATTTCAAATTTCTGATTTGGGTTGTCTCCTCAACCTGTCATAAAACCCCATCATAAAACTTCTAATCACATATAATATTAAATAAGCAGAATTTACTTTATATGAATCATAACATTAAATGTGTAGCCATGACTATACAGTTCACTCATGGTCTATACGACTTTATCCTGTATTTAGGGTCGTGGGGGGGCTGGAGCCTATCCCAGGAGACTTAGGGCACAAGGCGGGGTACATCCTGGACAGGGTGCCAGTCCATCGCAGGGCGCACACGCATACACACACATTCACACACTACGCCAATTAGCCTAATTTGCATGTCTTTGGACTGTGGGAGTAAACCCACCAAGCATGGGGAGAACATGCAACCTCCATGCGCACAGAGACAGGAATCGAACCTGGCCGGGAATCAAACCCGGAGCCTGGAGGTGCAAAGCAACAGTGCTAACCACTACACCACCGTGCAGCTGCCATACAGTTCAGTTTGAGGAAAATAAATACATCACAATCTTATGATCACTAGTGTCAACTGGTTAACTTATTACTAATAAAATGCCCACTTTCATGAAGGGGTCATTGTTTTTAACCACAAGCTTGGAAATGGCATAATTTCGTGTTTTTTTTTAATGGCATAATTTCAGCTTCCAGGTTAAAGAAAATTTGCTGGTGTCTTTTTGCACTGTTCATTTACATTTAACCACAGCTATTACTGTATTTGTCGCTGGCTCTTTTGCATATTTCTGTGCCATAGTTACATTTATAGTCAAAAGTTATACTAATATTTAGGGATATGAATCAACATGGAGCACCTGATACAATATTAGTATGATACCCAAGTGTTAACTTGATCTATATTGCAATTTTATAAGAATCACGATTTTATAAATATATCAATTCAATATATTCTTTTTTAAAATAGATTTTGTTACAATTCTTTTGCAAATAAAAACTTAATTTGCTATAATAATATGCAAATGCTATAATGCTACCACAAAGGATGCTGCACTATATGGTACAGTACAATGCACCACCTGTAGGATAATAAAGGAACTGCAAAATTAGAGAGAAAATTTACCTAGAGGTAACTAGAGGTTTTCCGTGACTCCGCCCATGTGCAGACCCTGATGCCTACGTGCTATCCTTAGCTGCAAATGGAGTGTGTGGTCAACTTGCTGCCGCTCCTCAAGCTGCTCCAATGTTTCCTCAGCCCTTAAACCCTTACAACTCAGCATTTTAGTCATTTTTGTTCTGCTGTTGTTTTAATAAACATATATAGGGCTCAGAATTGGGCAGTATAGAATGATATATTCTTTATTTAGCATGACTTACTCTAGGCATAATAATGAATTGAATTTTATTTCATTTTACCCAACTACGTATAAACACAAAAAAGGGTAACATAGGCAAATAAATAGCACAGATATACATGATCACATTTCTGGGTTTGTTTCACCAAAACAAACAATCAAATTGAATTTCTATTGTATTATAATAATAATAATAATAATAATAATAATAATAATGCCGACATGGACCTACTGTTCTGTCGGTAGAAAGTTGAGAAATAAATGCCTCTGTGACTCAGATAATATATAATCATTTAAAGAAGAGCTGATATGATCATTGGCATAGACCATATACTAGAGGTACTGTTGATCTTGTAATCAAATTAATATATACTGCATTATTACCTCACAGTAAAACATAAAAGTTGATAATAACATTGCCTGATGTTACATTCAGTGAGGAACGTCTGTGACACGCCATAAACACAGCGACAGGCCAAACTGAATTTCTATATTATAGATATAGATACACGATATCGTCCATAGGGATATCATACATACAGTAAACAACTTCTTGGCGTCCTTGACGTGCAACGTCGGATCAACGTGATTGGCCCATTTACAGCGGAAGTACTTAGCACGCGTCCCCACGCTTCTTGCGTCATCGCCTTCGCATTATAAGAATCGTAAAGGCGCGTTTTCCTGCTCTAAAAAAAACATTCAGGGCAGGGGCTGAGTAGCTTTTTTCCTGGTGTTTTCTTTTCTTTTAGTCAGCAGCCGCGGTAGCATTAACCAGGTTAAACAATGGGAGACAAGCTGGATATGTCGTTGGACGACATTATAAAGCAGAATAAGCAGCAGCGGGGAGGCGCGGGTGGCCGCGGTGGGAGAGGCGGCCGAGGCCGAGGTGGCGCTGGCCGCGGTGCAGGAGGAGCCGGGCGGCTAGGGGCTAACGCAGGCGGAAGCTTTGGAGGCCGCGGCGGAGCCTCAGGCCCCATGAGGAATCGTCAGAACCTGAACCGGGGCAGAAGCAGACCCACGCCGTACAGCAGGGTAGGAGAAAGCTAAAGAAAAAAATTGCCTGAGAAAGCGGACCAAACCTTGCGCACATCCAAAAATGCCTGGGTGAAGTCCCCCTGTTTCCTTTCTAAGCTTGCTAGCATACGCGACGGCTAGCTTGCTAGTCAGCCGTGCTACATGACCCTCCGGAGTTTCTCTGGAAATATGGTGTAATGTGGAGAAGCTCGTTAAATTTGGCTTTTACCTTGTGCATAATATTCTCTCTCCTTCCCAAACCCCATTGTGTCTTTTTTCATCGCTTTGAGAAATCAGGAATATGGAGCAAATAAGCTAACTTGGCTACATCGTGGCTAAAGTGGCTTTTCGGCTAACCTTCAGCGACCGGCGCCATTTTGGATCCAGCATCTCCTCTGTCGTTGAAATGGTGGCTTTTCAACTTTTGTCTTTTCCTCCACGCCGATGCTCAACACTCGAAGGCCTACGAGATGACCAGCGAATCGACTCGAAGTTTTCTACTTTTTTACATTTTTTTGTTTCCTTGAAGGCTGAACCTGAACGTGGCCTGTTTTTCTTGGGAGTCCTTTGTCTAGGAGGGGTCCGTGTTCACATAACCGTCAGATTAGTGCTACTCTAGTGTGGTTAATGGTAATACACGGCAGAAAATGGACTTTAGTTTTTAGTCGAGTAATATCAAACCTGTTTTTAGTATTGGGTGGTAGGAGGCTTAAGCATTTGCATTTCTATCAGTACATGCTGTGCCAAAATGTCTTTCAAAATGGACGCTGGTTGGTGGCTTACACAACACACACACGCAGCCAGTAATGGACACTTTTCATCGGCTCATCGTACACACGATGGACTTCAGAGATTCATCCCGCACTGTTTTCCCTCCCAGCGGAGATCTCAGAAAGATCAGCAGTGGAACATCACATCTGGAGGTCTAGGATTCATTTAAATTGAACGACAAGAGACTTTTGGGGGGTGTTTTGGTGGCTTGCTCATATAACTGTTAGTTGCTTTCTGGTTTGGGGGGGTCAGGAAAAAACGTAACAATAGGCCACCAGGTGTTCAGGTGTGTTCATAGGGGGGGCTTTGAATTTGCTCAGTAATTTATTTTTTTCTTCTCGTTTATGCTGAACATCCGTAGATTAGCATTTTAACAGCATTGTCCTTGAAGTATATAAGCCAGTCTAAACACCCAAAGAGATCCATTAAGTCTGTATATGACTGGTTAGAACAAAATACAGACCTGGTGTAGCCGAAGAACTGGGTTAAGATGTGCCTTTTCAAATATTAGACATGCTTGTATTCCTTCCCTTAATGACAATGCCGTACGGGTTGCAGTTTTTTCTTTGCGTTGATTTACTTGTTTGTAGTGGTGGGGTGGGCAGGGATTGCTGGATCGCACTGAACACGATTAGCTGGGTGCCGCTGGCCTTGAGGTGGAGCCCCCCTGCTTGCCCCAGCACCCAGCCGAGTGGACAGTCAGTGAGAGACGGGATCCGAAGTCAGCAGGTGCGTTCTCTCTCGTTTGTTGCAGCCCAAGCAGCTCCCGGACAAGTGGCAGCACGACCTGTTCGACAATGGCTTCAGCACCAATTCTGGAGGAGGTGGCGGCGGCGGTGGTGGTGGTGGAGGAGCAGGCATGGAAACCGGAGGGAAGCTGCTTGTATCCAATCTTGACTTTGGGGTCTCTGATGCAGACATTCAGGTAATGTTGCCTGAATACTGATGTGTGATCAACATACAGAGGGTCTTGATCAATTCTGGTTAATCAAGCTATTCCTTCTATACAGGAACTTTTTGCGGAGTTTGGCACCTTGAAGAAGGCCGCGGTTCATTATGACCGGTCCGGGCGCAGTCTTGGCACAGCAGATGTTCATTTTGAGAGGAAAGCAGATGCATTGAAAGCCATGAAGCAGTACAATGGTGTTCCCCTTGATGGTGAGTTCTGATTTGGATTTTATTTTATTTTTTGTGCATGATATTTTAATGACTTACTCATTGTTAATCATTCATTCTGTTACAGGTCGTCCAATGAACATTCAGCTAGTCACGTCACAGATTGATGCACAGAGACGAGCTCCAATGCAGGGGTAAGTAGCTGTTCCATAATTAGGGGCAACCTGCAAGTTTACAACTTTTTATAAGTAAACCTAATTTATTTATTTATTTTTTCAGTCTGAGTCGTGGTGGAGGTATAAACAGGAGCAAAATGGGAGGCTTTGGAGGCATGCAGAGAGGACGAGGAGGTCGGGGAGGAGGAGGAGGGCTCAGAGGCCGTGGTAGGGGAGGAAGAGGTGGCAGCAACAAACAGCAGCTCTCGGCAGAAGAATTAGATGCCCAGCTAGATGCCTACAATGCCAGGGTAAGTTCCATTTGCTATATTTCTTGAGAGAATAAACTAGGCCTTTCAGTTTGTCTAATTTTTTTTTCCCTGTTTATCTTCACAGATGGACACTAGCTAAACAACCTGATCTTTGTGAGCTGCTGTTTTCTCTCGGCAGCATCGTGGATTGGCTGTTGTTACCGCTTTGAAATGCCGGACATTTTACATTTACCTGTCTTCAGAAGTGATTTAAATTTGTGTACCAGTTTCTCCTTTTTAAATGCTGATATTTTTTACCTTCCATTTATTTTATTTCCTTTTTTTTTTTTTTTTTTTGAAAACCTAGTCTGACTGTAGGACCCGAGTGGGGGAGGTGTGCTTGTCTTTACCTTCCCTTTATAGTTCATTGTAATAAAACCTGCAGTTCATAGTATCTGAGAGATGACTCCGTTTCCTTTTGTATACAAGCAATTAGTGTAAAATTTCAATGTACATATATTGAATGGTATGTAAAGCCATTAATGACTGCTTAAGCTTGTTCCAGTGCTGTTAATACTGCTTGCTATCTAAAATTTTGGGTGAACTCCCAAGGCAGGTTAGATTGCGCTTGGTTGATTATTTCCCCCCCCCCTTTTTTTAATAGCCCTTCATGCTTGTATGTTGATCACATTAAATCTTTGTACATAATGGCAGTGATGTGTTAATGAAGTCCAGTGATTGAATTAAATATATTTTGAGTTATGTGCTTAATTTGAAGGGAAAACAAATGCAATAAGTTTTTAGAAAATCACTGAATGTTTGTATTGTCAACCAGCTTGAAGGAATACACAGAATTTCTTCAAGACACTCTATTCCTTCAAGCTGGTAACTCTTGTATGTAGGAGTTAAGTTGAAGTGTGGGATTTGTTGCAATTAAACAAATGGTGTAAGTCTAGCTTTAAACATTTTAACTCCAGCCAATCTGCAGTATCTTTCATGTTTGTTTACTAGGTCTGCAGATGTTAAAACTTGCAGAGGTTTAAAGTTGTGAAATAAGTTCTAGTGTCTAGGGCTCTAGAGAAAGATGCTGAAAAAGATGTCATGTGAGTACTCTGCAAAATACAAATCAATTTTTTTTTTTTTCTGATTCAGTTTATTACTCAAATTGGTTGTTGGATGGTTGCAGTAGTAATGGTGATAAATCTGGAAAAACTGCAAAAGTAGTTAATTGAAGTATTGAGTATGGGTAAAATTGGTATTTCTATAAAATATGGTTAATACTGTGCAAATTTGCTGAACCCAAATGTGCAAAAATGCTTTTGGGTTCAGGATTGATACATCACAAATGAGTGTAAATAGAAATTCTATACAGCTGTTAAGTTACTTATGGTTACTTGGTGTTACTTTTGGAGAAGTTTGTCTTGTTGACAGACTAATAAATGGATACTGACTTGTGGTTCGACACGTTATTATAATGCAGACACTACAAAGTATTTTTAATACCAGCAGACAGAGGACCTTTTCACATTCTTATCTTAATACAAATTGCTCTCAATTTCAAGACTCAACTACTGTAATACTATGAGTGGATAACTACTGTAATACTATGAGTGGATAAAATGACCACTTCCGTGATTTTTCACTAACGCAAACACAGAGATATCACGACACACCCGATTTTGGTTCATTTCAATCTGGTTGGCGGAATGCTTACTGCCGTGCGCATGCGCAAGGATGCGTTGAGCGTGAGCATGTGTGCGCGCGCTGGCATTCCCGGAAGCGGGTGGCTGTCAGACATCGCCGCTCCCTCCTCGCGCCATTGAAAAGTCAGTTGAAGCTCGCGCTAGCCTTTTGACTCTCTCAGTAGCCACATCTTTACGGTAAGCATGTTTAACGGCGATAACTTGTGGGTTAAATATATATATATATATATATGTGTGTGTGAATTGCTGTTTGTTATTTAATGAACTGCGATAAAAAGGTTGTATTTGTGAATTTCTGCTTCTGGTCGCCTCGCCAGCTCTCCGGCTAACGTTAGCGAGTCGGGAACTTGTCAGCGAACTGGAGTTGCTCTTTAGCTGTTTCCTGTTCGCGCGACAGACTATATGAACTATAATTCAGTGAAGAATGATTTATATTTTTATATTCGTGCACCTTTTCGGTCCCCGGTGTGAGTATTTGGATCAGCAGTAGGAATTGATCACATGCTCCTCACAACCGCGACTGAATAATGATCAGGTAACGTTATTGTCTGAGTGGTGGTGGTGGTGA
Source organism: Dinotopterus cunningtoni (assembly GCA_028565755.1). Classification (NCBI taxonomy): domain Eukaryota; kingdom Metazoa; phylum Chordata; class Actinopteri; order Siluriformes; family Clariidae; genus Dinotopterus; species Dinotopterus cunningtoni. The sequence continues at coordinate 15,047,305 of JAOTRS010000025.1, forward strand.
TGATGGGCGAGTTTGTAACGTTACGATTAATTAAAAAGAAAACTTGGCCAATATCAAACTTATAAACAATGATGTTGTGTAGTCGTTTAAAAACTAAAAAAAATAATTAAAAAAAATGGATCAATTCAATATGATGAATTGTTTGACATGATTTTTTTTTGTTGTTGTTGAGAAATCGGTTGTGTGGAAAGTTGATGTTACTTTTCCCACAAGGGATTAGGTAACCCAAAAATAAAGCTTCCGGAAATCCATTACTAGTGAAACAACCGCCTAAATATACGTGAAGCCAGTTACAGCCTTTAAATCCGTCCACACGTTGATAATAGCTTGCTGGCTAACTAGCTAAAAATCTTAGCGAGCTTCTTTCCAGAATCTTCCAGTCAAACTCATTTCTTTATTTATCTATCGGACATTTACTCGCTAGTACCACACCGTTATACAAGTGAGTGCGTGAGAGAAATTTAATCTATTGTTTTCAGTTGCACTTTGAGATAATGATTACTTTTCAGGTAACTTTCCAACTTCTGACTTTTTAATCTGCTATGGGCGTTTCATAGCCATCCTGCTAGGCGAGCTAACCAGGCAAATGGTTTTTCCCCCACCCGTATTTGAGTAAATCCCGCCTCCTGTCATAGAAGTCCAAAACGCAATCGTCCAATTAGAGTGCAGGAACGAAGTAGCAACCAATCCCGATGTTGGTTGTGTGGGGCAGCCGTTATACGGGTTGGAGAAAAAGTGCAACTTCCGGTATTGCCGAGAAGCAAGTACAGACAGTTTGAACAAGGGTGGATATAATTGATCAAACGTGTTTATTTTAATATAAAAAAATAATAATCACAACAATAATATTTTTATCTCGTTAGTGTCTATAATTGATTTTGAAGTGTGGACAGGGAAGCGTGCAGCCTGGGTTAGAGTTGAGAGAAACAGTTCCGGAGTGAGTTATATACTGCTCGTGTTTTTATTACTGATTTATTACTGATCTGTTTTAGATCGCGGGTAATCAGTGCTGAAGGCCGAGAGTGTTTGTCTGTGATTTAGTGTTAAGGCGAACTGAAAGTGTAAAGGGAACTCGACAGCTATTCGGAAAAGAAAGCTGAGCGGAAGCGCGTGGCACAAGCACTGGGTTTATATAAGTATTAAAGGATGTAAGTGAAATATCTATATAAAAAGATGAATAATAAACGTGTGTATGTGTGTATATTATATATATATTCTGCATACATCCATGCAGGTGTGTGAGAGATCCTTAATGTCAGATGTCTCTGATACAAGACAGACTAGATGTTCTTGAGGTTAGAACCTTCATTTTCATTAATTCCAGTCTGTACTATGTTGTATATTTCAAAACCGCAGACAAAAACCTCACACTGTAAAAGAATGATTTGGTCCTGCATTGTGTTCAATGGGCTCATGTCATGTTCACCGCTGGACGATTCCGTACCATGGTGACTGAGACACCTGACAAGTTCTGTCAAAAAAAAAAAAAAAAGCAAAGATATTATTTTAAGTCAGAAAAAAATGATCAAGTTCACTTTAAATTCTTTCTTTTTTTTTTTTCAAATCTGTTTTTGCACAAATTTTTACAATCATGCAGTGATTGATGACACAAGCAGAACATAACATGTCCCTAAGGATTAGCATTAGAGGATCCTTATTGTATGTTCTTAAATGAAGAACACATAAGTTATCATATAGAATCCAGTTGTGATTTTAGTGCTGCAGCGTTCGAGTTGAAATCTAAGTTCAAATACTTGATTAATCTTGCATCTAATAATTAGCATTTGGTTTTGAATAAAACCTGATTAGAAATAAGACTATACATACTTAAGAAAATAATATGTTAAAAGAAACCAAGTCCTTCTATTTGTTTTAGTTTAGGATTAACATTGAAACATGTATATTGAAGATGTATAGTTCCATATGAGATACTTAAATGTCTGAGTTCTTCGAGAATTAGTAATTTTTTGGTTGTTTCACATTTTGCCCGAAACATAAAACAAAAGGATGCATGAAGTATCTTTAAGCATCAGTGCAGTCCGCTGCCATTGTCCCCTAAAACACATTTAAAAGCCAGCTGTAAGTATCCTATCTTAAATTTCATCAGTTTCCTAATTCATGTTCTGTCCAGAGTTTTTAAATTAATGTTAAAAAAAAAAGTATCCAAATAAATGGCCAGGAATGAAATCGTACCAGTATTAATAAAAGCGTCAGCTCTGTGCTGTGTATAGGAACCGTAACCCCGTGTCATTGTTTGCAGCCTCACGACATAGTGTTCAAGTCACCAGAGAAAATGTTCCTATTATAAATACATTCAACTCACCCGCCTTCCTCCACACAAATAAGAAGTGTGACTTGGGTCTTTTTTTAATGCTTCCATTGCACGCTTGACTAATTTCTCACTAGGTCTCGTATGTGTAAGTCACGCAGTCCTCATCTTTTCACACATCAGCGCTAATTAAACGTTCACCTGCCACGTGGACGTGCTTCTTTGCTCTGACAGAGTGCGTTAATGAATTGATTCCTTTATGAATCCAATTCACAGCAAGTTGAGTTCCCAGATTTAGTTCTTTTCCTGCCTTTTCTCTTTTGTTCAGGTTTGAGTAGATTTTGCCTACAGCAGTTTCCTTTAGTTTTGCATTTTTTTTTTTTTTTTTTTTTTTAATAAAGCTAATTAATGCTAATTAGGTGATTGTGCTGTTTATAAAATTAATAAAGTGGGGTAATTCATAGGTAACCCTAAAATAATGGCAATTGTTCCACCTAGAAAGTTGCCTTTTGTGGAGTTTTTTTTTAAAGGTTATTCATCATTCTCAGTGCACAGCATTTCCCAAGTGACTGCTTTTGTACGAGCATGGCCTTGATGATTGTCTTTCTGCCCCCCCCTCCACCCCGACATGCTTAAACCGGAAGAGGTCTAGTCAAAGAAGCTGAGGAAACAGGTCACTGAAAGAATGCGGTGCTGCGTCACCTCACGTGCATTTCCTCTCACTGATCATAATCAGCATTTAAGATTTTTTTGCGGGCTTGCTTTGATTAGCCCTGGTTAAATAAGATGTTTTGCTGTCTTCATCCCTCTCCTCATTTTTTTCCATGTTTCTGACAAAAGCCAGAGCTAAAGGAATGACAGTTATTCCTGTTACTCTGGCTCTGTGAACACCAGATAACCCTAATTGGAAAATGAAAACGTGCCTCTTATAGATCCACTGACATGAACTGGTGACGTCATCGCAGGTGTTTTTTGCGCTGACTCTAAATGCACTCACGTTTAAGCATCAACAGTTACTGGAGTGAAGCGAACAGCAGCACGATGGCAACATTTTCATGACTAAAAACCTTCAGATTCTGGGAGCGTTTCACTCTTAACTCGAACACACACCTCACTCTTAAAGGACGCACACCTGAAGAGAGTGTGGCTAATTTGTGTGTTGGTACTTCTCAGCGACCCTATAAGTTAATCCCACCACAGGGACAGTATACACACACACGTGGTGTTGCTGGTTTCTGAGTTTATGCTCGCTCTCTCTCTCCCTCTTACCCACTTGTTGCCTCAGATGTGTGTCCGTTCCTACGTTCCTGATAGAGCGGTGTTTGACTACACCACTACCACAAATTTAATCTTATGCTGTTCTTAATATTTTGGCCGTCAAGTGTTGTCTGTTTTCTTTCATTTTTAAGTAATTTTCATATTGTATTGCTATTACTTTCTATTGCTTATCCTTAGGCTTATATTTTGACAGATCTTTTTTTTTCTTGTGTCAGCAGGAAAGTGCATTCAACATATTTAAGAGTATTCATGTTTAATGTTTTTTTATTGTTAAGTAGCACACAGCTGAAAGAAATGTAAGCTATATATTTAAAAACTGGTAGCTAAATAAGAGACACTGAGTACTGTGGAATTTTACAATTTTTCTTGTATTTTTAATGTATTCATGAGCAATAGTTCTCAAGGCCTCCTGAAGGAATTTTTTTTTCTTTTCTTCTTTTCTTTTGGCTCTCATTTTTGGCAAGTTATTTTCAGTCCAGTTCTTTTACCTGACCAGTTCCACAGGAATGAAGCTTTAAGAGAGTAACAAATACCAGGGCAGGCGAGCTAATAATTGAAAGAACTTTGTTCTGAAGTGTAAAATTCATTAACCGCAGCCTTGTAAAGGAGTCCGATGCCAATGTTACCTCTATCTTGGGTTTTAATCACAAACTGTTAGGCAGATAGCTTCAAGGTGCATATGAGGTACAGCATGTGTACAAAAAGAGCATTGAGAAGAAGAGAGGACGTGTATGTCCAAGGCAGGAAGAGGAAAGTGGACATATTTACGTTTGTTTGTTTGTTTTTTTTTACTTGTATAAAATACTGCGGCCTTTTGAGCCATTAGCCATGACTCACTAAGGCAAAGATTCTTTAAATGTATATAAAACCGTCGTCTCGTACAATCTGGTACACACATGGCTGTTCTGAGCTAAGCCTGTCCCAGGGGGCTGGGCCTCAATCTGAACAAAAGAGCAGCTCCCATTTTCCCAGGGCGAGTGTCTTTCAGTGTGTTCTTTGGCCAAGCTGTATTCTTAGCTCATTTACTCCCCTTCTGTGCAATCATCACTTCGTCTACCAGGAAATGTGCATTTAAATTATGTCTATTGATGAAGAACTGCTGACTGCAGGCCTGACTCAATTCTCATGACATAAGCATTATTGACATGGCAATGCCCATGATGAGCTTGCTGTAAGTCACCAGTTACCATCAACAGGATGGAGTCGTGACTTCTTCCCTCGCACAGGAAGACTGATCTCTCAACGTCAGGCCAAATGTTAATGTATTTATGAAAGTCCAAATACCGGCAGTGATTAAAAGTGGAAGTGTGCTTCTGAGCTTCTCATAAATGTTAAGTGTGTGTGTATTGGGAAAGATTGTCAAAAGTACGCCATTTGTAGGTTGGGACACAAATTTCACAAATGCATCTAGTTATATAATGTATTGACACTTCTGTTTGGCCTCCGCATGTGTAAAGACCTAGACTTGTTTCTTGGATACTTCCTTATTTGTAGAAAAGCGTTCCCCCCACTGATGTTCATTGCCAGGACAACCATAACCAATCAGCCAAGAGATCAAGTATGAGAAAGGTGATCGATGGCACTTTCCTCTGACTGTGTTCCTTTGACGTATCATATGCGACATGTAGGGGTACCTCAGTGGTTAAGGCATTAGACTGCTGATCGGGGGTCCCAGGTTCGAAACCGAACATCACCACCACTGTTGGATCTTAAGCAAGGCCCTTAACCACTTAACTGCTCAGATATATAATGAGATAATAGTGTAAGTTGCTCTAGATAAGAGCTCCTGACAAGTAATGTAATGTAATATATCATGAGCTGCAGTTTAGGAAAAGATGAGGTGGGGCAAGCTGACTGGTGGGTGGGATCTGGCACATGACCAAATTGGAAAGAACAATTGAATTGAGGCAGAAGACGCAGTTGCCAAGAAGCTGATCGCACTAAAGAGAACACACGTAGGCCTGTCCAGCCTTTTTGCTGTTTACAGAGATGAGTCATGAGATGCGTGGTGTGTCTTACTGTGAGCAAAGAGGAACAAGAGTGGCTAAAAATATGAGCATGTACAGTATGTAGTAGGCATTGGGAAATTATAAACAAAGGAAGTCTCTGTAGCCTCTTTGTCTTGCTAATCAAGTGTAGCAGCACATCTTCTGGTCTGTTTGTGACTCGCTTGCCAGCCATTTAAAGGGCTGTCTAGGTTGACTTTGTAGTGAGGGTAAAATTCAATTAAATTTTATGTAAATAGTGCTTTTAAAGGGGTCATCCAGTCCCATTTTTCATAAGTTAATATGATTCTTTAGGGTCCTAATGAAAAGTTTGTAATATA
>JAOTRS010000025.1:15068645-15082685 GCA_028565755.1 Dinotopterus cunningtoni
GTGAGATTATGCTTCTGCAATAAAAAATTAATTTATTAGAAGCCTAAGAACACATCTTAACCAGGGGTGCCAATAATTATGACCAGCACTGTGTATACACACACACTGTATATATCATATATTGTATATATCATATATTATAAATACAGACAGGGATTAGTACTTATACCAAATACTGTATCTCTGGCAGTTAAGCTGTATGTGTTGTACAGTATAAACTGAAAGGCCGGTGGTGGAACATTCAAGCCTTAGTTCGTTTGTATTCTTTTTTCCCTTTTAAATAACATGTATTAAGTAAAATAAAATTTAAAAAAAGCATTCTCAATCTCAGAGTTTCTTGAGCTGCCAGCTGTCATATCTCACACAAATGCTGATGCCTGGAACACACACAAGCATGAAATCAAGCACAGTTTTTTTTTTTTCATTGTAAAAAAAAATCATAGCAAATCAAATTTCTCTCTCTGGCACTGGAGACCATCTAAAATGCATCTGTGCTGCAGCAAGTTTCTCCCTACACAACACACACAACGCACTACAGCTGGTTGTGAGCATCCACGGGGACTGTCAAGGAGATAAATATATACCGTACAGGGAAGACTTACCAGGGTCAGAAACATTGACCTCCACTGCATGGGTGTGAATGCAACAATGAATCATAAACCCACCGGTGGCAGCAATACTGCAAACATACAGTACTGTAACAGTACGGAACCAAACAATAAGATATGCACATATAAATTATACAGGAGAATAGGAAACAATGTCCAGGCTGTTTGTGAACCGCTCCCTGAGGTCTCCAGGCTGTGACTAAAGCAGGGTAGGTCTTACCAAGAAGATGATTCATTGCACACACAAGGACGAACTAGGTTTTCTCCTGTTAACCTTTTTTTTTTTTTTTCATTGAAGACATAGCTCTTGTGTTGTGTCATTTTTTTTTTTATTTCTCATAGACATACAGGCAAACTGCTGAGACAGAGCAAATGCAGTGGAAGAGTTTTAGACCAGGATGACTAAACCATAAAGATCACTTGAAAAAGAGACTAGTACACACTGATAAAAGTGTTGTCAAACCTGATTTCCTCAACCAATTTTTCACAAAAAAAAAAAAAAAAGAAGAAGCCGCTGTTAATTCATTTATTCCACTCCAGTAACCACATTAGCCTGGTCAGGACTGTGGAGGATCTGGTGCCTGGAAATAGCTGTCACAGGACATTACACTCATTGCCCTCCTAGACTAGCCAATTCATGTACCTAGATGCATGTTCTTGGAAATCGGTGCCTATCATAGAGTAAAATCCCAATAACCAGAGTTCCATATAACCATTACAAGCCAACAACACCACTATGCTGCCCAAGAATGCATGTACTTAAAAAAAAAAAAAAAAAGATTAGAATTGTAAGACTGTAAGGAGTTTCCACATCCGGATATTAGCAAATATCTGCATCATTTGTATCAACGAAACATCATTGGCCTGAGGATATCGCTCTCAAAGAATAATCATTCACGTTATTATGTGAAGGAGATGCAAATGAGCCGCCTATGGAGTGAAACCAACAAGGTTTTCTTTTATTTTATCTATGTACAGTACCGATCAAAAGTTTGGACACAAGATGGGATTTATATTCTACATTCTAGAACAATACTGGATTTTTTAGTAGTTGATTAAGTGACAACAACAGTCAGATGTTATTTTAAGACATGAAGGTCAGCTGTTCTGGAATAGTTCTTGTAGGAACAGTATCAGCAAGTGCATTTGTAAAACCCATCAAGCACCATGATGAAACTGGCTCTCATGAAATCAGAAGCAAAACAAGCACATGGCTATTATCCAAAAAACTAAAATGTACCAGTTTAGAGTACTTTACGTATAGCGCAAAGACACATCATAACCTTAGTATAAATGAGGGTCCATCTGGGTTAGGATGGAGGTCTGAGTTCCTTTTAATTCATCCATCCATCATCTTTATTGCTTATCCTATTATATAGGGACTAGAGCATATTCCAGGGACCTCAGGACACCTTGGATGGGGTGCCAACCAATTGCAAGGTCACAAGAACACACATTCTGTCACATCCAATCATGCACTTTGGGCAATTTGGAAAGGCCAAATCAACCTAGGAGGAAAGTGGAGTACCTGAAGGAAACCCACCAAGGACAGGAAGAACATGCAAACTCCATGCTAATCATCGAGCCACCATGCAACATACAGTTCAATTCATTAACCCAAATTAGGGACCCTATTGTAACACATGTAATAGGAAAAGTACTGTAAGTTTGGTCTTTTTCTACAACCAAGAATGTATAAACATCATGTCCGGTACACTTAATTATTTAGTCTTCAGACATCAGTATACATCTTATCTTCTGGAGCTTTTAGTGAGAGGGTTGCTTGAGTGTCTGCCTATTCCATACGAAGCACTAACACTTCCCCCTCAGCATCTAGATCACGCCAGGCTTAATAACAGTTAATCAAATATAGTGCAGCCGGGGAGGAAGTAAGAGAAGATAGAGGCTCTTCCATGATAGCAATTACATAATCCACCTTCTATCTCTCTTTTCTTCTCAGAACAAAACACAGGAAACCATTGTGTAGTGGTCATGGGGCTACACAGCAAATAATATTGTTTATGGTTTTAGGGTCTATCTTAATACTCTGCGGTAGTGTCGCCACAATACATAAATACTGTACAGTATGTCTCTATGTGCAGAGTATTCAGTACAGATGAGTTTCCAGACACTGTCCCAAAACAATAATATCTGTTTTTCAATTAAATACAATTTTAATTTTAAACATATTTGCTACTGCAGTTGAAACTACAGTACAGTATATCAAGCAAGCATTAACAATGTATTAATAGTGTACACCAGTAATTAAATGTAACCATCCATGCATATGAAATAACGCCAAGGGGTATAACTTTCATAACACGGAGTCAATAACATGCAAGTCTTATTTAAACAATAATCCGAGATGCTGCACCTGACTTGCTATATGTAAATCATGGTTAAAATAATAGCATGTTTACTTATAAATAAGGTATCTTAAAAAATAGCATACAAGCCATAGAGACAGATATATCTGTTGTTTCTGTGGCAGTTACTTAAGGGGTCTGGTTGCCAGCTCGACACCTGATCATCATTCACACACTACGGGCAATTTAGGAACGCCAGTTAGTCTAATCTACACGTCTTGAAGGAGGAAACCCACCAAGCACAGGGAGAACATATAAACTCCATGCACACAGACCCGTGGTGGGAATCGAACCTAGACCCTGGAGGTGCTAGGCGACAGTGGTAACCACGGAGAATTTCACTAAGAATCCCAACTGTGGTCTATTGTAAGGAAAGCCTAGGGTCATACCAATTTCAGTATGATGACACAATGACACTCCTAGTTGTTGACAACAATCGTGTCCTTTGTGCCTTTTTTTAAACAAATATGCATCTCCGCTTAAAATATCATTTGCATCTCTGCATTAGATTAACCATGAAGTCACATGTTGACAGATTCATGTTTTTAAAAATCTGTTGTCATGATAAAGATCCATACTTGGGTGATATCACAGTCTCGAGGATATCTGTGTTGGTGTGAATTTTAAATGCCTTGCAATTTGCACTATAGTGGGTGGAGAAAACATTCCACTGCCTACCTGAAAAGCTTATATAAAGAGTAAAAGTAATTTCAGGCCTGACCTGACTGCACACAAACCTACAGTAGTTTAAATAACACAATCTGATTTCACATCACACATAGCAATTAGCACTTGTCACCGTACACCTCCAGAGTCGAGGGTTTGGCTTCCACTTTGAGTTTGGGTTTGCATGTTCTCCCTGTGCTTGATGGGTTTCCACACATAGTCCAAAGACGTTATAGAGCATGAGTGAGTTGTTTCACAAATGTGTGTGTGTGTGTTTTTTTTTTTTTTAATCACACTTACAAAACGAAGCAATAACAGTGTCCTCCACCATTTTGGTACTCCTTATAGAGATAAGTAAAAAGGGTTAAGGACACATCCACCCTTCTGTGAAGCAGATTTATCTCACACTGAAATGTCAACAAAAACACACTCGGCCCCGCCTTCTCTCCATTAACATTTTATGAAGGTTGGAGAATACAGAGCGTGGCATCTGAGACAATTTATATTTATACAATCTCTCCAGATCATCCAGGGTCCTGGGCCCTCTCATTCACACTCTTGTCTTCATCTCACCCCACAGGTTTTCAGATGTTTGATTCTGTGGTAAGTTACCCATTTTTGTGTTCATTTGAACCATTTGCTTTATATTATTGTCCTGCTGAAAGATCCAATGGCGAACCAGTTCTAGTGTCCTAGCAGAGGCAGCCAGATTTTGTTTTGAAACGTTCTGGTGTTTCTTGAGGATCCAGGATACCATGGTTCACATGGTAAACAAGGTTCCTAAGGCCTTTGGAGGAAAAACAGCCTAAAAACAACATCGCAGAATCTCCACTGTATTTTAACATTGGGATAAGGTTCTGTCCATTAGAACCTAGAAGGCCATCCTTCTTTTTACATTTAAACACACACTGAGCGTTTATTTTCAATGAGCTCAATTTCTGTTTCATCAGAACGCAGAACACGGTTCCAGGCAAAGCTGTAGTAGCATTCGGTAAAGTCCAGTTGCTTAAGCTGGTGGTTAACTGACAGAAAAGTCTCTGAAGGTGGCATCTGATGGAGCTTTTGGAGTCTTAGTAAGATTTAACTTCTTACCACAATGTTTACAACTCATTTTACGTTCTTTACTACCAATGATCCTTGGGGATTTTTGGCCATCCTTCCATCCTCCTCCCTATACATGGGGCAAAATAAGCTTGGGTCCTCTTGATGTCCACTTTTTAAACATTGCCCAAACTGTAGAAATGGACATTTTGAAGACAGCATTGTTTATTTATATATTTTTTTACAATCATTTCATGATTTCTGAAGGTCAGCACACTTCTCCCTTATTTGGTTTGTCTTCTCTTTTCTTTCCTATAAATGACTGAATGATGATTGATGGATGACTAGGAGAATTCGACCTCTATGTGACCTCATATTTGTACGCTAATTAATCAGGAAATCATGGCTAACAGCCTGAAGGTTCCGACACACTGCAATAATTTTAAGAAATTTGCATTTAAATTGGGAAAAAAAACAAAAACTTGGAATTCCTATGTGGAAAGACAAGAAGGTGTCCTCAACCCTGAGTTCAGCATATGGTGTTATGGCAACATGGCCGCTCATACCATAAACGGTAAATAAAATATCAATAAATATCAAGAGTATTCCTTCTCACTTCCCACACTTTATCACTGATCATACGAAAAGTAAATACATCATAAACTTATAATAGCTGGTCAACAAAGACTCTGGCTTACAAAACACACACCTCATGCTTTCCCTCACATTGTTGCCTGAAAGTGGCAAAATTGTCAATCGCGTAATTCCAAGTTTAAATGTCCCACTTGTAAGTTAAGATGAATGCAGCATAAATAACACTCCGATATGAATCTGTGAACCGGCTCATGTTTAAGACCAACCTGTGACAGACAACCATATCTACCCCTGGACTATTTTTGCCCTGAACGTTAGTGTGTTCCTTGAACACATAGGTGGTCTTGTACTTTACACTGTTGCCTGACGTCCTCAACCTCATCCACTGTGATTGGTCCACCTGGTAACAACACATTTCCTGCTTCTTCTATGCTACCATTTTTTTAATTGAGTTGAACATCATGACCATCTTCTCCAACATCTTCTCCCATTTCTGCACTGCAGTCATTTCAGGAAAAGCAACTGTTGTTCAACATATATTAGATCCAACTTCAACATGATCTGCTCAACTTCATTCACCCGAGAGTGGCGAAGAGATGCAATACAGTGGCACGAAAACCCCGCTGCCAACTAGTGGTTTGGTGGTGTAATTGTTAAACTAGGTCATTCGTCTAGTCTACGATGTAGGGTCGACATAAATGTGACACAGAAACATAAATCAGGCTTCAGATGCTGATTCAGTAACCACCTGTCAATGTGCTAATTTGTTGGATGCAGTACTACAGTCCCAGGGATAAGAGTCTCAGGGTTTACAGTGGGTTCTAATGTGTCATTTCCTGGTTGTTTTTCTATAAGCACTGGAAGCACCAGTATACACTAGAATGTTTACAGTGGAAGAAATTCTTCCAACAGGAAAGGCATTTGTGTGTATGTGAAGCTGTCGCCAAGCCATTTATAGCAGTGCAAGTCAACTATAACTGAAATGATAAGATCAGCCTTTACTCAACATCTAAATGTGCAGTTTCATCATCCAGCTGCCATCTCCATTTAGCAAAATTTGCATCTTGTTTCTGCTGCTCAGACCTTCATTCCTGACATAATGTCACTGCAGTTACATCAATGCAATCAATATTGAGGGACTGAAAGAAAGACAATTAAATCGGTGATGTCTTTCACAAAACACTGTATGCAAAAAAAAAGTATTAGGGTCTGTTTTATTATTCCTGAATTGATGTCATTGTTGGAAGCAACTTAATTCCTCTCGATTCCATTACCACTACTCTGTGCCAAGAACTCCATGTGCAAACCCAAGTTCCACGTCGCCTTTAAGCCACAAATGGTGAGACTTCCCTCCCTGCACATTCCTTCTCACTTCCCACAGATCAGTATCCCGCTTCCAGTTCTATCCAGTAATGCACTTTTAGATTAACTAAACTGACCATGTCAAAAAAGGTCTACACCATGTCCTGGTGTAGACCTTGAAAAATGCCTGCAAACGCACATTCCTTCACTTGACAATATAAATAGTGCCAAAACTCCTTACTCAAAGGTCGGAAAAGGACGAAAACATAAGTCTAAGCACTACTGCATATACGCAAAGGTGAGTTTGAGGATATGTTGTTCTCTGCAGAGACGACTGAGAATGAACTGCCATTTTCAGAGCTATAATGAGGAAAAGAAGGAACAGAGAGATGATAAAAAGGTAAAAACTAAAAGTGTGAATATAGAATGTGTAAATATAGGAAAGAATTTACAACAGGGCAAACCCAGAAGTAATTTATTCCACTTATACAGTACCACAGTGATTAACCAACTAATATCATTTTTATTTCAGTTAATCAATGACATGTCATGCTTTATAACATTTATAGTCATGTTTAATGTTATAGAATATCCACAAGACAAGTTATCCCTATCGCAACTATTAACATCTGGTCTCTTAACAGCTTTTCTTATTTCAGTTTTGAGATTAAAGAAGACACTCACTCACTCACCGTCTACCGCTTTATCCTGTATACAAGGTCACACCCTGGACAGGGTGCCAATCCACACACACATACTACGGACAATTTAGTGACACCAATGAACCTAATCTTTCTTTGGATTGTGGGCGAAAACCCACCAAGTACAGGGAGAACATACAAACTCCATGCACACAGACCTGAAATGGGAATTGAACCCAGCCCCTGGGGGTACAAGGTGACTGTATGAACCACCACGGCACTGTGCCGCCATAAGATTGTAGTTTGTAATGTTTCTAGGAGACCAGAAAGCGCAAAAAAGCTTTGTAATAGGAAGGAGGAACCCTTCCTATTAGAACACTTACTATTCTTACAAAGTGTTGACACTGGAGACTCCTTCCACAGTCTGACCAATCAGATTCAAGAATTGCACCACAAAGAAAAGAAGCCATTGTAACGAGTAAAACTGGGAAAACATGTTAAAAGATTTAAGATCGGGGCAATCTTTTGTGAAGAAATCCTAGTACTGTATAATCCTAGTACCCCAGTAATGGGATATTCACTTAAACACAGCACTTTATTGTCTGCGCAGCACTTTATTCCCAAGCTGAGATGAAACCCTGAGCAAGGAAGAAGACATATCGGTGATCATTTTTATAGATTGTCAAAATAAAATTATAAGCTCTATTAATAATATTCTAAGCTAAATGATGGGCTTAGTCTCGCACCTCAACGGATCACACAGCATTACTCGATGACATCAGCAGAGCAGGCCATTATTACAGCCTTTGTATAATATTTTTATTATTATTTATGATCATGATCATTACTCATGATTATTTTGTCATTGAAAGGATTCACGTTGTAGTTAAATCTGATCTTTCATGCAGCTGTAGGATGTTGCATCATGGACTCACCTTGCTCCAGGTCTCTCTGGTCGTACCATGGCTCGTCCTCTTCGGTCACAAACTCGTCCATCCTGCCAGGTCTGAGCATCAGGCACTTCTCCCACAGCAGACGGTGTTACAGCAGCCTCAGCTGAGCTGATCAGGATGAAGCTGACTTAAAATAAAAGATAGGATTTAAGAGGAATACATACAGGCAGAGTGGAGCTGTTTTTAAACCTCGGATATTGTGTAAAGCATTGTGATGGCACACACACACACACACACACACACACATATACACACACAGAGGATCTGCGGAGGAAAGCGAGGAATGACAAAAGCAGGCTGACAGCTAGCACTCTGACATCCCTGATGTGTTCACACCGCTGCAAAAGAATAATAATATCAATAATAATGAAAATAATAATACTAATGTATCGGCAAACAGTGCTGCTTCTCAGTGAACTCTTTGCATCGCTGCCGTTTTTGCAAGAAGCCGTTTTTTTGTTCTTGCAGATGGCATCTAGTTTTGTCAAAACTCAGTCCCTCCCACTCCCGTGCTAATCGCCGACATCACCTCTTTGTCGAATTCCCGACATCCCGTTCGGCTCGTGCAGATGGTGAGGTGGCTGGCTCCGGTCCTCGCGGCTGCTGCACGTGTTGCCAGATTAACCGTTATCAAGCGCGCGCCATGTATTTCTGTTTTCACCGGGAACGACGTATTCTAGAATATTCTTTTATATTACGTCATTACCTGATTTTGTGTTCAAATTTTCTTTATTTTTATTATTATTATTATTATTATTATTATTATTATTATTATTTATACTACAATGCAGATGAATTAAGTAAAATATTATACCGTAGACATGTTGAATGCTCGAATCTACGGAACCCCTAAGGTGACATTCGGGACAAAATAATATATAATTTATACACTTTTTTTCCCCCCAAATGTCACCAGAGGGGCTCCGTAGATTCGGCAAAAAAACTGGGGTATATATATATATATATATTTATTTATTTTTATTTTTCAGGTTGAAGCCAACATGTCTGCCTGTCTTTCTGTACAGCCTAATATTTTAATATAAAGAAATACAATTTCAAGTAGGCTTTTATTGTCATAAAAATCCATATACAGTTCAGTACACAATGAAACGAAACAAGGTTCCTCCAGGACCACGGTGCTACATTCAACATAAATTAACAACATCAATTAACTAGCTAACTCACTCACTTATTTTCTATACCGCTTAATCCTGTATTCAGGGTCGCAGGGACCTGAAGCCTATCCCAGGAGACTTAGGGCCCGAGGCAGGGTACACCCTGGACAGGTTGCCAATCCATCGCAGGGCACACACACTCACACTATGGGCATTTTGGGAACACCTAGTAATCATCAGAGAGTGAATCACAGGTGAGAAATTGAAAAGATTTATTTTATTTTTATTTAAATAGATAACAGCTCAGGAATAGAATACACTTATGTCAGCCATGCCTCGCCAACAAGAGCTTGAAGCAAATGAAGACACTTTGGAACTGTGGCTACTCTACTTAGAAGTGGGCGCCTAGTCAAAATGACCCCAACTGCACAACGTAAGACTTCAATAAAATAAAGTAAAGAAATAACCCAGAGTGACAGCCTAAGATTTGAGGACATCTAGCTAACTGGCTATAATCTCTGGCTAACAACTGTGTCCATGAGCCAACAATACATAAAACATTGAACAAGTAGGGTGTTCATGGCAGGACACCTTGAAGGAAGCCACTGCTTACTAAAAAGAACATTGCTGCACACCTGAATTTTGCGAAAGAGCACATTGACACTCCACAGCAGGACTGACAAAATGGTTTGTGGATTGATGATAGTAAGAGTGAATTATTCGGAAAGAACACGCAGCACTACATCTGCCAATAGAAGGGCACCGCATATTATCATGAAAACATCATCCCAACACTAAAGTATAATGGAGGAAACATCATGATTTGGGCCTGCTTTGCTGCATCAGGGCGTGGCCAGTTTGCAGTTATAGAGGGGAAGATAAATTTCCATGTATATCAAAAAGTTCTTCAGGATAATGTGAGGATGTCTGTACGTCAGCTGAAACTCTGTAGAAGTTGGATGATGCAGGACAATGACCCAAAACAACGACCCAAAAAAATATTAATAAATAGAGACACTGGAAAATTTGTTAGCAACGCTGCTGTTGAACTCTGCAGATGTCATTATCTAAACAAGTTGAAGCTCTCATCAGTTTTTTGCTCCCTTGTACATATTGAGCAGCCTGTGGGGACAGTCATCTTTATGACCATGACAAATGAGGCAAGCTAAATGCATATTTTATGTTATGCATGTATAATGGGTTTGTACCAGTGTACTTGTATGCTTGGCCGAAAGTACACCACTGATTTATTTTTAATCGTGTTGAATTGAAAAATGGCCCTCATTGGCGTTGTTGGCCGACACAGAAATGGGAGCTTTAAATCTGTGACTGGCAAGGAAACAGTCAATCCAATCTGGCAACCTTGACTGTTGTGGCTGACCTCCTCCTCCTCTTCCTCCTTCTTCTCCTCCTCCTCCTCTTCCAGCAGGAATTAGACTAACACAATCTCACTCATTCAAGAGGTACAATAGTGGCTAGAAATAAGACAATGGAGAACTGGAGGCCTTACAAGATTTTCTGTGGGTTCAGCCGACCATAAAATCTGTATTATTTAGTGTTGGTTCATCAACAAAAAAATCTGGGAAAACAAGATCTTATTTTACACGGGGGAGGAAACTGCACAGAAATATGGCGCAAAGCACACGTTTTTATTTTTTATTGATTTATATTGTTCATTTTACAATATAAAAGCAACTATAAAACCAAAACACATGACTTCAAAAGCAGTGAAAATATAGAATTCCATAAAAAAAAAAGAAATATCAAACCTACAAACCAGAGTAAGAGGGTATAAACTGACTAGGCTATAACTTCATTATCATCTAGGTTGATTTTACTTCAAATATTTGACCTTTTTAAAGTCTGCATTACTTGCTGAGACACACCGGCATTAAAAAAAGCAGCAGACTGTGATATGCAGGTAGTGTTCACAGTTTACACAGAGAGGCACAGTGATGGTTATTAAAATTACAAGGAATTAAGAGATCATAGCAGGAAAGGAATGACTATTATATCTGTCTTTTTTGCTGCTTATTTAATGAAGGTCTGTGCCTTTACCTTTACCGAGACCAGGCCTCAACATGGGGAATAAACCAGACACAATCTGGGAATGTTGCCTCTGTACAAATGATTGCATCTGGTTTATTCCCCAGGGGAATTTTCACTAATCAGGTGTTATTGATTTAACTATTGATTTAGAACGTATATATCAGCTCTAAGATCGCTTTTTCATGATCGGTAGTGTACTGCTACGACGAAGACAAACACAAGTTTTTGGGAAGCTCATAATACCTGATAATGGAAAACGCACTTGGCGTCCATATCAATATAGAAATATGACAATGAGAAAACCATAGACAGAGTAGTCAGTAAGAAATACATGAATAATTAACTTGCCAGCTCCAGAATTCTGGCACCCTTTAAAAGCATGTGATAAATGATAGTACAGCCTCGAACAGCTGGAGGAAATACCTCTACTTTACTCCTAAACCTAAATTTCCTCATACCAACTGCATATTTCCCCTTAAAACACATCTGATAAAATGATTGGCATTCTGTAAGAACTTTAGAATGTAAAAAACATCCACAGCCTTTAAATTATTTAGTATTTTTAAATTGCTCTCAGTCTCCAGGATCTCTATTCTTGCTGTTGATCATTTCCTGTTTCCTTATGCTATAAATACATGAAGACATACAGTATGTATAAAAACAGTGATTCATTATATAGGGAAAACTCAAAATTTTCTCGATACAGTAGAGACAGATAGGTTATTCATTTTTTCATCCTCAGTAGTCAATAGTCCATGGTCAGGGTTGTGTTGGATCTGGAGCCTGTCCTGGGAACACTGGGGGAACGTGCCAAGAAACCCCGCACAGGCAGTAATCCAGGGTTAGGAATGAATCAAGAACGCTGGAGTTGTGAGACTGGAACACTGCATGCTGAACCAGTGTGCCTTCTAGGGTTAGATAATAATAGTTTTGAAAAATACATAAACATGTTAAAGTATCATTAAGCATCATTTGGTTGCATTAACAAACTTTACTGTTCTTCTGTGCATGTCCCATTAAGAGTAACAACTTGAGTTCTTTCCTGCTAGTTCTGTGCTATTTCGGGTTAGAGCAGCTACATTCCAAGCCATTCTTCACTATTTCTCATGGTCAAATCCCTGACCTACATTGTACCCAGCACAGGGATAAAATATTCAACTTCCTGACCTTCCAGATTTTCCCATGGCTCAGAACAACACACTGTGAAGACCATAATGAATCCCAGGGGCTTTGGCCTTGTTCTCCGCTATTTAATTAATTTAACTGCCATTATACTATATAACTGTACATTATACTGTACCTATGAGATACAGAATGATTTGTAACTGGATATGTGTGTATTCTGTGGTGAAGTACACAACGGTATCATTAAGTGGTTTAATATTTAGTGTTCATTTAATGATGTATCGTGGCTCTGCTGGTCTTCAGGAAAGCTCTAATTTTGCTTAGAGCCAGGATTCTATAAAACGCTGCATGTGTCATGAAGGATGATTTACAATTTTGAGACTGAACTGCTGCACAGTTTTACTGCACACTTTACTGGCCCCTTCTTCCTCATCCAGTTCTCAGCCCTATGCTCAGTTTTTCAGTAGCTAACGTGCCAGGAAAACATTCCTCACACTCCAACCAACAGCCTGTAATGCTGACACCAAACAGGAAAGCTCCATCAGATGTATGTTGTTTTCTGCCAAATTCTCCTACTTTCTTTAGCATGGTGCAAAAATGATGCTGGATTTATGCAACAAATAAATTCATTTTTCACTCTTAATACTCATGATTTAGTGCTTTAAACAGATAATGGCACAGACACATACAGTAGGATGTGTACAGTAGGATTTATTACAAAAACAAAAAGAAACATAAAGAGAGAACTGAATCTTTATATGTTATAAATAATAAACATTACACATTTGGTCATGTGAGTAATATGTGATCATACATGAGAATTTCTCATGTAAATTTATTTTATTATGCTCTTCAAATTCAATTAAAAACGCATGGGGCGGAAGGTGGCACGGGGTTGTAGTGTGTAGTGCATGGAGTTTGCATGTTTTTCTCATGCTTACTGGGTTTCCTCTGGATACTCCGGTTTCCTCCCACAGTCCAAAGAGATGCATATCAGGTTAATTGTCATTCCCAAATTGCCCGTAGTGTGTGAGTGAGTGTCTGTATGTGTGTGTGCCCTGTGATGTTTTTTTTATCCTGTCCAGGGTGTATCCCACCTCGTGCCCTAAGTCTCCTGGGATAGGCTCCAGGCCCCTCGCGACCCTGTGTACGGGATAAAGCGGTATAGATGATGAGTGAGAGAATGAGTGAGTGAGATAGCAGTGAGTGAGTATGAAGGTGAAGGTTGATGGTTTTACTGTATCTAGACAAGAATAGAATGTTCCACTAGGTGGCGACACACAGCATTTATTAATTTTAATATCATATAACCCACAACAGCAGCAACACCTACAAATTGACACATGAGACATTTTCAGCTTTATAGAAGGCCAATAAATAAATAAATAAATAAATAATACTCTGTAAATATATGTTGTTCTTTTCTTTCTTCTTCATGTCTTTAGTTGACATTACAGTTTTCAAGACAAAAACAGTAACTTGGATTATCAACACAAGTGCTTATAAAATGATTTCGCATTCCAAAAGGCATATCTATCTATCTATCTATCTATCTATCTATCTATGTAAAAAAAAATATA
>JAOTRS010000025.1:15085697-15098042 GCA_028565755.1 Dinotopterus cunningtoni
GAGAACATTAACAATGTAAAGAATATAGAATTAAGAAGAAGAAAAGAAAAAAAAAATCAATTACAGTAAGGGGGTATGTTGCTTTAATAATAATAATAATAATAATAATGTAAAAGCAAGGAAAGCTATCTAAACCTAATCAGAGTCAATAGAAATAGTTTTTTTCATATATTTCCAAAAACCTGACACATTTATTATTGCTAGTCAAACAAAAAGACGTGAGCAGTGAGTCAATCTCAAGAATGTACAGAAAATGTGAAAACTTCACGCGCGCGGTGACGTCATTTTCCTGCGACTCCTCGTAGCTGAGTAGAAGTTGGCAGGCTGTGTGGGTCTTTCAGGAGGCAGAGATGACTGCTGTTGAACGAGCTTTGAAAACCCATTTTGGGTTTGAAAAGTTCCGGTCACAGCAGCAAGAGCATGTGGTTAAAGCGGTGATGAAAGGTAAACCTTTAGAAACAGGGTTTGTTTACTTTAGTTTCTTGAACTGGCTAGCTAGTCGTAGCTCATCCCATCAGCATTAGCCTGGTACAGCTGGTCTAGTGAATGGTTTGGGCGTTTAAAGTTGACCTAATTGCTTTTAAGGATACTGGGTTTACGGTTTAATCCTGCTTTGAAGTGACAGGATTCTAAAAGCACTAATCTGCTGTGGTGCTTCCTTTAAACGCAGGTGACAGGGATGTGTTTGTGTGTATGCCAACCGGCGCAGGGAAATCTCTGTGCTACCAACTTCCTGCAGTGCTGGCCACTGGCATCACACTGGTCATATCTCCTCTGATTGCACTTATACAGGTAAATACAGCTTTTTTATGCCTTCTGATGCTTTTGTCTATTATGATTATTATTAACTATCCATGTAAACATTGGCACTTCCTATACTGTGATGTAGGAACACTGATTATTATGCTTATTTAAAGTCAATCTCATTTGCCACATCGCCGTCATCATCTATGCGGTCTGACAGGTTATTCTTGCTCTTTTCGTTCTATAAGCTCTAACATTCATTCATTCATATTCAGTGGTCAGAGTAGTGCTGGATCTAGAACATGTTAGAGGAACACAGGGCAAGAGGTGGGAATACACTCCGGATGGGTCTGCTTGGGATGCGCGTAGTGACTGGGGACAGTTCCACTTTACCATGAAGACGGTCCTGGCCTCTGCTTATCCAGACAGATGTTATTTGAGTACTTGTGATTGCAGTTGCTCAACATTTTACATGAGCCTTCAATAACGAACTGGACTCCTAAAACACAGTATAACTGCAGATAACTTGCTATCCATTATCACTCAAATAGGATGCGTTCCCTGTCGAGTCTGGTTCCCCTTGAGTTTTCTTCCTATTGCCATCTTAGGAAGTTTTTACCTGTCTCATCAGCGCTTTCTGTTTAATGGGTTCCATTCAGTGTCTCCCCAGTCAATGCTGTGCAGATTTGAATATGTTACATCAGTTTATTTGTGCCTGTGGTGCGAGCATAAATGGACTCCCCACTTGTGATTTTCATGAAAGAAGAGCAGCGTGAGAGCAAAATTCAAGACCAATAGGAAGGTTTCTTATAGAGAATCATTACTGGTGACAGGACTCATCTGAAGACATTAAACCGGTGATGAGATTCATCACTATGAGCCTAAGAATAAACGGCAGCATATGGAACAGAAACATCCGCAATCGCCAAGCAAGAAAAAGTTCAAAAGTCAACCATCATTTCGGAAATTTAGTTGGGAAAAAGTTTACTGGGGTTTTTTAGGGGCCAGTATAGTAACATTATCAGGAAAAAGGTTTCCCCATTCGACAGTGCTTGTTACGGTGAGATACTTATTGAAGAGCTGAAACCTAAACTTCGGATTAAAAACAGAAGATTGCTATATCTAGTGTTATAGTGCTAAAGAAATGAGATGGCTACTGGAACTCTTACAACTGGGTTAAAATGTATTGAAGTGCTTTTGTATAGAATATGTACATGTGTCCTCTTCTTTGTCTTCCTTTCTTAGGATCAGATAGAGCACCTTAAAGCACTTAACATACCAGCATGTTCCATCAACTCGAAGCTTGCATCAGGAGAGAGAAAGCAGATCTTAGCTGATTTGCATAGTGAAAAGCCTCGGCTCAAGATGCTGTACATTACTCCTGAGATGGTGGCTTCTCCGTCCTTCCAGCCGTGTCTGAGCTCGCTGTGCACTCGCGGGTTGCTCGCCTTCCTGGCAGTTGACGAAGCCCACTGTGTCTCTCAGTGGGGTCATGATTTTAGACCTGACTACCTGAAGCTGGGGGACCTGCGCGCTCGTCTTCCTGGAGTCCCCTGTGTGGCCCTGACTGCCACAGCACCCAAGCGGGTGCAGGAGGACATCGCACGCTCACTGAGGCTGAAATCACCGCTCACTTACACCACTCCGGTATTTCGGAAAAACCTGAAATACGATGTGATATTTCGAGATTTGCTGCCTGACCCGTATGTCCATCTACATGCATTTGCCAAGGAGGCACTCGGGGGATGCTCAGCTGAGAAGGTGAGACCTTTTTTTTTTATGTTGTAAAACAATGGAAACACCAGTTGCTTAAAACTTCAGAAAAAAACTTCTTGTCACTCTTGTGTGATTATTCGTTTATAGCAGGCAGAAGAGCCTGTTTTTCTGAAATTAGGATTATTCACCACCGGGACAGCTTTACAGGACAGCCATGAGGCAGACGAATTTTTCCCGCACCCAAACATACTGTACACACACATACTGTACAATATACCGGACTTTGGACATTTTCTACACTTACACACTGAAAATATTGTATGTAAATGTAAATATTGGTATCTGGTGCACTGCAGTGTCTATTTTTTGTACAATACATTTGAGCTACTTCCTACGAATGTTCGTAGATCCGCGGTCCGTTCATATGTAGAAATTCATAACGCGAATGTTTGTGAGTCCGGACTTGCTTTAGGCTTCGGCTTGACTAAATCATAAAATAAAATAAGGTCTACAGGCATCGTTTCTTATTAATTGCCATGTGTAACATCTTTTTGCTAAATTAAAAAGAACGTATGCATGTAAACATTTCTAGCGTGTACGTCCTAACTAAAACAGCACCTAGTGGTGTAGTACATAGACATACTAAAATAAAATAAGGTCTGTACTATATGTTATTGATAATGTTTAGATAATATTTCTTAGAGTTGCCAGGTCTGACAATCTAATCTCACCCTAACACCATCTTTAGTTGTTTATTAAATTGCAAAACCCTGGCTTGGTGATCCCCTGGTATTTGTGATTGCTGTTTTAACTTTCTAACAGTCTTTTGCTTTGACTGAATTTAGGGTTTAATTCAATTTAATTAAATTCAATTCGATTTCATTTGTATAGTGTTTTTAAGGGTTTAAGTGTACATCTAGCAAGTGTAATTTCTTGCACACACTTTATCAAACACTGCCGACCTTCAGCATTCTTAGCCAAACCCAGGCTCAAAAGGCTAAGCTTGGTATCCTGTTTCAGATATCCAATAAAATGAAAATTAAATAACCAACTAGAGATGCCATCATCCCTCAGACTTCCCAAGCCGTCATCTGCCTTTGACACACTGAAACAGCAGGTAGCCTGCCTCAATATTAGTGAATTAGACATACGGTTGCAACAGTATGAGACTTCCATGGGATGATAACCATCTTACAAAATATCACGGTTTCATGGTATCACCTTATATGGTCACTACAATGATGATGATGATGATTATCATTACTATTATTATTATTAATATCAGTTACCTTGAAATATCTGGTATACCATGAAACCGATGTACCTGTATAACCTAATTGGATATAAGGATAAAAAACTTGTCCTTTTAATGGTGTTCTTCCAAACTTGGCTCATCACCTCAAAGCTGTACTTTAGGAATTCCTCAGGGGTCAGTTCTTAGTCTGTTTTGGATGTTCTTGTACACTAAACAACTGACTTGACTTTTATCGTCACTGCTACAACTTTTTTTTTCTCCATTCATAACTTCTCCAACTCATTTGACCCTGTGTCTCTCCAAGAAATAATGAAAATAAATAAATAAGTGTTTTTTGTATGCCAGGCCTCCAGCATCAATAGAAACTCTGTTTCAGAACTTCACGCTTGCTTGCCAGCATCACAAAACGTCCTTCCCTGAGGTCTAAGCATGCTTGTAATGCAAGAGCTCACAGTGTGTGTGTGTGTGTGTGTGTGTGTGTGTGTGGTTTTTTTTTTTTTTTTTTAGTGTTTTGGCTTCTCATTGGTGGCATAAGCGTTTTGCTACATTCAGAATATCTGTGTGTCTCCATTCCTATTAAAAAGCTCTAAAGACCTAACCCTTAGTAAATAGCCTTGGTTTTTTTTTCTTTACTTTGAATTACTTGTTTTATCTTTTTTTGGATCAGCTAAACCACTTGTATAAACCAGTATTAGTCTTGACTGTGTCATGAATTCTCAAAAGTTGTTCAAAGACATTGTACCATAAATGTGCCTTGGAGGTGTGTATTATACTAAATATTAATACAAGGTCTCCAGAAGATATGTGTTAATGTCCCAGCTAGAAGTCCATTCAGATCATGCATTCTGGCATCCGCAAAATACTTCTGTTTCACTCCTTTTCCCAAAAAACAGTTTCAGTATTTTTGGCTTTAAAATGTGAACGATCTGCTGCCCCCCGATGGCCCTTTGTGGAAGTGCACTTTTTAAGCTAATAAGGATGCAGGAAATGGGACGTCCCTTGAATACACAAGACTGGGGATGGTCCCTCATATGATGTCATTAATTAGCTTAGTTAAGTACAGAGAAATACAAAAAGAGAAAACGTTTCTCATTTTTTTCTGTGTAGACACACATTGGACACCCATTTGAGTATCTACAAATAACTAAACAGTGAATTTTGCGTAACTTAAATTTGTTCACACTTTTCAAAGGTCTCTCTGCATATTGCCTTTTGTCAGGTAATTGTAAATGCATAGATGCCTAAGCTATTATTGGAGACTTAGTCTAAACATTTGAACCTATGTCTTTCGTCAAAAGGTCTCTGAGATCTCTAGAAATCGATAACCTCTTTAATAAACTTCACGTTCAACCGTATTGACCTAATTGGTTAATGATTGTTTCTTCCACTTTTAAATTAACTGCTAATTATTTCACCCTACGGAGAGGTAGGTTCATCTGTAATAAAATAATGGATAAACCTTAGCAAACTGTAATAATATTGCTTTGGGAACAAAATTCCCTTCTGTTTGCTTAATAATCATTTTAAAATGTGTGAAATGTTATTTAAGTAAATAAAAGTTATAGGACGTTTCTTGAAGTTAGATAAAGATCTTAATATGTGCAACATAAACACAGTTTATTGAAAAGAGACATTTATTTATTAGATACTTAATAGGAACTTCTTTGTACCTATAATTTATAAAATCATGCAGATACAGGACAGGCGCTTCAGTTCTCATCAAACATTAGGAAGGTGGAAAAAGTGACCTCAGCAACTTTAATCATGACATTTCAAAAACTGCTGATGGACGATTTGCATGCTGTCTAAAGAGCTGACTCAGATGCACTATTAAAGTCCCCAGTTTATAGAATTGTTTATTTTTAATGATTTTTTTTTTTACGTGTTTGTAAAGGGTTGTGGGATTGTATACTGTCGCACAAGAGAGAGTTGTGAGGATGTCGCACACAGATTGACCAAACTTGGGATCGTGGCCAGGCCGTACCATGCAGGTAACTCATTATACATTTCTCATTGAAGTGAAATGAAATACTTTGTTCTTTTTTACATTGAAAAGATTAAACATGCTATTATTATTATTTTTTCATTTTTTTTTTTTTTATAAATGTCTGTTTGAACAGGTCTGAAAGCAGGAGATCGCACTGATTCGCAAGCTGATTGGATGGAAGGGAGGGTGCCTGTCATCGTGGCCACTATCAGCTTCGGGATGGGCGTTGATAAAGCCAATGTGAGGTGAGTGAGGATGATCCCTTTCTATCAGCAACGTATAATTTGGCATGCTGCAAATACTTTAAATTCATGATGCTGTTTGTGCAAGTGTGATCATGCCTATATGTGTTATGTCTTGGTATCTCGCAGGTTTGTAGCTCACTGGAACGTGGCGAAATCCTTGGCCAGTTATTATCAGGAATCGGGACGTGCTGGCCGCGACGGCCTTCCATCTTCCTGCCGCATATACTACTCTCCCAAAGACAGAGATCAGCTCCGCTTTCTCATCTGTAAAGAGATCACCCACAAACAGGCACGTACAGTAGTACTTAAAAATGTACAACGCCACCTGTAGAATCGTGAGCGAACTACTGATTTTTCCAAGGTCATTTATTTGTTGACATTAGTACGTTTTTCATTTCATTAATGTCATTGGGTTTAATTCAATAAAATCATATGGCATTTTTTAAGAAGTGCATTGTCATAAAGCAGCTGTGCAGACATCAAGATATAAATATTACATTTAGTAATTTATAAATATTCCATTCATAAACGCGTCCCTAATCAGCTAGGAAGAAACCTCAAGAGGAACCAGACCCCAAATTTCACTAATCTGAGGAAAACATCTAAGGGATAGTGCAATTACAGTGTACATATTTTTTCTTCTGTAACTTTATACTCCAAAAGTGTCAACTGTGTCAACAGGAACTTGATCATGAGTGTCACTATACTGTAGATTTATTTACAATTTGTTAACTAGTTAAATGGGTCTCAGAGGTCACCCACAGTGTGTCTGTTTATAACTTCCTCCAGATAAATTCTTCTTAAATAATGCCTTTTTCATACCTTACTCCTCCTTCAAATGTGCTGTTTCAGTGTCTATGTAAATGAGCTACTGCTGTGCCATGTCCCGGATATCTTCTTACATGAGGTCACGATAGGGGAAAAACAATCTAAAACCTAAAGATGCCCAAAAATCCAAAAATGTCTAAACCTATAGCAATACTAAAATGAAAAAAGCAGGAAATGTTTTTGTTTTTTTTGTACACACACGGAGATGCAACTGAATATCTGAGAAAGAAAGACAATCCGTGCTTTTTTTTGTATTCCAGTTGGCTTCTAGAGTCTCTTGGGCTTCATTGACTTATCCTAGTGCTTTGAACATCAAAGTGAACTTTAGAGAAGAGGTGTACACAGGCCTGTTTTTTTTTATCTTACTCCCATCTACCACCAAAGGGGTTTTGACCAGCTCACCCACACCTGCTATTTCATGTCATCATCTCGGTTTATTTAACCGTTCACTATTCTTATTTGATTTGAAATCTCTTAATGAAACACAGTTGAAATTCAAATGCATTACAGTCTTAGTCTTATAAACAGCTAACTAATGAAAGTACCATTTTCTTGACCCTCAAGCTTCTTATCTGAATGGATACATAAAAGTTGAAACTGCCCACTCATATTTTTTAATCCAGTTGGATCCCAGTCCTGATGCCCACTTAGTTTAGGTTTCTAAACCATATATACACTATATGGCGAAAAGTCTATGAACACCTGACTGATCGCATCCATATAAGTTTGTTATACATCTCATTTACGATTAAGTCCCACATTGCTTTTAAAATAGCTTTCTGATGGATTTTGGAACCTGGTTATGTAATTTTGTGCTCATTGAACCACAAGTGATATCTGATATTAAAGTCAGGTAAGGAGTGCTGGCACGTAGACGAGGAGACATTTTGATGCCGTAGCATATGAAGGCATTCTCGAGGCTATTGTC
This sequence comes from Dinotopterus cunningtoni, assembly GCA_028565755.1. Classification (NCBI taxonomy): domain Eukaryota; kingdom Metazoa; phylum Chordata; class Actinopteri; order Siluriformes; family Clariidae; genus Dinotopterus; species Dinotopterus cunningtoni. The sequence continues at coordinate 15,093,401 of JAOTRS010000025.1, forward strand.
CACTGGTTTATGGAAATGTCAAGGTTTATTGTATTTATTAAAATATATTCAATCAATCTGGTCCTCCACATGCAAATTTTCAGACTCCTGGTATTTGTTGGGGCGGCACAGTGGCTTAGTGGTTAGCGCTGTCGTCTTGCACCTCCAGGTTCCGGGTTCGATTCCCGCCTTGGGTCTGTGTGCATGGAGTTTACTCCACGTATGTATGTTCTCCCCGTGCTTGGTGGGTTCCCGCCGGGTACTCCGGTTTCCTCCCACAGTCCAAAGACATGCATATTAAGCTGATTGGTGTTCCCAATTTGCTCGCAGTGTGTCAATGAGTGTGTGCTTGTGCCCTGCAATGGATTGGCACCCCTATTCAAAGTGTACTGAATGTGAAGGAAGGGCGATGAGGTAGATAAAAGCTTAAGTTTAAATTTCACTTGTGTTATTGCATGTTTTTGTTTTTTTTTTTTTTTAAAGATCCCTTTCTTTTCAGGAGAAACGAGGTTCAGAGAAAGAACAGGACAAAGCACCTCTGCAGGACTTTGAAGCCATGGCTGCTTTCTGTGAGCAAGAGGGGTAAGAGTTCATACAATGCACACACAAACTTAGTGGTAATACATTTGTTTTCATTTAATGGTCTGTAGGCTTTAGGTAGATTTACATGAAATAGAGGAGCATAAACTTTGATATGTATATATAGATAAAAACACTGATCAGCTGTAACATTACAGTACTGTGTGGGTTATCCTGTGCACTCGGGTCCCCCGGGGATTAACTTTATTAGACCTCTGGGGTGTGTTGTGCTGTCTGGCACCAGGACGTTGCCAGCAAATCCTTTCGGGTTCTGTGGGTTTCAACGCCGGGCTCGCTGTATCAGTCTTCTTTGTCTGGTGTATCCCATGGGTGCACCGGGTGTTCTGTGCCCTTCTTTTGTGGGCAGCATAGATTATTTTGGCAATTTGTGCTACATTGTGTTTTCTGTGGGATCAGACTGGATGGGCTGGCATGGTTGAGCTTTGGGTTACTGTCACCATTTATCTGATATGTAGATTTAATTACAATTCTAAACAAACTTGGCAAAAGATATTGTACCCCCTGACAATGCGTGAAAAGTATAGATTGTGCCACCTGTAGGACAACAGAGGAACGGCAACATTTTACCACCACAAATTCAAACATACATAAATAAAAAGATAATTAAAAAAAAATTTGACTCAGTGTGGCGATACATGTCACATTAAAGATCACAATATTTAATTAAAATAAAATTTTCCCTTCACCAATAATTGATAATCAATGCTAAAGTGTTAATGTTGTGGCTGTGAATATTATAGCTGTGAGTGATGGGAGATCTTAAATGATCATAATATGAATTAGTTGTAAAAGATACATCTTGCTTGTAGCTTAGACCTTGCTACTTCTTTTAAATATTGCAAACACATCTTCAGTTGAATAAATACTGAATTGCATTGGCTTTGCTGTTTATGCCAATCACTCCCAAGTTAATTTTAATGCTCATTTGGTTGATGCTTTTACTTAAAGTGACGATTGAGATGATATTCAACTGAGGAGGTGACGGTTAGAGGTGTTGCTTACGGATTAAACAGTGGCAACTCGGTCGTTCTAGGGTTTAACCTCAACCACCATTACCACCATAACCACTGAACCTCCAGTTTACATTCCAGTTGACTTGCATAGCTTTGGCACTCCTTTCTTGCTCCATTGCGTTCGTAGATTCCTATGAGTTATAGTAAATATTACATATTAAAAGTGAATTTACTCATAAGCATCACATGCAGTATATGAAAAAGAGTAAAAAAGAGTAAAAGCCACATTTGCAGTTTTGTCACACTCTTTCTTTTTTCTGATGTTCCTTTAGCTGACACTAGAGGGCCGAACAGACCTGTCTCTCTCCTCAGGCCTGATTTCTTTTTTACGGTGTCATGGAGACGGGCATGAAAAGGCCCAGTGCAAAAAAACTCATTTCCCCTTTTTGTAGCTTTTGTAGTGACCTCTTTCTGTCCCCTTTTCTCTCCCCTGTCCCTCTTATTGTCCGGTGTATCTCCACGGTTGAATGAACCGTAATGTGGATTCAGATTACAGAGTTGTTTTTCCTTGGGCCTCGTCCACAGCTACAGCAGCACTGTGCACAAGCAAACACCACCAAGGCCAGGAATGTCACTGAAAGAAAAACAACACCATTTTATTGGACATTTTGTCCCTCAAATAGGCAAGTAAATAAAGTTAAAAGAAGTGAGTTTGGGATGTTAATTTCGGGAAGTTTAGAGATTGAAGAAATTCGATTTGTTCATGTTGTCCAGGCCGTATCGTATTATCTATCAACACCAGTATTTTTCATTATTAACCAACTTGGACAGTTCCAACGCATTGGGCGAGAAATGACAAGACACCAGCAGTGCCTGTCATTTCTCACTTAAAGTGTTATGACAAAAAGTGAAAGGGAGAGAATGCATTACTGTGCAGTGCAGAGTTTCAGAGAAGATTTTTTTTCCCCAGGCGCACATCAAGCTGTATTGTTCATAGCAAAAAGAAATGAATAAAATAAAATACAAGACTCATGTAGCCTTATGTAATCTCATCTGCATCTGGTATTGATCACCAGTCTGTCTCTCCATGTTTTTCATTTATTTAACTAAATGCATTTCATATGAAAATGCATGGGAGAAATTTGATGTTTTTTTCCATAAAACTTAAATGCTGTATATATATTTTAACAAAACTCGTATATACTGTACATACACTACCGCTCAAAAATTTAGAATTATTTTAATTGTTTTCCAAGGAAAGTCATTAGAAATAAGGATTTAAATGGAAATTATGAACACATTTTCGAACTTTGTTTTTATCAAAAGATAAAAAAAAAAAAAGCAGTTACAGCCTGGCAGACATTCTAGCTGTCAAGTTTTTGTATGTGTGTGTGTGTATGTGTGTGTGTATGTGTGTGTGTGTTGGTGTGTGTGTTGGTGTGTGTGTTGGTGTGTGTATGTGTGTGTGTTGGTGTGTGTGTTGGTGTGCGTGTTGGTGTGCGTGTGTGTTTGTGCGTGTGTGTTTGTGCGTGTGTGTTTGTGCGTGTGTGTTTGTGCGTGTGTGTATGTGCGTGCGTGTGTGTATGTATGTATGTGCGTGTGTGTGTATATCTAAAAAAAAAAAAAAAAAACCTCGAGTGTGATATTGTTTTTAAACAACAGTTCCATAAACACCATTTATTATTAACAGATTGATTTGTTTGTTAAATTTAGTCAATTATTTTGCTTCGCCAACACATATCCTTCTGCGACTCGACAATTAGGGAAATTGGGATGAAAGTAGTTTTAAATTCCTGCTGGTACTATGTAGCCGAAAGGTGATTAGATTAGTGATTGTAGGTTTCGCTTTATATTTCCACTTATTATGCTTTAGAATATCAGCTTCATTACCTTCTGGGTTCTTGGGACTGAATCCCAAATAGTGATGAATGGAAAGCCACTGTCACGGATGCTATTACTGACAGTTAGTTTAATTAATAATTGTTTCACACCTGTGATGCGGAGTGATAAATTTGGTTAAACATCCCGGTGCAGTTACCGTCCACAATCCATCTTTTCAAAAATGTCTTGATGACGTAGCATCAGTTTAACAAGGCAGTGAAATGATTAATTATGAATTCTTGCCGTTTGTTTGTGCTGTTCTCATGCAATAAACAGCAGACTTTGCTCAAGATCTTGGATAGATACCGACCATATGGGCATGAATAAACGAACATAAAATAAACAAAGCGTAATCAATTATGATATCACCTGTCAAAATGTCTGTGATGCTCCTGCGCCTTTACATCATCACCACAACAGAGCTTACACACACTGTAGCTTAACATGCTTAAATGATGTATAAAGATTCATTTTGTTAATCAGTGTAGTTTACAGAATGGCTACGGCTTAAGTAATTATACATATTACAAACAGAGATTAGTTCAGTAACAAGATGTTGACGAGTCTTGGTTTTAAATGCATTTTTAGCTTAGGTGATGAGACGGGGACTAAGGTGGATGATGCTAGTAAGCAAAGTTATAACTCATTTTACTATATGAGGTTGGAAGTAATGTTAGTTTTAAAATTGATATAGGAAAGCCTTCAGTTTTTAAAACTATGTACAGAAGATATGAAAATTTAACTGTGTGAAGGGTTTTACCCAGCCACCATGCATTTGTGGCGAAACCTTCAACTGACGGAAATGCCCTTAAAGGGGAAGTTGTTACAATAAGTTAAAACTTATCTAAATTTAAACTTATCTAAACTAGACATCATACAGTACAATTTTTACCAAAGTCTGACACCCAGTTCACTGCAGATGCATTCTTTCTCTTTTAATACAAGGGAAATTTACTAAGACATGCATATTAATATGTTCTCGACTTTAAGTTGAATATGGTATGTTGGCTAAACTGTGGTGGTCAAGGTTTGGTACCATGCACTAAAATTATTAATTTTAGCATTGAGGTTTTTTTCAGAATGCATCCTTGGAATAGTCAGCTAAATATAAATATCTCCACAAATAAACCGACTTCATTTACTACACACCCAAAGTTGTATTTAGATAAATCTACGCAATATGCAACTGGTGTTGTTAAAAAAAAAAAAAAAAAAAAAAAAAAAAAAAT
>JAOTRS010000025.1:15118286-15128895 GCA_028565755.1 Dinotopterus cunningtoni
TGTCAGCTTGAGACTGAAGAAAGAAGTCTTTATGACATACCAGATACAATGTAAGATGTGTTTACAAATGCTTATGCATTATACAGTATCTCACAAAAGTTAGTACACCCCTCACATTTCAGCAACCACTTTATTATATGTTCTCAAGCGACAATACTATAGAAATGAAAATTGCATCTACTTTAGAGTTGTCAATGTGCAGCTTGTATAGCAGTACAGATTTATTGTCCTCTAACGATAACTCAACATGCAGACTTTATCGTGTAAATAACTCGCAACGAAAATGAGTCCACCCTAAGTGAACACACTAAGTGAACATGTGTGTAAGCACCACTGTTATCTACAGTAGCACGGCCTTAATCCTCCTGGTCATGGAATTCGCCAGAGCTGTAAATATTTCTAGGATCCTCTTCCATTCCTCCAGTGATATCACAGAGCTGCTGGATGTTAGACACATAGCACTTCGCCACCTTCCGGTTGAAGATGTTCCACAGGTGCTCAATAGCGTTCAGGTCTGGAGACTGAATAGGACATGTGACTTTGCATGGTTAAAGATGTACAGCTGTTATCACTTCGGGTGTACTCACTTTTGTTGTCAGCTATTTTGACAATAATGGTTGTATGTTGAGTTATTTTCAGAGGATGGTAAATCTATACAGTTATACAAGCTGTACGTTGACTACGCTAAAATATATCCAAGTTTCATTTCTATAGTATTGGCCCTTGAGAAGATGTACCAGAATGTTTGCTGAAATTAGAGGGGTGTACTCACTTGTGAGAGTGGGTGTAGATTTCTGGCAGTTGTAACACAGGGCTTATATGAAGTATGCGTTACGCAGCCTTTAACTAAAGCATTATAGGAAATGTGTTTCCATTTTTTAAAATGTTTTGACCACAAATGATGTTCCCTCTGCAAAGTTGGAACTAATCTGAACAAATTTCTAAATATCTCAGTGTTCGCATCTATCTCACGTACTGTGTATTTATCCTGCCGTTTAGCCATGTAAGGACGGAGAGTCACACATCCAACCCCCCGCCAAATGCAGTCGTCTACCTGACAACAAGCGCAGAGTGACCTTTGACCCTGTGGTGCAAGAGAGAAAGATGGAGGCAGACAGCGATGTCAACCGCGTGTCACTCCAGCCTGTGACTCTGAAAGAAGCAGCTGATATTGTTGTGAGAATCCTGGATCCTTTCTACAAAAAGGGCAAATTCGCCACAAAGGTGAGCATCCGTGTCTTTATATACCGTCCTACTCTATACATGGGACATCACATTAAAGGCTCAGGATTGTTCTTTTTTTCTGTATAGGACCTGTTCAAGTCATTTGCACGCTTCCTCTCTCACCTGCTCGTAGAAGGAAAAGCTAAGGATCGAGTCAAAGGTGAGAAAAAATTATGGGATGTAATTATCAATACGTTTCATTGAATTAATTGAAGAACCTATTTACTTTTCCATCCAGAATAAATAAATAAATAACCCTTCTGACATTATTTCAGAGACAAATCTTTACCGTCTACTAAACACCACAAAAAAAAATTTAATTAATGGTTTGATTTTGAAATTAAATAATTTCTTGCCTTGAAACAAAAAAATATATCTGCTTTTAAAGCGTCAGTTTGCAGACGTCAACTCTCCCAGCCTTTAACACAAACATGGCATATAAACTCTATAAGAACAACTCTCTGCCACATGTGTTCACTTTCATCTATTGGGTCAAGCATCTAACCAATCAAAACATTAAAGGCGGGGTTTATTAGAAATCATGGGTAGATTAAACGCTTCTGGTCAGAAACTAGTGATGGGAAGTTTGGATGATTTTAGTGACTTGGTTCTTTGAATCTCGTTCATCAAAATGTCATTTAGTTCATTTTGTCCTTTTGATTACAAAAAAAATAAATGTTACGGTTCCAATAAACAGACCCCCAATACGTCTACATACACAAATTTTGGCTATAGTTCCAGTAATGAAAATATTACAATGCAGCTAAGGTCATATTATGATAAACTGAATGAGCAGCTCACCTCTCATATCTTCTGGTCCGAATCGTTCGTTCTTTTGTAATGTGACTCCCATAGACGCTATGCAGTGCATTACACAGGAAACAGAATTGAACGGTTCTTCTCATGAGTCTTCTATTCTGAGTCGTTCCTTCTTTTTAATCTATTGCACTGCATAGCGTCTATGGGAGTCAAACAACAAACGACTCGGACTAGAAGACTCATTGAGAAGAATGAACGATTCTGACCAAAAGACTCAAAGGTAACTACTCATTTCTGTTTCCTGTACATAACCTATGGAGGTTTTGCAATGCTTTGCGCATGCGCGCCCAGTAGAAAATGAATGAACCACTCTCTGAGGCTAATCGTTCTTCTGAGTCACGGTAAATATTCCTTCAAAAAGAACGAATTGTTCATGAACGACCCATCACTATCAGAAACACTTTTGTGCTTATCCGAAAAACAGAAAACCATCTCATCGGAAAGATTTTAATCGGATTGAAAAAATATCATCTGTAAACGTATCTACTGTAGTGTTTGGTTAATTTCTGGTGTTGTCAAGTTTAAAATCCAGCCTAATAGATGGCAAAACTTTGAAAATGTGATTGGAAAGCAGCCCTTCCTCAAAACAAACCACAAAACACTCAATTTCAGCATTTGTCTCAACAGATATAGTGACAAAGCAGCGTTACAGAAATCCGGATGTAGATTTCGATCTCCAGCGAGCGAGCCAAAGGACACCTTGAGAGGAAAAAGACTTAAAATTGAACAATGTCCTTGTGAGACCTCAGATATTTGGATTATACATTATTGAGCGTGGTTATGCTTACCCGGCAGGCAAATGTGGCCCAAATCTCACTCATTCTCTCATCGCCTATACCACTTCATCCTGTACAGTATTCAGGGTCGCGGGGGGCCTGGAGCCTATTCCAGGAGACTTGGGACACGAGACGGGGTACACCCTGGACAGGGTGCCAATCCATCGCACATTTATTTACACACTGTAAGCAATTTGGGAATACCAGTTAGCCTAATCTGCATGTTTTTGGACTGTGGGGGGAAACCGGAGTACCCAGAGGAAACCCATCAAGCACGGGGAGAACATGCAAACTCCACACATACAGAGGTGGGAATTGAACCCGGTCCCTAGAGGTGCAAGCTGACAACCACTTCACCTTCGTGCCTTGGCCCAAATCTGATTTCTTTCATGAAAGTGTGAACAGCACAGGATCACTTCAGTAAAGATGGAGGATGGCAGTGAAGAAGGATTTAATTGGTAGGATAGTGAGGTAATGGTGAGGTAATGGATATGGGTGTAGTGCTCCTGCAGTCCACCGGAATGACCCTCTAATCTTTTTTTGGGAGGAAAATGAATATCCGTATAATCCGGTTGAAATTCATATACAGTCATGTTCAAAAGTTAGTACCCCGTCTTTTAATTGTCTTTGGTTTTGGCAGGTCGGTTTATGAGCAGGACTCATGTCAGATAAAACGTATTAATATAAACGGTTTAACAAAAAAAAAAAAAAAAAAAAACGATTTTAACTTAAAACCTGGATATACGTTTTCAGAGCTTAAAGCCTGGTCATGGAGGTGTCTTTTACCAAGATAATGAGCCACTCATAAACATTTTATAGTTTGAACTAAAAAGAGAAAATGTGAAAAAAAAATTGTGTGAAATGTTTATCATTATTGATGGTCAACTCTGCCATTAATTTCCCTCTCCATGGTTCTAACTCATTAATTAAGGCAATAGACCTTTATGATTGAGCCTGCGATTGTTCATGTATCTTGAGACTAATGTGATGTTTCTTGGTTGTCTGTTTCCTCAGTGAAAATAGAGGCCAAGAGCATAATCAAGCGTCTCTTCAGCAGCATCCAGCGCTGCGAAAACGAGACGGACTGGAAACACCTGCAAGACGCAGCAAACAGAAGTGCGGGACAGGAGGACAGATAGAGCTTCCCACCTTACCCTTTTTCCCTGTGCCTCAGCTACCTTTGGGCAAAGCTACCCCTCTCTCAGGGTCTGGATGTGCATATCAGAGGCTGCTGCTTATATCAAGGCAACATATTTCAGCAACTGACCTGCTTTCGCTCCTACTAGTGCACTTTAATGCCAAGTGCTGAAATTTTTGTTTTTTGTTTGTTTGTTTTTTTTCTTTACTGGGCCAACAGGACACCAGTTTATTACTGTGATGTAGCATTAGCATCCTAGCTGCTATTTTAGATGCTGGACAATATTGTCCATAATTTATGGACAATATCCAGATAATTTACAGAGGGTAAAATACTAACAACAGCTATGAATAAAAATACTTCTGTTTTCGGGGATTCCTCAATTATTTATTTGCTTTTCTTTGCTTTAGGTAAAAATGGATGTGTTTTTTTTTTTTTTCATCATAAATGATACTGACCAGATACCTGTTTGACCTCCATGCCAAATGAAAATAAATATGTATTCTTACTAAACTGTAAACTACTTCGGAAATGAAGCTATTAAAAAGGCATGGATTTGCCCAAATGTTCCCTGATCTACTGTACTGTACGATGACATTTTTAGTATTACTTGGGTGTAAATTTACATTCACTATTCACTTTAGTACAGTATGAACATGTGCACTTGTCCCATGGCATGCATAAACATGCATAACTCTTAGTGGACACTCTGACATCTTAACATGAGCGGGAAAGCATCTTGGGATAGAAACCAAGATCAAGTTTTGTACCTCTAGGTTTTTTAAGCCACAGTAAGTTCAATCAGCACAACAGAAAGTGGTTTGAGCGTAAAGAACTTTATTTAGACTTGTTATTCACAGAAAGTGCATTTTTATGGCTGGAATTCTATCTCACATCACAGCTAATACATAATCATTTGTCAAGTACATGAAAGTGCGCAGATTGCTTTCTAATAAGGTGCACGTCGTACTACAGCAAGTACAATAGAAGCAGCAGCAGCAAGAAGAGACCGTTAATTCCGTGGTCAGAGCTATACAGAGCTTAACAGAACTAAGGATTGCTGTCATTCACTAGGTGACGACTTGTTATCCATTCACTAAATATTGTGGGGTGCCAATAATTTTGGGGGAAAAACAAAACAAAAAACGCCGGGTCAGGGTCGGACCCTCAGCCCCAGAGGCACAGGCAGTTACCCCTGTCACCGGGGGATCTGATCACCAGGTCACTGACAATCTCCACCGTACCGAAGAGGGGAAAGAGCTTCTCGTCGAAGCGCTCGTTGTACGTGTAGATGTGCGAGTGGCGCTCAGCGTCGTAGAACGACAGCTGGCCGTGCTCGTAATCCAGGTAGACTCCAACCCTGCGCGGGATGAGGGACTCTGGGAGTGCGGTGAAGGGCACAGTGAGCGCCTTCAGCTCGTTGCCTCGCTCCAGACGCAGGGTCAGGTAACCCGTGTTGGTGTTGAGCGACTTGAAGCCCTTGCGCAGCGCGGACTCTTTAGCTACGCCCAGCCTCCAGTCCATCTCGCCAACGTCGACTTCCCAGTAGCGCCGACCCAAGCTGAAGCCCTCGGTGCCCACAGCGCACCACCAGCCATCGAAGCGCTGGTGGTAATTGGCAATTTCTTGGCGGTCGAAACCGCAGCGCATGCGCTTCTCGTCAGCAGAAATCAGAAGGTCCGGGTTCGCCGTGTCCAAGTCGAGGGTCACCTCCACTGTCACAGGGGAGACACGATTGTATAAGTCAATCAAAATTCAACTATATATATATATATATATGTAATATATATTACTAATATGATGACTAACCTGCAGCATCACAGATCCAGTCCCATACTGATAAAGACAAGTAAAAAAAACAATTATGTGTTGTCCTATATCTAAATAAACCACACTTATACTGTATATACATATGATGAAAAAGATAAACAATATTGTCTGACTTACCAGACTGAGGAATATAAGGAGTAGCACCTGAAAGTGAAACGCAAGGAAAAAAAAAAATAGTTCATGAGTCACAATACACACAAACTTTAAAGTCATTTCATACCCATTAGTACTTTTGCACGGAAGACTACTATTACTAGAGGATGATATAAATGTCTAGTTTAAAACTGCAATCAAATCTCCCTAGAGACCTCGTAGCTCAGACCTCTAACTGTGTGTGTGTGCGCAGTTGCTGTCTCACCTGATGAAATCATTTGGACTAGGAAGGAAAATAAACACCTATCAGCCATGATATTAAACATTAACATTATAGGCAACTAAAGTTTTAGGTTCCCCTTGGGGAAGCTTTGGACCCTCAAGGTATACTGTAGCTCAGCAGACCCTCTGGGGGGGGGGTGGGTCAGAATTGTTTGTCTGGCGTATTCCATGGGACCTGATGGTCAACAACCTTGGGCTTTTTGCCTGCTGGGCCCCGTGTGCAGCAGGCTGTGATGCACTGGGTGTTCTGGTGCCTTTCCTTCATAGCCAACAGTCTTTTTTAACAGGCTTTTCTGTAGGTTCTGAACAGACTGGCCTTTGGTGAGCCTTAGGTGCAGGTGTACAGTAATGTTATGGCTGATCAGTGTATATAAATGCAACAAATGCACAATTGGCACTACGTATGTCTTACCGATTTTCTGACTCTTTTGCTTCCAGATGAGCCACTGCTGAGGAATGGTCTCCTGAAATACAGACACTTCAATCACAAACCACTTTCAAATATCTTAAACAGTTTTGATCACTCAACCCCTTTAATTTTATTCCTATTTCTTGCTGTAAGGTCCTCACCTTGTTCAGCTCCTTAGTCATCAGAGTCCAGAAGATCAGCTCCATGGCAGCCTGCAGAGTCGGGACACGGCCTCGCCGCCACTGCTTCTCCAGATCTTCCAGCACCGCCATCACCTGCTCACCAGGCCACACGCTCTGCTACAGAAACCAGCAGAGAAGAAGTGTTTCAAATGAACTGCAGGTAACAAAACTAAACATGAAGACGTTTCACGGCACTGTAGGGTCTGGGAAAGAGTGAAATGCAAACATACACCCGTACTTACTGTAGCTAAGGGGTAAGTAAGAGGCTGTCTAATGGTAATGGCTTTTAGAAATTAGAGAACCTGAAAGAAACTAATGCTAGCATGGACAAACATGATGTAAAACTGGCAAAGGAGGAAGGTTTGTCTTTTAATGTAACCTTGGTGTTTGTCTGTGTTTACCTCCGGCTGGGCCCTCAGGTCCTTGATCCAGGTCATGATCAGCCTTTTTGCGCTCTCTACATCCTGCTCGCTGCTCACAGACAGCTCCTTCCAGTCGCTCTTCTCTGGCCAGCCATCAGTCTGCAGCGGCCTTTTCTGTCAGAGAATATTTCTAATACTTTATATGTCTGTACATCAAATAATAACATACAATAAAGTCAGCAATAATTATTATTATATTTATTATTATTATTTAATTATAATTATATTATTTTATTATATTATTATACATTAGGTACAAAAGCTTAATGCAAAAATTACTCATATTAATGATAACATACACTGTTTTTTTTTTTTTTTTATTACTATTTTCAGAAAAGCAGTTGTAACTACAGTATGGTATAATTTAACTGCCAAACTGAGTAACTCTCAGTTATAACTTGTGAAAATATTGACCCTTTGATGCTTGTAATAACGTTACCATTAGAATGAATACAACAATATACTGTTAAAAAGAAGCAAAGGCCGTGTACATGGTGTTTAGATGTATTCGTATACGAGAGAATGAGGTTTCATTTTTTTAATTAATAACATTAGGAAATAAATCAAAACTCAAATTTTGTTTTTGTTAATGTAAAAACAGATCTTAGCAGCAGTCAAGTCAAGTACACCCTACAGTATTTGATCACAGACATAAAACAGCTTTTGCACAGCTTTTTACTCGGGTTATCCATGTGCAATATTAAAAATTTGTTTAATAATCTCAATCAATTAAGTGTTACAGATACAAAATAAATAAATGAAGCAAATACTTTTTCATGGCACTGTACAGATAAGACCGAATTTAATTTATCACTGTTGCCTTGCACCACCAGGGTCTGGGGTCGATTCCCACCTTGGGTCTGTGTGCATGGTGTTTGCATGTGCTTTGTGGGTTTCCTCCGGGTACTTCGGTTCCCTCCCACAGTCCAAAGTCATGCAGATGAGGCTAATTGGCGTCCCAAAATTGCCTGGAGTATGTGTATGTGGGTATGTTTGCGCCCTGCAATAGATTGCCCCCCCTATCCATGGAGTAGACCGCCTTGTGCCCTGAGTTTCCTGGGTAGGCTCCAGCCCCCCATGACAGGATAAAACAGTATAGGCGATGAGTAAGTGAGGGAGTTCACATATGTTCCTAAAATCATTTGAATTTCCTTTTTTTTTTTTTTTTTTTTTTAAACGTGAGGTCCAGAAATAATGGCACTCTTCATAAAATGTAAAGTATTAAACCCCATAATTTTCAACATCCTAGAGACAATTGACCTGCAGAAATCATGTAATAGCTATACTATACAAAATGCACAAACAGAAATTATACACAATTATGGCCAAAGGCTTCACATTCACGTCAGCTGGACATTTGCCAGGAACTGGGGCATTGTTCAGTTTGTACAATTCAATTTATGCTTGTGGTTGTCACATTGTAAAACCAAGTGCTAAAAACCACATTCCACAACAACAAAATGCAGCACTTTACCAACTGGCATTAAGTGGCATCACACCAATATGTGGTTCTACCCCAGAGTGTCGTCACAGTGTTGTAAAGACACGATTGTATAGTTTGTGCACAAACTGAGCTCCAGGAAGGCATGCTTTACCAAGATTGGAGAGAAAGAGCTCTCCATGTCTTTATAGTCCTTGCTTTGTGCATTGGGACACGGTCATGTTGGGATAGAAAATATCCTTCCCCTAATTGTTATAACAAAGTTTGAAGCATAGTAGTGTCAAAGACGTCTTGTTTCCTGAAGCTTTAAGATTGACCTTTACTAGGGATAAGGCGCCTGATTGAAACACCTGAATTCAATTGATAACAGGTTTGGCCAAATACTGTACGTTTGTCTATATAGTGTATAAAACATGCAGAAATATAGATACATAAATAATCCACATGTAAAATATCTTTGCATTCAGTTTGTGATCCTTTACCTTGCTCTCCAGCAGGGATCCCCACTCCAGAATAAAAGCCCTACAGTTCAATGTGGGCCAGATGTCTTCACAGCTGGTGATGTGCTCCAGCACCTCAGACATCTGCATCCAACCAAAGACAGAAAAGAATGAACAATGCTTCTTAAACCTGTGCCTCTCTACGATAATTCATATTCTCGATACACATTGGACCAGCGCGCAGACAAAGAACATGTTATACTTGTACCTGGCAGACTCTGCTCATGTCCTTGGCCAGGTTCACAATAAATTCTTGGCTCTCGTCCAAAGTCTCTTTCTTCTCATCGTTCGCCTTCTTGCGAGACTCCTGCGCACACCGAACACACGAGTCACAGTGTGAAGCATCAGGGGAAGATTTATTCAGAGAAGTCAGACAGTCAGTATGAGGGTATACAGAGAGAAAAACAACAAGGACAAAAGTTTTAGAGGCTTGTTGTAATGCAGCTCACGATGTCCCCCAGGCTTTCTTATTATTTAGCTTGCTATTGAACTGTGTAACCACGCGCAGTCAGACGAACAAGGAATCGATCGACTTAAAAGACAGAAAAAGTAAGATTTATCTTATGCTGTTTACTTGCTGAATTTCGTTGTTATGCAAGTTGTATTGCAGGTAACGTTTTAGTTGAACCTTGCATCATCAGACTGTATAACCACGTCATACATCTCCTGGATCCATGTCCACTTATGTCTGTTGATAATCTTTGCTATAATATCATCTTAAACCCTTTTTACTATGTGATGTTTCTTCACAACATACATGAAGTACATATCGCAACATGTTCCATAAAATGTCACTAATTAGGAACTAATTAAATTCCTAATCTAATCTAATTCCCACCGTCATTGGTGCGCCCCACCCCCTCAAGGCTACTACTACCAGTCAGTGCTATCCACTCCTTCTGCTTGAGTGAGCTTACAGACGCCTGTGATTGGCTGTAGAGGCGTGATTAATGTAAGAGTGCAAAGTACGTCTCATCCCTCCCCTCTGACAGAGGTCGGCCAATCAGATCTCTCTTCAGGCCTCCGGGCGCCACTCAAAGGCCCCAAAATTGAGTTTTTTTAAACTATTTTTACATTAATAATAAAGATCATCTGGTCGATCGGCCACTGACCAGAACTGGTTAGTTTTTAGTCTGATTGGCCATGACCGGGTCAGATAAAATCGGTTCTGTACTGAGCGCACAAGTTTCCGAGTGGCGCAACAGAGACGCGTTTTTATGGCGTTACATTATTAAAAATCGCGCACATTAAAAGCCTTCAATCTGCATTTTTCTCCAAACGTTCTAAGCGAATTGGTGTCAAACAGAATGGTTATGACTATAACCTCTGTTCCCTGAAGGAGAGGAACGAGGTACAATACATATTGTATGGGATATCACGCCCTCTCGTGTCCTGGCTGAGGCCACCTTTATTCATGCCGTAAAGGCAGGCAAACCTGTGGTGACGTAGGTGTAGCCCCGCCTACACCTATAAACCATCGTCGCCACGGTTGA
>JAOTRS010000025.1:15237412-15254514 GCA_028565755.1 Dinotopterus cunningtoni
AAAATATTTCAGGCATGGTGGCTTAGTGGTTAGCACTGTCGCCTCAGACCTCCAGGGTGACGGTTTGTTTCCCACCTTGGGTCTGTGTGCATGGAATTCGCATGTTCTCCCCGTGCTTGGTGGGTTTCCTCAGGGTACTCCGGTTTCCTCCCATAGTCCAAGGCATGTGTGTCCCCTGCGATAGATTCCCACGCCGTCCAGGGTGTACCCCGCCTCATGCCCTAAGTCTCCTGGGTTAGACTCCAAGACCCCATGACTCTGTATACAGGATAAAGCTGTGTAGAGGGTGACAATGAGAAAATATTACAAATAAAATATTAATGAAAATCAACAATAACAAGGATAAACAGTGATGGGAAATTGTATTGTACCGAAAATAATTTGTTGTTATAGTTTATTTATGGACGTCTTAGTTTGGTCATTCCCAATTTAACTATTAAAAATAATTGGTACCTAAATGAAGTTTTTACAAATGTCTCCATACTACGAAAAGTCCAAATCCAACCTGACAGTACACTCTTTAGGGTACAGCTTAAAATCTTAAAGGGGAAATCTTAAGAAGAAACGCATGTGTTTGCAACTTTAATTGTCTGAACCTTGATAAGAGGATATGAATAGATATTAAAATAACTCAGCTCTTAATGGACTCAGCATAAAGTTCACTGTCTCACATGCATTCGTTCATCCTAGGCACTGTGGTGGCTGTAAACACATAGGGACAAAAGTGAAATTCAGTGCTTCAATAACATTCTCAATTTTTTTTTTAAATAATGACAGTCAAGATAAAACAAATCATTTGTTATTTTATGCAATGAAATTAACATACAACAATGAATATTTAACATGAACAAAGTCAGCTGGATCCGGCTGGGCATAGTCAAAAAAGCATCTGCAGTACTCTGATGTCACTCGCTCTATCCATGCTTGTATGATTCCTTCCTGAAGATCGTGTTTAGGAGAAAACATCGTCCAACAGTTTTCTTTTGGGTTTAGGTCTGGAGATTTTCCAGATATCTCCACAAGCTGAATACCATTGTCACATGGCTTATGCTGTCCTAATAGTTTTGACCACAACCTGGTGAAAAAGTGCATAAAATTAAATGACTTGTTGATGATAAAGAAGGGGGAAGTGTTAATTTTAAGCCATGCTTATTTATATCCCCTGCGATGGACGGACATCCCATCGAGGGTGTGGCTCGAGTCCCTTCAGGGAGGTTCCATGACTGTACAGAGAACGTGTGTGTGTGAGAGAGCGAGAGACTATATTCCTGATTTATGCCTGATGTTTTCTTTTTGGAACACATGAATTATTGCATTTAGAACATTATCACGACAGAATATTGTAGAATATTCAATATTCAATATGTTTATGCTGCTCCTATGTTCCTATGTAAGTTACATTGTTCACGTAGTCTTTTGTATAGGTTGCTCACATGCTCATGGCAGAAAACCTGAAAAAGCTGCCAGAGCAAGAGCACCGATCATACAAACTGTGTGTACGCAAGTCGTACTGTTGGTGAGTCTACTGTGTGACTACACTGTTCGAAAACTTCTGTAAAGTCTATGGATAAGATCCTCTCATCGTCCCTATTAATGCCTATAATATCAATATTATAATTTCCTTTTTGGCCCTAACCACCCACCCTAGCTTACACTGACACCCTGAGCTACAGTATCTGCCAGCTGTCATGATCAGCTCTTAACTACTGTAGGCATATACACACATTTGTCTCTTGCATTGCTATAGATGATCTTGACTAGAAATAAAGCGTCGAAACGAAAGCACACTTTCTAGTCTGGAAAGTGTGGCACAATCTTGGGCTAGAAGAAACTGGGCACTCCATGTCATAGCTGCTGCTGTTTTGACACATTGATGATTTTTTTCCATTCAATAATAAACTGTCTGCCCTTAGGGGTTTAGAAATCAAAAATGTAGCTTGTCTCACAAACATGCAACTTGCAGAACCTGACGTGGTGACATTTGACCATACATACAGGAAACACATGTCGAAATGATGACATGTTGTCATGGAACAAGCACGGGAGTCATGTGTTGTAGTATTTTTAATTATACAGTCCAAAACACAAAAACAAAAACAGGACGAGTTATGTTCTGGATATCCCAGGAGTCCGGATTTAAAGATGTCAGAAAAAAATCAACGCCACAAAAAACACACTGGATCTCACAGCGTCTTGCGCAACGCCTCATTGTAGCAGGAAATGACCAGAATGTGTTAAAGTCCCTCTGCGTGGTAGGGGACAGGGAGTGGTGCATCGCAGGCTGAGGGTGTGGAAGGGGAACATTTTCTAAATTTATTCTCCCATTAGGAATGCTGATTTGTTGTTCTGTTGTACAAATACGAGTTGAAGCCAAAATGGTTTAGACACATTGTGTTTCTGAACACACCCGCCTTCCCTGGCGGTGCGGAGATCATTTAGTTTCCAAAATCTTCGGTTTCTCAGCAGTTATAGTTATACAGTTATTGCTGAGTAAGAGGGAAAGAAGGCTGGGGTCAGATCGCTGTCTCCATCCTAATGTCTTTAACCTCAGACTTAAATTCGATTCTCTGTCGACGCTCACCACCGTATCTGAACATGGGAATAGGTTATGTACATGTAGGGAAAATGATTGCATCGTGCACCTCAGTGCCAAATGTCACTTCTTAACCCTGTTATGTAAACATGACTGATATCGTTCATCTCGAGGTAGCATCCAGAGGACTATGAGTCGGTATAAACCAATATAATGGTGCAAAAGTCTTTCTTCATATTTCGCAGAATTTCTTGTGTTTATTTTGAGTAATAGCTCTCCATGCTTTCTGAAGGACGTTTTTGTCTCTCGTTTTCCGGCAAATTTTTGGCCCTTATTTTTAATCCAGTGCTTGTACAGTACCTGAGCCATTTCAGAGAATTTTGAGCTACATACAATGAGCTATGAATCATTCAAGAATAAAAAAAAAACACATGACTTACAGCAGATGATGACAGATGATTAGATGATGGTGATTAGTTTACCAGTGATGTCAGAACAGACCAGAGGCCTCAAGACTTTTGCACTATACTGTATATGATATTTATTTATCCTGCCCTCTATGTACAATAAGAATTAGTCCATTTATCTGTATGATGACATTTATAGCAATGTCATAAAACTGTATTTCCAAAGTTACAGTATGTATTTTCTTCTACCTTTAAATGTTGCATATTTTGTTATTAAAGTGTATGCATATAAATTGCCATGACAAATTTTATTTGACCATAAAGTAAAGAAAATTTAGGTTTTGCACGTCATATCATCCCTACAAATTAACTTGTCAAGATGCTGTAATGTCAGGAGACTGGTTTTGCTATTAACTTACTTGGCAGCAAAATTGTTTCAAATAGCCTGCGAGACAGCTAAATTAACTTCCTGGAATAAATTAAATGGAATAAAGTTGGCAATTTTAGATGCATTGGATTAATTTAGTTGTACGTCAGTCATCTGTTAACAGGCAGTTTGAGAAACCCACACAGACACAGAAAGTTCCTAGACATTAACCCATGCTGCGGATATACAGTAACTGAGTAGTGATGTAGCATCGCTGCCCACTGTGCCACTTGACTTTATTAATGTAATTCGAACATTTTCCAAACGTGCCATGCACTAAAAATGAAGAATACATACCATAAGTTTCCTTCTACATTACACCTTCTGCGGAGATGTGTAAAAACAGATCTCTGCCTGACCTGAAGGTCCTCCATTGAGAAATAGGCTGTAAATGAGAACACCATGGAGAGTAGACGGCGCTTTTGGGAAATCTGAAGGCGCAAGCAGACGGATGGTGGGGTAACGTTAACAACCACGCTGGTGAAACCACTCCTGGCAGCTCGGAGCCGTAATGGCTACCATCTGTGGATTTTCTCTTGTTTATTTTACCGCGGCCCCACAGGCTTTCCTGCGTGTGGATCTAAGATGTAGTCATTTTTTTTAAAGGTTGCTCATATTATTGGATTTAACATGCTGGGAACGATGAACCTGTTTCCATCTGTCTGTCTTTCCCGGGAAGGATTCTCCCACTGACACTGATGCATGTTGGGGGTTTTTCAGAACAACTATGCTGGAAATTGTGGGATTTGATTTATTGGCTATTCTTAGTGGTTAGGGACACCTCGGGAGTTTGAATTATAGTCAAACTCGTCTTCTGTTGGAAGCATTTTTGGTCGTTATCATGCCTATGCTTCGTATTCTGTCCACTTTGTTGTAGCTTGTATTATTGAAAGAAAATGTAAAAGTTAAAATAAGTTATAGGTTTAATGAAATAAAATATGTTATAAGTTTACTGCATGTTTTGAGAGTCACAGAATATATAGTGAATACTGCAGTCAATGCAACAATCAATTTTTGCGGTTTCTACACGCACTGGCAAAGGTTTCTTCATCCAGCAAATTAAGAGATTTCTTAGTACTTTTTCCATCCATACACACACCAGAGCCAAGAGATTACCCAATCAGCCAATCATCTGACACCATGCATTGCATAAAATCATGCATGTACTATAAAGGCCTCTGTTTCCATTAAAGATCACGATGAGGAAAAATGCGAAGCTACGGTAGGTACAGTTTCACAAACACCGGTGGATTGAAGATTGGAAAAAGACCAGGTGATGATTGCCCTTTAACAATCTTCAGATGTCGACTGATCCTTTGCATGACTGTAGCCTCAGATTTCTGTTCCTGGCTGACAGGAGGGGAACCCAGTGTGCTCTCTGCTGTTATAGCCCGTCCGCTTCGAGTTTCACAGGATAATGTTGTTTTGAATGGGATTCAAACCCAAACACAACCACCAACCGCCCCCTCCCCTCCCTCTTGTCACATTCGTTTTATTGTGTAATCTTTTTTTTATTCTATTGTTAAGCCATCATGGTTAAATAATGGTTGGCTGAAATGACCTGTGATTTACATTATATGGGAAGATACTTTGCTAAGAATCCAGACCTCTCATCCAGTCATGCACTTTAAGCAATTGGCCTATTTCTAGTATCCTGAGGAAGCGAACCAAGCACAAGGAGAACATACAAACTTCATGCACACAGACCAGAGGCGAGATTTGAACCCATAACCCTGGGGACGTGATTCCACTGGTGTCATGCCTCCTTTATGTGGTAGGCAATTAAATAACTATAGATGTTTTGTTGAGACGGCACGTTGGATTAATTGTTAGCACTGTCACTTTGCACCTCCAGGGTCTGGGTTCGATTCCCACATCTGTGTGCATTAAGTTAATGTGTTGTCCCCATGAGTTTCCTCCTATAGTCTAAAGACATGCAGATTATTCTAATTGGCGTTCCCCATATTTGCACGCAGTGTGTGATTGGCACCCTGCTGTCCAGGGTGTACTCCGCTTCGTGCCCTTAATCTAATGGGATAGGAACCAGGCCCCCTATGATGAGTAAGTGAGATGGGTTTTTTTTTATTCACATAGTCTGTAGTTGTAGCTGTAAGGTAGGTCTAAGAAAGAGACTGACTGGAAACATGTACTGTAGGAAATTCAGATCAAATTCAGAGAAATTTGCAGCATACCTACAGTATGTTATATGAGATCATCAACTGATGTTTAATAAGCCAGACTTGATTAAGTAACACTTTTTTAGTCCGGTCCAGATGTTTTTAGCTTTATAAATGATGTCCTCCAAGACTAAAATGTTGTCGTCACATTATTACCTTTGCAAAGGAGAAAGTAGAGACAGCTGGTCATTATTACCAAATAAACACAGACAAAGTGAAGGACATTTATCACCTAGGAGGGTTTAATCTGTGCAGCGCTTCGTCCGTCCGTGCGTCATCTACATCTGAGTCAGACCTCATGCAGCGAGAACTTATAGAAAAGCTTGGTGAAATGTCTCACATGTTTAGTCATCACAACGACAAGAAGTACAGTCAGTCCTCGGGACACAGAGACAACCTACTGTAAAAGACACTTAAGTCACAAGCTTACGACCCAAGTAGTTCTAACATAAGATAAGATCTGTTCTTATTGTTAATCATGTAGCTCGTGTGTGTCTGGAGTGGCTTCTTGTGTTTAATTAGATGTTTTCAAGACGAGTGTGTCTTTAACACTAGTCCTAAATTACGTTATCACTCTGACTTTGCAGCTTCAGTGTTTCTGGCACGCTCAGCAGAGCGTGATGTTGGCTTTAGCATTAGTGATCTAATCTACTGTTTACTATATTTGCTATATTTATGAGTGCATATATGCTATAAATAAAAAAAAAAACAACAACTATGTTCACAGGACTGGGAGACAAAGGGAGCTTTTGATTATTTTTTTCTGTTTGCACTCAGTTTCACAGCTTAGCATTTCAGATGGCAGGAGAAGTGGGGGAAAAACAAAAGGGTGTGTAGGAAGTGGCAGAGACAAAAATACCTACAGATTGTGCGAGAGCAACTTATCATTTCTCTACAGTAATGTGACTTATCTTCATGGATTGCTGTAGGACTGATTCAGCAGCGTGAGGTTGGATGGTTGGTATCCACATCGGATTGTTTAACAAATTTTGGAATGCTTTTACGGAAAGTAGCGCAACTGACACACGCCATCAGCGTGAATGGAGAAGGCGCAGAAGGGAATGATCACAACTGTTTGCTCTGCCAGTGCTTGTAATACATTAACATTTTCTTCTTAAGAATTAAAAAAAAAAATAACCCCCCACTGACCCACTAAAACCCAGTCTTCAAATCAAAGCTTACTGTAACTGTGCGTCTTTCTCTCTCAGGAGGCTCCAGTGGTGCCGTCTGCTCCGGCAGATATGTCCGAGCTCGTCCCCAGGCTGTGTCACCTGATCCGGGTAGAAACAGGATACGGCTTCAACCTGCACAGTGAGAAATCCAGACCGGGTCAGTACATCCGCTCTCTGGATCCGGGCTCTCCAGCTGACCGCGCAGGTCTTCGACCACAAGACAGACTCATCGAGGTGAGAACAGTGTTTTTATATTAACGATAATTAGGATTTCCGATCAGCCGTGACATTAAAACTGAAAACATTATGCCTGTTATGGTGTGGGTTCCCCTTTGACCTCCTCTGAACACCTTTGGGGGGCATCTGGAGGCCGGATCAACACTCTTGAACTGTGGTGTTCTGATACCTTTCTATTATGGGCAGCATTAGCAATGGGATCGGATCAGACAGGCTGGCCTTTGGTCCCAACAAGCATGGATGAGCATTGGGTGCCCATGATCTTGTCACCAGTTTACTGGTATATAGTTTCTGATCAGTGTTATTCAGTTCACCTGGCAGTGGTGTTAGTATTGTGGCCTATACAGGATATAAAAAAAAAACACTGGGGATTTTCCCCCGATTTTCTCCCTAATTTTAGTTGTGTCCAATTCCACTAGGGGGCTCCACATTAAGGCTACTTCTACCACTCAGCCGGAAGGGCAGAAGACTATCACGTGTTTCCTCCGAACTACGTGACCCAGCCGACCGCATCTTTCTTTTTGATCTTCTTGCTCACGCACCATTGGGGGCGGCGTAACACACTCGGAGGACAGCGCTATCCGCTCTTTCCGCTTGCGTGAGCTTTCAGACGCCCCTGATTGGCTGTAAAGCCGTGATTAATGTGGAAGCACTAAGTACCTCTCATCCCTAACCTCTGAGAGAGCTCGGCCAATCAGCTCTCTCCAAACCTTCAGCTGCGAGAGGTTACAGCAGCACCCGGGAATCGAACTAGTGATCATGTTACCACTGCGCCACTCAGAGGCCCATAATAAACACTTCTTTATCAGATTTTTTTCTTTACTTTGTCTTTAATAACCATGCAGTTCCGAAGCGGCAGTACGATCCTTAAAACTGCAGATGTTTTAACATATTTCGACAGACTTGTATGGAGGTCCCTTCGTCGGGTTATCAAATCGATTTAGAACGTCATGTACACAAAGTTCTACTGTGCAACTTTTTTTCTTTTTGCATTCAAAGGTAGGCTACCTCGTCGTACAAGTCTTGTAACATACTTTAAGCAAGATGTCACTCTGGGAATTTCTGCTTCTTTCTACTTCTTGTAACTAATACTGATGTTATCTTTATAAGATGATGCAGAAGCAGCTGGACGACATCTCTAACAATAGCGTCGGCTATTATTTAAATGTATTTATTTGTTATTATAATGAACTCAATCTTGATCATGATGACTTTTGAGTATTTCGGAAACCTGAAGCATTCTGTTTGAACGTTTGAGTCTTGTGTGTGAGAAATTTCCCAGGAGTTTCTGAAACCCATAAACCAGCCAAACTGGTACCAACAACAGGTGAAGTTACCAAAATCACCTTTTCCTCCATTCTGAAGTTTGTTGTAAACATTAACTCTTGACCTGTATCTGCGCGACTCTTTTTGCACCGCACTGCAGCCGTACGATTGGCCTGATTAGATAACTGCATGAATGTGTAGGTGTACAGGTGTCCCTTATGAAGCGGATACAGATAGCAGGGCTATGAGGCATCTTGGGTGAGACTAGACATGTGCGTCACATAATAAACAACCAAATATTTACGTGTGGGAGGTTTTTACATTCATGCAGTCGTGAGCGAGATGTCAGATATGAGGCTGATATACAGTAACTCCACATTCTTTTGCACATGCCTGGCTCCTGGTTTGTTACAGTTTTTGAAGAATAGCACCATATAAATTGGGTAAAATATTACCCATGCAAATTTCTAGTTCAGACCAGTTATGAAGTGATGAGGAAAATGAGCAAACTTAACCGACCTTGCTGGTATTTCTTTTGGAACTTTTTTTGATGTTTACTGGTATGTTTATATATAATTGAAAATGCTAATAAAGTTTCTAAATTAGGGCATGGCTTATTCAGATTAAAATTACATTCAATTTAATACAATTTAATTACACAACTTCTGTCTATAATCCTGCTTGCTTTGTAGTGCATAATGAATAAAGTTCTTAGTTCTGGGTCTAAATCTTTCATTTTTCATTTATCTTCTATACCACTTATTCTGTACAGGGTTCCATGGGCCTGGAGTCTGTCCCAGACGACTTAGGGATACAAACTGGACAGGGGGCTGGTCCATGACAGGGCACACACGTACACACTACGGGTAATTTGGGAACAAACCTAACCTTAACCTAGTCTGTATGTTTTTGGACTGTGGCAGGAAACCGACTACGCCACTGTTCCACACTGGATCTAAAGCACTGATACAGTGGTGTTAGTTATAAAACTCAACCAGTTATGTATTTTTTTAAATGTATGATGAGTGTGGATATTTCATATCAAACAAGAAAATACATACAGTATTTTACATATCGTCTTATTCTCAGCTGTTTTGAAATAAATCAGTTAAATAAGTACCCCTGATTCACAACTAACACTTTAAATGTTTTAAAAATGTATTGTTTCACTCATACACACATATAAATGCATGGCTTCTGACAGAACTGCACGAACCTAAGCTTTTTGACCTTAATTGAAATCAGATCCTCAAGGTTTGTTCACATAAGCAAGATCTCACACAGACCTCTCAGTCAAATCATGACACAGCCTCAAATTAGTTATGCACTTTGACCCTTGACCACTGACCCAGCTAGTCATGCATCAGCTGTTTATCCTTAAAACCCAGTTAAATAGAACCTTAAAACCTAACAGAAATGGAATGGGGTTAACTCCAATCTGAGTGTCTAATTTACTCACATCTCACCCCACCAAGGGCAGGGCTGGCTCAGTGCTTAGGGTGTTGGATTACTGATCTGAAGGTCTGAGATTCAAACTCCAACACCACCACGTTACCACTATTGAGCCTCTAAGTAAGGTCCACGCTCACAAGCAATCGTTCCATGCCTGAGGTCTGGACCGAATCAAATATGGAAGTAGATTGCTGTTTAGATGTTCCATTGGTCTCCTTTGAAATCTCTGTGCTCATGTACTGTATGACGCGCCAATCTCATCCTCTGACCTACAAATCCATAGCTAATAAAGTAGAAAGGCACACGAGAGCTTCGTTCTTTGAAATCTTGAAATATCAATAATATTAGGCCTAAGTTAACTTCCTTGTACATTTCCTCTCTTGTGTTTAATGGCGGCTCACAAACTAAATAGCTGCCACCTGCTGTGTAAATACACAAGCGTGCCCGAGAACGGTGCACAAAAAATAATGAGAACTCTGGTCAGTAGTGGAGGGGGAGGGGTGCATTCGTTGCTGAGCACAGTACGAATCAATCGTGCCTAATGTGACAACACCTTAAGTCCCTCTGTATAAGGGGGCGTCCGCGAAATGCCGTAAATGTAATGTAAATTTCTTCTTTCTTTCTTTCTAAGCAGAAGCATTAGCGAGATGCATGAGGCATGTTGGGCTTGGAGGAAAGGATCAAGTGTTACTTTTCTGTGTCAGCCCTCACTCTAAACCCTGTGTGTACTCGTAGCTTCATCAGGACTTTCAAGGGGAAACATCCTGTTTGTCATTAGTGGATATGTTGACCTTCAGCTTTCCAGCTTTCCACTGAGGTGTGCACTTGGCACTGTGGTTTGTGCCTCCGAATGAAATCCGTTATACTGGCCAGAGATGACATTGAAGTTTTCCATTGTTTGAGAGTTTAGCAAGATGGTATTTATGGGAAAAAAATTGCAAGTGACTGCGTGCTATTATTGTATCCTTGACCTGGAAACACTGGGTATTTTTATTGGACTCTATGTGATGACTTTTTCAGTTGGAAAATCAAACTAAACAGTTCCTAGTAACACTTTGTGTGAAGGCAAGTGTGTGATGGCCTTTCAATTCATTCCTCATTATAATGTTTTAGAGGATTTTTTTTAAATGTATGTTTAAGTAAATCTGTACTGAGAACATTTATATTCGTTTCATTCAAGAGTGCTCATTATTGACGGTCATACGACATTATAACTTAATTCTATTATAAATACAGTATTATGCATTGTACTGTATGTATAGCCTACATAATGCACAGTATACACTGATCAGCCATAACATTAAAACTACAAAAAATTAAGCCCAATAATGTGTTACCTTGGGACACGACTTCAGTGAAAGGCCTTTGGGGTGTGCTGTGGTGTCTGGAAGGGGGGACATTAGCGAAAAATCCTTTGGTGGCGTCCATGGATCACTCTTGTTTGTCCTGTGCATTCCAAGAATGTTTGATCAGATTGAGATCTGGGAGATTTGGAGGCCGGGTCAACAACCTTGAACCTATCATGGCCAGTATTGCCTTTTTTTCAGTAATTTGTGTTACATTGGCTTTTCTCTGGGATCAGACCATCCAGCAAACTGCCATAAATGAGCCTTTGGTGTGCATGATCCTGTTACCAGTTTATACTTGTGTGGTATTGTATGGTATAGAATTAATAATCAGTGTTATTCAGACAAGAGTCTACAGTTGTCTATATATGCTGAAGCTGAATACATGGCGTAAAATGACTGACCTCAGTAATGCATGTCACAAACTTTAGGCCATATAGTGTATAATGATATAAAATACCTTAATTTTTTAACAAAACATCAAGTTTTTAAAAAACATAAACACCAAAAAACTGTTACGAACAATACTTATAAATATATATTTTAAGAATGTATAATGCATAATGAACAACGGTAGCTGTCAAGTGTAGTGTACGTTCATAAGGAATTACTATATACATGTCGTCTATACCGATTTTCCATTTTCTAGCTTTAGTACCATCAAGCCCACGTACAGTACATGTCCACATGAGGGCTTTATTTAGCACCACGGTTTCAGGAAACATACAGTATGAGACAAACTGGTTATAAACTTCTCGCAGGAAGAATAAACATACATCTTTGACAGGAATGGTCCAAATGGACGTTTCAGTGTCTTCCGCATACTCTGTGTATTTATGGTAAACTATCGCGTTGATTAGCTCTGTTAAGTGACACATATAGAACTCTACAGTGCCACGCCTACTTTGAGGGCAAATGCACTGTATTCGTCACAAAATGCGATGGCTGCTGTGAGGTAATTTGGCACAAAACTGTCCATAACGTCCCTTCTACTCAACATCTTGATTTAATTTATGGCGCAGATTAAACTTCAGCCAAATACCGAAGGACTGGCAAAGTTCCATTCAGTTTTGTCTAGCCAATTTTGCGTGATGCTGTGACGTAATCAGCTGGACAGACATACAGATATACAGACATGCAGACAGACATACAGTCCACAGAGAAATGTCTGTATGAAACGTACAGATATCATTAAATGAGCGAGTTGTGACCAATATACAGTACAGACAACATTTTTCTTTTATTTATACTGTATAGATTTAGGATCGCGTGGGTCTGGAGTCTATCCCAGGAGACTTAGGGCACGAGTCGGGGTACACCCTGGACAGGGAGCCAATCCATCGTAGGGCACACACACATAAACACACTCACACGCTCATTCACACACTACGGCCAATTTGGGAACACAAATTAGCCTAATCTGCATTACTTTGGAGTGCGGAAGGAAACCGGAGCCCCCCAAGCACAGGGGGACCATGCAAACCCCTATGCACACAGACCCGTGGCGGGAATTGAACCCGGACCCTAGAGGTGCAAGGCGATAGTGCTCAAATATTACAGTATATACAGTTTAAATCATAAATAAGTGTTTCTTAATTTCTTAAAGGAAAATGTTTCTGTGGGTTTTTAAATACCAGCATTTCTCTCTCTCTCTTTCTTATTTTAATGAATGAATGAAAACTGGTTATTCTTCTTTGGTGTTTTTGGTGAGAACCTACTTTGCTTTTGTTGGGCATTACAACAAACCTGTAAAGAATGTGTGTGTGTGTGTGTGTGTGTGTGTGTGTGTGTGTGTGTGTGTGTGTTAAAAGGAATACACCAACATTTTTGCTTTCCTTTTTTTCATTTATGTTTTCCTGTAAAAACAAAAAATAAAAAAAATAAAATTAATATACTCCATAAATAATATTAAATCCATTTTCAAACAGGGTAAGAATACAGCAAATAGCAATTCGGCTACTTACACTTTTTCTAAAGCAGTGGTATTCAGTAGTAAAGTGTACATTCATACAAACTGTGTAGAATTTCTCCCTCTGGAAAAGTAGTCACATCTCTGAAATTATAAATAATACATTCGTATGCTTTCTACTCGCTATATATAAGGAACACAACTCTTATACCATGAAGCGATCCGAGTCCGCGTAGACCTTTTGCTAGCTCAGTCTAGCCTTTCCACTCTCCCCTTGCCTGTCTCACCCAGAAAGCGTTTTTTCCTGCAGATCACCCTTTTTAAATTTTTTTTTTTTTTTTTGCACCATTCTTTGATCAGCACTTTGTAAAATACTCAAGCTGGCATTTTCCCATCATGTGGACATTAACCCAAGGTGTATCCGCATGAATGTATGCATTGCCCTGCTGTGCCACATGCTTGGCTGATTGGATAATAGCATGGATGTGCGTGTGTACATGTGTTCCTAATAAAGTGTCAAGCGAGTGTACATGCTTTGCATAATTGTTGATTGACTGCAACAAGGAAAAATGCTCAAATATGCAACAGTTCAATAGTGATCAAGCAGAAAAAAATGCTACTTTAGGCCAGGAATTTGTATTCTGTGTGTGTGTATGTGTGTGTGTGTGTGTGTGTGTGTGTGTTATTTGTTGTTGATTTGATGGAAACTTGGACGCTTGCAACATGTTTTTCTTTTCTAATCCCTCCCTCCTGCCCTTTGGATTGCACTTGGATTAAGAGTGCAGCCAGAAGGGGTGCAGTGGGGTGGAGGTAAGGGGGGTTCGGGATTTCTTGAAAAAAGGGTCTATTGGAAAGAAGTAGTGAAAAAAGAAAAAAGAAGTCTGACTCGATTATACGACTGCGGTGTCATTCTGACCCGAGAAAACAAGATCTCTGTTACAACCACAGGTCACGATCACCTACTGTACTGTAGGTCTGATAATCATGTGCCTCCGTCCTCGCTCTCTCTCAGTGTATCGAACGTGCATGTTGATCCTGCCACCTGGTTCTAAATGTACACGACCCACAACTTCGCACACTCATGTCATCTTACAATACGCACCAAGCTTTTGCACCGCTTGCATAACGATGCCACATTTTGTTGACAAGTAAACCTTTCAGCATATTATTCGCATTAGACTTGCACCCTGCATTAGGCAATTCATGTGATTCCTAAAAAGCAGCGGTTTCTCTTTCTCTCCTTCCTGAACATCATCAGAAACAGCACCTGCTCATCAACACGCTTTATCATACGCAGGTTCGATTTTATGGAGAGCTTTTCCATGCACCTACGCGCACACGCACAGAGATGCACACACACACACATGGATACACACACCCCCACAGCAGTGTCACCTGAAACCCACACTATTGCCACAACACCGTACTCCTGCATCAATATTTGATAGCTATGTGCTACCTGCCTTTCATCTCCTTTCCAAACCTGATGAAAATGCTCAATATAGTATAGATATACACATATACATATATACAGATATATAAAATAAATGCCGTCTCACACGATCAAGCATGGTGTTGTTTTCTGAAACGAGCGTCCTTTTTTTATGACGATTAGATTTTCTGACCTAATTCTGTTCTCCTCTCCTCTCTCTCCTTTTCCATTTGGTGAACCTGATCCCACGGCCAAACTAGTTGCTAAGAGACTAACTGAAGTGGGGGACTGAAAGGAAAAGGGAAAACTCGTTCGGCAATAGATGCCAACTATTAGAAAAAGATTTGAAACTTGATTAAATGGCAAAACCAGCTGTTTCGTTACCTCACTCTCAGGAGTGACTGATATTTTTAGTTTTAATCATCTTTATATTTAGCCATGCATGTTGAAAATCAAAATAGAACTGGAGAAATACTACAGTGGAAAAAGACTGACCTATTTTCTTTGTCTTTCTCAACTCTGAGCCTTGCATAGACTGAGCAAAATTTGCATAGTATGTAGCACCACCTGGTGGCCAACTTGCATTCTTAAAAAAAAAAAAAGTTGCTGTTGTCTCTCTTCCTCTCAGGGAACTCTTAATGCATAGATCTTTACAAAATAGTGTATAAAATTCAAGTAAATATGTCGGATTGTTTACTTCTTAGATTGTTTTATTAAGATCCCTAGACAAAGCCTTTTTATATTTTTAGTTGTGACCGCTGACTCTATGTGTTAAGGCTCTGAGTTACTGATCAGAAGGTCGGCGGGTCGAGCCTCAGCTCTCCCAAGTTGCTGTTGGGCCCCTCAGCAAGGCCCTTAACCCTGTCTGCACCGTATACTGGCTGACCCTGCCCTCGGACCCCAGCCGACTAAGACAAATCTGGGATATATATGAATAAAGAGTTTCACTGTGCAGTAATGTATATGTGACCAATAAAGGCTGAACAGAATGAATACTTATATCCCTAAAAATGATAAAAATGGGGACACAGCTGTACAGTTTCTGGCTTAATCCTGAGCTCTTGTTACTGTTTGCATCTTTCCGTGCACATGCTCCTGTGGACAGCCATCAGACATCAGTGCGTCCACCCCCATGAAGCAAAGGGCGGGAAGGAGCGTCCTTCAGGAAGCATGGGGATGGGGAGGTAAATTCTTGCTGTGAGGGCGGGAGAAAAGTTCTTTGTGCTGCGAGTGGGGGGAGTGGTGTGCACCACAAAGCAGGAGGGGGTAGTGATACCACTGGCAGAGACAGGGTGAGACAGAGTGATGCTCTTAGGTGGGCTTGGTGGCAGAGCAGCATTTCAATGAAGCTACTGCGCCCGTTTTTTTTGTTTTGTTTGTTTAAACAGATGTTAGTGCAAAGTGACACTTTAATCGACATTGTAAGCAAATGCTTAAAACAGGAACAATATGTACAACTGTGAGCATGATCAAAACACAACACATTCAAAATAAACGTGAACGGAAATAAAATACGGAACTTAAGTGGACCAACAAGCTTAACGCGAACCAGGTGCATATTTTTAGGAACATGGGGTTGACGGGAGGTGGAGATCAGCGCCTCCCTGATGGATGTAGTCTAAATAAAAATGGAAGGAGTCAAGTTATGTTTTTTTTTTTTTAAGGAAGTTGTAGTTAAGAAAGAATACAAGGAGTCGATATCAGTAAAACCAACAAAATACCCCAACAGAAGATTATAAAATGAGTAAAGTACAATTACTGAAGTATTTTTCAAGATAACTCCAAGATGCAGATGTTTAAATGTGAGCAATATATAAAGACAACAATAGTTTTGCTGAGCTCAGCAAAAAGTCCACAAAGGCGGAAAGGTAAGACCGAATCTCCACACACTAATTCGGCATAAATTTTCATTGCTTTGATTTAACGTTCATGACCTGACTCGTGGTGGAGTTTTAAAGCATCAGTGCATGAAATTGCATGTCTCGAGAAAGCCGTAAACATTTAATAATGGTCTAGGAGGGGCTTTTTTTATGAATATCTTAGTTGAGCGTATAAGTGTGTAATTTTCTCTAATTGCAGGATATATATACAGGAAATGTCGTCTAAGGATTAAAGCCTGTGGAGAAATTTCATTACCACTTCAGTGAAAGAGCTCCTGCTTATAGTGGAACAGATTTATATATTTTTTTTTAGTTTCACAAACATATCAAGAGAGGGCTGCATGTTGTTTGAGTCCCGCCTCGGGTCTGTATGCGTTGAGTTTACATGTTCTCTCAGTGCTGGGTGGGTTTCCTCCCACAGTCCAAAGACATGAAGAGTACTGCAGGTTGATTGGCGTTTCCAAATTCCCTGAAGTGTGTGTGCCCTATGATGGATTGGCACCCATCCAGGGTGTACCCTGTCTCATGGCTTTAGTCACCTGGCATAGGCTCCAGTCCCCCCAAGACCTTTTAATTATCCCCAATCTGACTGTAGAATTTATTTGTATTAACTTTCAGAAAAGACAAATACAGTGGAACCTGGGATTACGAGCATAATTCATTCCGGAAGAGGGCTCGTATTCCAAAAAGACTCGTAAACCAAATTGAATTTTCCCATAAGAAATAATGGAAACTCAAATTATTCGTTCTACAGCCCCCAAAAATAAATATATAAAAATAATTAACCCAAAATATAAAGTAAAAATAAAACAAATTAACCTGCACTTTACCTTTAAAAAAAAAAGTAAAAATAAATCCCGACAG
>JAOTRS010000025.1:15323115-15342049 GCA_028565755.1 Dinotopterus cunningtoni
AAAGCCTGTGCTGAGGTTAGGTCCAGAGAACAATATCCATTATAATAATGTTGCCCCATTTATAACTCTCTTAAACTTTAAAGGAGAAAGTGTTTGTGGAAGCTCACATTCATTAAACCCTGTTTTTTAATCTTTCATTCCTTTAAAAACTAAAATTTAATTAACATAACAGTGATCTTTGCTACATTATTCAGTGCAGGAGGAAAAATTATATTAAGCCTTAATACAAGATTGTGAGGATAGTTTTCTGACTGACAGTTTTACTAGTTTTTGGTTAGCAGTGACTGAAGGAGCAGCAATGGCATCAAAACACCACTGATGTATTCAAAAAGTTCCTCCTAGTTGTGGTGATTTTTCAAAGTGCACAGGGGATTACCTGGCAAACGCACATACACAGAACTTTAAAAACACCCCTCCTTTATAGTTTCTGAAGCTGCTGTATTTAAGTACATCAAACTACAATGGCTTTCCCAAGTGGAACTAAGAAAAGCTAACACACTTAAAAGAGGATGTTAGCAATCAAGCGAATTTGCTGTGTGCTTTGCCAGTGCAAATTAAAATAGCCTGTATTGGAATAGGAGTGCATATATGGTAATGACCAGAACTGACAATAAGAAGTGCTGGTACAGGTCACAACTGTCCCTGTGAGCTGTGTGAAAAACCACACAGTGGCTTTATTAAACACAGCAGCGAGGCAGATCTGAAAACTTCACACAGCAGCATGGGAGGTGACAGATTTGGATATACAGCCCATAGCTAGGGTAGAACATTTTGAATATTCAAAAACAATGACTCGTGAAAGATGGTGTCATAACCAGGAAGGATGTATAAAACCAAAGACTTTGAGACAAAACTAACAAGGATTGCAAGGATTATGAGGGGGGCTTTATCGTTCTTTTAAATGGCTATGGGGAACATGCATGGGTGAATTATATGCATATGGGAGAATGGCATCTGATCTGTAGAATGGCAAAAACAAAACCTATGGATGAATTAGGCATTTTGAACTACAGTCCCAGATGGGTCAGTCCGCCTTGTGCTGGGTCTGAAGGCAGGAGCTAGTAGGTGAGCCTTGAGGCCTTCATGTTGTAGCAGGGCCTGTCATTTAGCCCTCCTGGGCCAGAAAACAAAGACAAACTCTCAGCCTTCTCCAACACCACCTCCAACTCCTGAAAATCCTGAAGCCGAGCCACATCTTTGTCCTAACACATTTAAAAGTCAAGGAGTTAAATGTTGGTCAGTCAAATCTTAATCTGACAAATGCTTAAACTTGGATCATACTACACATTCAGAATTCATCGATGCACCCAACAATCTGGGTTCTAAAAATTTTTAATTAAATTGAAAAATGATAGTGCACACACCTTTCTAAGCATAGTGTTGGGGAGCTTGCGTATTTTTTCCACATGCTCTGCACTAATGTCCAGTTCACGGCAGCAGACCCGCAGTAACGCCCGGTACGTCAGCTCCTGTCTGTCCAGCTCCACCTCGATGAAATCATTTTCTCTGGCATGCGGGTTCTGGATCCGCACCTTCAAAACAAGTTCTGGGAGACGGAATAAGAGAGAAAGAGCAAGCAAGAGAAAGAGCAAAAAAAAAATGTAATTATTTATTTGAAAATAAAATGCCACGACAGATACAGATACCTGTGTCAATATGTGCTTTGAAACAGATCTCTGTGCTACATACCCCGCACGTTTACAGGGAACGTGCTGGTGAAGAAGAAAGGCTGGAAGGCAGGCATAGAGCCCCCTGTCTGAGAGCCATTTAGCTGATGAGGAAAAGACTGCTGCCGGGTGATGGTGGGGTTTGATCCTGCACTTGCTGAAGGTAATGGGGGACAAACAGGACTGTTCTGGGCGATGCTGTGATTGTGAGCGTACTCATTATGGTTGCTGTGATGCGCCTCCGGGGAGACGCTCCCATTAGTCACCTGGTTTTGCACAATGCTGCTCGGCTCTACCATGGAAACGTAGGACAACGGCGGTTGGCTCTGGCCATCTGTGTACATGCGCTGCTGCTGCTGCTGCTGCTGTTGTTGTTGTTGCTGTATGGGGGATAAAGTGGCCGGCTCTGAGACAACACCCTCCAAATGTTCACTGGTGCCATTCTGGGAAACGTGTCGTGCTACACTTAGGTCGTTTTTATCCGTTTTGCAAAACAAGAAGGATGTGTTAGAGAGATAGTTTGGAATAATCGGCAGCTCTGCTTCCTTTACTTCAAGATCACTCTCCTCTTCCTCCACTACAGGAAAAATTTAACAGACATGAGGCTCCATTAAACCATCAACAGAAAACATGAACATTTTATATTATACAGTACTATGCATAAGTCTAGTCTCGAGCCATCCCTCATAAGTCTCGAGCCATCCCTCATTTCATAAAATGATGTAGATCAAATTAAACAAATAGAAACATTTCTAAAAAACGGTTCTGCAAAGTGCCCAAAGATACCATTTAAAAATTGCTTGTTTGCATAACAACTTCACCAGCAACCTCATTTCCCCCACTCATCTGTTGCATCACCAGTATACCAATCACTGGCCTGATCATCTCTTATCATCTGCAACTATTTCTCACTAGTTCATGTCTTAAGCTAGATAGTTGTTTTTTTTATGCTGTTTTTATGATTCACAGGTCTCTGTTGGCTTAGCATAACAACCCCAAAAAAAAAAAAAAAGTTTAAAAACTTTCTGAAACAAACTGGAAAAGGTGAAAAAAAGCCATTCAGGAATCCTGAATAATTATTCCTCAAGACTATATTGAAAACGCAAGAAATGTGAATACATAAGGGGTGGCTCAAGACTTCTCCACCTTACTGGAATTATTTATAGATTACACAAGCCTAATTTGATCTAAACTAGTTTCTGCCCAAGAAAATTATTACTGACATCATGTGTGATTTAAGGAGAGAAAAGGAATATTGCAAGTCTACAATAATAAATAAATAAGTAAATGAATAAATAAAATAAGTTGCTCTCTTTGTAACGGCAAACCTGTGTCAATGCAATTCAAGAACTAAAGCTAGTAAAAACTTGGCCACGTCCTATACATATATTGGGGTAAAATGCCTGTTGCACCACGCTGACACACGCAAATTTCAGCTACTTGAAGTAATCTGGGCAAATTACAGACATGTAATTGTTGTGTTCTGTATAAATCAGCTAGTTAAAGCCCTTAAATATTACTAATATTCCTAAATCTCCTCAGGTAAACCTATTCCAGCACATACAGGGGTTAAAGGTATTTATTTCGAGTTGGAAAACATACCTCCAAGCAGTCTTCTGATCTCAGGTTTGGATGTCAACTGAACGGCTAACTCCTCTTTAGAGGTGAGAATTTCTTTGTCTGCCCCAGAATTCAGAAGATATGCCACTATGTGTTTGTGGTTTCTCTTGCACGCCCAGTGTAAACACGTCCTGGGTAGAACGATACACAACAGACAAAGTTTACCATAAAGTTTTCTTACACTTTAATGTCAATTATACAACAATCTGACTGGATAAGTGGTGATATAGAGCACAACAGCACTGGGAAGTTAAAGTTAATAACTCCTATAGCTTTAACTATGATGTGTCATAACACTTCTAACACTTCATTAATTACACTAATTGTTGGTCACCAGCATAGGTGAAGGTAGGTCTAAACGGTCCGCAGTACTGGAAAGAGTTGAGAGCAGCTACCTGCCAAAACCCACATTCAAAACCAGTAACAGAAGCACCTCCAGCAAGAAAATACAACTTAGCATCTCATAGTAGGAATTCACTCCCAAGTGGACAAAAAATCTGATGCAATTTTATACATACTTTTAGGAGTATGAGTAAAAACTATTTATCAACATTATTCTAATAAAAAAAAAAAAAAAATCACTTCTTTCTCCATGAAAAATCTAGGAGAGCTTCGGAGGTGTCCTAACTGGTTAGGATGTTCGAGAAAATGACATTCAGGCAGAGATGTGCTCGCAGAAGAGATGTTTTGGTAACACTGAAGGACAAGGAGCTCATTAAAACAAACCTTTGGACAAAAATGGAATACTTTTTGTGACAGATCTTGATGTGGTATAAAACAGGTCCATCAAAGAACATTTTGTATGATGTCTACACAAAAGAATGTGAATGCTATTTTACATTTTTTTTAGTAACAGCAAAGATGCAACTGTGATAATTTGGGTTTGTCACAGCTGACAATGTCAACAATAAATCAAACTTTGCTCTTACAGCACCACAGATCATGTGCAGATTCATACATTTCCACACCACGCTGCATGAGCTCATGTACATCGCTGGTTTCCCTGGAGTTGTCAGTGTCATCCATGGCACACACATTAAACTAATGATCCCGAGCACCGATGAGGAGGCTCACGTGAACTGAAAACGTCAGCACAGCATCAACACTCAAGAGGTTATAGATGCAATGTGATCATAAATTTAGTATACACAATTTATATAATTAAAATGTTATATATTTATAATAAATTATTTGACAGCGGCACGATTCTTTGAGATTTTCCGTTATAAGCTTAAATTTCATTGCAGCATTCCAGCACTTCATCAACACCATCGTTTTAACACTCCCCTCAGAGGTACATGTGGCAAACTGACAGGTAGCATTGATGGTTTTACAAATTGCTGTCCATTCACTCTTTTATTCTTTAGAGGTACTGTAAGAGTAGGGCAAAATGTACCTTTAATTATTTCCTTAAATTTTATTACTTGTTTTACCAAAAGGGTTTCATCCTCTCTCCAGTTTGGCTTTCTTTACAAAGTAATTTTGATCAGATCATGACAGTTCTACACAGCTCTATTATAGGGGCTTGAAACAGTTGTGACTGGAGCAGATCGATCAGGATAACTTCATGCAGCTAAGTCAAGCATCTTTAAGTTCTTTCCATGTAAATAAAGCTTTCACACAAGTGGCGCCGATTTTAACATTTAGATTTTTCACAGTTTAAAAATAACGGGGGGAAAACTGTAAAAATTACACCACCACACTATAATGTGTAGCCTACTTTTCGTCTCTCAGTGTTGTAAACAGTGATGTCACATGCTTTCCTAAAGTAAGGTAGGAATTGTCCTACTCTGAGGTAGGAGTATCTTTAGTCCTAAATTAGCTTAAAACATGATTCCTGAAGTGATTCTGAGACCTTAATAAATACGGGCCTAGATAATGTCTAAAAAAAAAAAAAAAAAAAAAAAAAAACATTTTTTCCCCTTAACTGCTTCTAAGTCATTCTTGATTGTCTCTGGACCATCGGTGTTTTTTTATTTTTGGCTACAAACATAACTAACCTCTAACACAAGGCTGGCTATCAAATCCCTGTCTAACCCCTGATCAAGGGTGCTACTTGATGTGTGGAACAAGGGTTTGTACCTTGTTCCAATGCCTTACATAGGCCACTAGCTTTCCATTTAATGCAATTTGAGATTTATCCCCAAAACCCCAGGAGTTACCTAGTGTTCTAAAGTGTAATAACAGGAAATAAAAAGAGAAACTTTAGAGATTTACAGGACTCTCCACCACCTCTAGAATATCTTCTCCTCACCTTTTGGCTACATAGTACCGGTAAGAATTTAAAATTACCTTCACCCCGGTTAATTTCAAGGTCGCAAATGCCACCGTTCATGGCTACTTCCATGGCTATTTTGCCAGGCAGAGCAAAATAAACAAATCATAATGTGTTGATAATAAATAGTGTTTGTGGAACTGTGGATATTGCTGTATAAATGCAATATCACAATCGAGGACAGGTTGTCGTGCTGAATATGAGCACAGCTGTGATATCTTCGGCATATGGGCTACACCCTCGCGCCTATGACCGCATCACAGCTGTACTGATCCCTGATCCCTTAATTGAAACTCACCATGTGACAGTACCAGTTTAAGATAGAGTGTTGCCAGATTGGAGACTTTGTTACTAGATTTGGCGATATTGAAGACCCTTTAAGGGAGTTTATATTTAAAAGAAAAAAGGCCTGTAGCAACAAAGAGTGAGCAGATGGTACTGACTGTCTGGCACGCTATATGACTCTGTGTCACATAAGCCTGTGACAGCAGGTTGGTTCGACTTACAGCCAGTGTTTAAGTTGCAGTCACGTAAGCCACTAACCCCAACAACCAATCACTGATCACTGTTATTTGACACCCTGTGCACAACTTCCTTGTGTTAAACTCTCATTTTGCCTACATTTGCAAGCAAACAAAGCGAACTATTCCACTGCTGCTTTTTGTCAGCATAATTGTTAGAAATAATAGCACACATATGGATGTTGTAAATAGTTTTGACTATTTGGTAAATACATAATCTTCGTTGTTGTTTAGGTGGTTGATTCCAATAGGTTACATTAACGCCAACTGTAGGTCTCATTCGCCCTCATCTTCTCATCGCCTCTTAAAAACGATTTTCCAGCCCAACCTTCCTTAAAAAAGGAAATCATCTCATACATCTAAAAACATCTAATACTTCCTTCCCTGATCTTGTCTTGTTCTGTATCTTGGAGACTCCGTCTGCTTTATTTGGTACTTCCAAACAGTCTTTCTTCTCAACGTTTTCTTTTAATACCACTCAGGATCTAGTTGAAGTTCTGTAAGTTAAATCACCGCCACCTATGGATCACACTCTCCTCAGCTTCCCTGACCTTTAAAGATGACTTTCTAGTCCAATCTTCCACATAAACAAAAACAACATTAAGTGCTTCCTTTACTAAGCAGTGACTCCCCAATCCAACTGACTTTTAACACAGCCTTTTACTCTTGTTTTCTAGGTCCCCCCCATAACAGTCATGCATTGTGTGTTCTGACACCTTTCTATAACAACCAGCATTAGCTGTTCTACTGGATCAGATTACACAGGCCAGCCTTCACTCACCATGTACATCAGTGAGCCTTGATCCTGTTTCCAGTTCACCGGTTTACCTTCCTTGGATCACTTTTGGTATGTCCTGACCACTGCAGCCTGAGAACATGCCACAAGTTTTTTTTGTTCTTTTCTTCTGCTTCCGGCTGCAGTGATCCTAGGAAGGAAAACCAGTGAACAGGGTGACAACTGG
This sequence comes from Dinotopterus cunningtoni, assembly GCA_028565755.1. Lineage (NCBI taxonomy): Eukaryota > Metazoa > Chordata > Actinopteri > Siluriformes > Clariidae > Dinotopterus > Dinotopterus cunningtoni. The sequence continues at coordinate 15,330,161 of JAOTRS010000025.1, forward strand.
TGATAGGGTCAAGGGCAGCCATGGCTCACTGATGCTCACTGATGCACATGAGTAAACACACTCATGCACACTGCATTACTATTTTGGTGGCAAAGGGGGTGGGGGCGGCAACTACTCAATATTAGGTGGGAGGTCATAATGTTATGGCTCATCATTGTACAAGAGCAGGACATGTCTGACAGTCTTTGGAGTGTGTATTAGCTCCTTGGCATAAGTTACCAACACTGGAAGCAGCGATAAGGTCTTTATCTGTAGGTATGAAACCAAAAGAAGTTTACTCCAACAATTACAGGTGCAAACAACTCTTATATCACACACTCTAGCTGATTATTCACAATGTCAGTGCCAAAAAAATAGCATTTTTTGCATTTAGCAAAGTACATAAAGTGGAAACTGGGTTAATGGAATGAACTTAAAATGCATCAGGCGGTACAGCGGCTTAGTGGTTGGCACCGTCGCCTCAAACCTCCCGGGTGCGGGTCTGTGAGCATGAAGTTTGCATGTTCTTTCCATGCTTGGATACTCCGGTTTCTTCCCACAGTCCAAATACATGCAGATTATGTTAACTGGCATTCCCAAATTGCCTGTAGCATGTGAACGAGCCCATGTGTGTGCCCTGTGACGGATTGGTGTACCCCGCCTTGTGCCCTATATCTCCTGGGATCGGCTCCAGGCCCCCAGTGACCCTGTATACAGGATAAAGCGGTATAGACGAAGAGTGCGTGGGCAACCATGCTTTATAACGACACCGGCAGGAGGGTTAAGGTCTTTATCTGTAGGTAAGAAACCAAGAGAAGTTTACTCCAACAAGTGCAAGTAACTCCAACATCATACACACTATCAGATAAATTACGCCAGAAATGAATTCATTAATAAAAAAGAAAAAAAAAGAAAAATGTTGTTTGTTTCTATAAGAACTGCATTTAGAAAAGTGGGGTTTTTTTCTTTCTTTTTTTATCTAGTGTGGTTTAGCCAGAGAGCTAGCTTGCTAGTCGTATGGAGCAGCTCATAGTGATAGTATTTCCAGTGCGACAGTCTCTAAGCTAACTGTAGAGCTAGCAGATCGGTTGTGTAATCGGATGAAAAACATTCTCGAACCTACCATCCATTGATTTCATTCTGGGAGTTGATGTTCACTCCGCTCTCGACTAGAGTCCGCACTTCGTCAAGGTCTCCAATAGCACTCGCTTCTCTCAAGCGCTCCTGCAGTTCTTTATCTAAAGACAGCGTGGACATCGTTCAGCTCCTCAATCAATCAGCACTTGATTTTCATACGAACAGTCTGAAGTCCCTCAGTACAGAAGATGTTATTCCGAAATAGCAAACAAACTCGAGGCTCGCCGGCATCCAGTCACCAGCGCTGGTGTTGGCGTTGTTGTTGTTGTTTATGGCTAGCGGATAGCAATAATGCTAAAGAAATCCTAAAATATGTTTTATGAAATGCTTCAAAATAACCCAATCTTTAAATCTAGATCTAACAATAACTACATAAATGTATTCCCGACAGCTGAAAATGAAAAAGTACCGCTTCGCCGACTAGAGAAGTCCTCTATCGGTGAAAATCATGGGGGTCACTTTTAACTGTAACAACACAGGACAAGACTTTAGGTTCCTATGTCAGAACAATGCTATTTCTCTCTATATAAACATGTTTATTAACAAAAAGTTTACAGTTGGGGTGGAATAGGAAGAAAATCGCACATGATAGTGTAATAACCCAATATCACGCCTTACAATCTACCTTGTTTTTAAATTTATTTTTTAATAGTATTAATAACATGCAGCAATAAAACAAACAGAGGTGTTCAAAATGCACGTGCCTGATTAACATCTGGAATAGGTATGGAATCTTTAAAATGTTGACTAATTAATTAATTTTTTTTTTTATTATTCAAAAGGGGATGCATAGTGGCACTGTGGCTTAGTGGTTAGTGCTGTCGCCTCGCACCTCCACGGTCTGGGTTCGATTCCCGCCTCGGGTCTGTGTGCATGGAGTTTGCATGTTCCCTGTGTGTGCTCCCCGTCACTCCGGTTTCCTTCCACACTCCAAAGATATACAGATTAGGCTAACTGACATTCCCAAATTGTCCATAGTGTGTGTTTGGATTGGCACTCCATCCAGGGTGCACTGGAGATTCCGGGGCCGGCTCCATGCCCCCTGTGGCTCTGTATACAGAATAAAGCGAAATAGGTGATGAGTGAATGAAATTGATGCATCATATTAGTACCCTGGTCCTGGAGTACCTTCTGTCCTGCACAGTTTGATGCTTTCCCTAGATTTACACCCCAGATAATTAGATTATTAGTTAGATAATTTGTGCTGGCTTTAGAAACAAATACTGAAATGTGTGGAAAAAAAAAAGGGTTCAGGACCAAAGAGGCTGTACATTAGAGAGGTGCACTGGCACAGGCATCCTGTGTCTATGAACAAAAAAGTTGTTCCAGCCGTGTGGGTGAAAGAAGTGGTCAGATATGAAACTTGCAGAATGGAAAAATAAAAGGTATAAGGTATAAAGATAATATGGGGCTGTGTTGAGTCCATGCATGACTTTTAGTGTGTTCGTTCATTTCCAGTAACTGCTTCATCCTGGTTTTAAATGACTTATTTATTTATATTTTGGGAATCCTAACTAATTAAGATATCAGGTGCAAAAACAATAATAACTTGGTCGATAAACAGAAAAAGTGAAATTTGGGTCATAAAAATTTCCGGAAATGTATTTCTTCTTCCACAGCTACAACTTCTTTAAGAACACTAACTTACTTTTAAACTTTAAGAATCCACATAAAAGTAGTGTTTATTGCATTTTTAAAAATTTATTTAATAACTGGTGTTACTTCTTTCCCAGGTAACACCAATGACAGTGACAATGACCATTAACAATTCAGAGAACTATTTACAAAATGGCTTCCATGTATAATACAACACAGTTTTTAATGATTTCCAGAACTAATTTCTTGACATTTATAATTATAAAATGAGTAACACCAATGACAGACTTAAAATTTCTAAACAAATGAAGAGAGACCTTTTGCATTTGTCTAGTGCTTATCATCTAGTGACCGCTGATGCAGGAACAATTTCAAATTATCAAATGTTGTGTAACAGTAACACCAATGACATACTGTAGTCTGGGGTGACTGACATTTATTTTATATTATTAATTATAATCAACTGTTGTTTCATGATTTTAGTGTTTAACTTATTTTATAAGATATTGTTAATATATGTTATTGTGAATCAGATTTATTTGATGAAAGAAATATTTTTAGACGAAAAGTTCCACTTTCATGTATGATCATCATAATAAGACATTTCTTTAAACTTGTCTTGAATTGAAAAATTGTACAAGCAAATTGTGAAATACGTCACCCTGTCACTGATACAGCGGGGGAAAATAAGTATTTGACGCATCAGCATTTTCATCAGTAAGGGGATTTCTAAGTGGGCTATTGACACAAAATTTCCATCAGATGTAGCTATCAAGCCAAATATTGAATTCATACAAAGAAATTTAAGTATACAAGTTGAGTCATAATAAATAAAGTGAAATGACACAGGGTATAAGTATTACCCAGGAGGCACACAGGTAAGACGTCATGATGGGTAAAAGCAAAGAACTCTCTTATCGTTAAAAAGCATTCTGATGGGAATGGTTATAGGCGCATTTCAGCGCATTTGCTGAATGTTCCTGTGTGCACTGTGGGGGCCATTATCCAGAAATGGAAAGAGCATCAGTTCACCATAAACCGGCCACAGTCAGGTGCTCCACGTAAGATCCCTGTCCAAGGAGTCCAAAGAATAATCAGGAGAGTTCTCCAAGAACCACTCGGGCAGAACTTCAGGAAGACCATGCATCAGCAGGTACTGTTGTTTCAAAGAAAACTATAAGCGATGCACTGAAGCGCCATGGCATCCATGCAAACTCACCACGCAAGACTCCATTGCAGAACAAAAAGCATGTTGAGGCTCAGTTAAAGTTTGCAAAACAGTATTTGGAGAAGCCTATAGATTATTGGGAGACTATAGTATGGTCAGATAAAAGCAAAATTGAACTTTTTGGTTGTCATTCTACACACCATCTTTGAAGAAGAAATGGCACTGCCCACCACCCCAAGAACACCATACCAACAGTTAAGTTGGGGGTGGAAGCATCATGGTTTGGGGCTGCTTTTCAGCAAGGGCTACTGGCAGACTTCATATTATTGAAGGCAGGATGAATGGAGAAATGATCTGCTGCCATCTACCAGAAAGCTGAAAATTAAAAGAGGGTGGACATTTCAGCAAGACAATGATCCCAAACACAAGGCCAAGGAAACAATGTGGTTTCAAAGAAAGAAAATCAAGATGATTGAATGGCCCAGTCAATCACCTGACCTAAATCCCATAGAAAATCTATGCAGAGAAAAGAGGCCCAAGGAACCTTCAAGATTTAAGGACCGTTTGTGTGGAAGAATGGGCCAGGTGACTGAAAATTTCTGAAAAGTTTTAATATTTATTAATGTTTCACTATGACATGGTAAAAGGTTAAGCTTGACAAAATCAAATTACAAACACAATATGATGAAAATATAAGTGGAAATATTTAACTTAATTAAAGCAGTTGTTTCAACTTCTATTGAAGAAAGATAAAATGATGATGGTGATGTCACTGATTATATTGGCCAGTTTCTTAAAGGGCTAGCTACCTCAAAATGATAAGGTGGACATCAATTTCAGGGGCACAAAATGTTTATTATTATTATTATTATTATTATTATTATGAAAAAAAGGAATATAAAATCAGAATGACTTGCACTCAGGGAGGTAAGCAGAGCAACATGTTGGACATGACAAAATAACATACACCCAATAAAAGAAAATGGTATAAAATGAGGGAAGCACATTTTAAGAGATTCATTGTTATACTGAAATGTGTCTAAATGTTTGCTCATTTATAATGCAAACTCAAAATTTCATTATTTTGCAATATGTTCATGACAACTGTGTTATTCTAATGAGGACAAAAAAAACTTACTTTAAGGTGATATTAACCGATATATTTTATGTTCATTTTAAATCCAGTGATGTATGGACAGCTAGTGGACAGCTTTGGTGTTCATTAAAACACCAAGATCCTGAAGTGATTGCAGTCCTTAAAATAACTCAAGACATTAAAGTTTAGATTTTCAGAGAGTGTGATGTAAGGTATGGGTGTGATTTTGGATTTAGTAGGATTTTGTGAATGTGGTTTGATCCATTAACAAAGAGAATATGGAAATAAAGATAATTCACTACCTTACATACTTTTGTATCAAAAATGAGTCTATAATCTGCACAGTGTTACATGTCCAAAATACCTCCTGTCCTCCCTCATCTATTCATCACCAAGCAACCACTTTTGCGGTTAGAAGAATTTGTCCCGAGTAATAAATCTTATTCCAAGTTTTCATTTTCACATACTACACACTATTGTTGGGTTTAGCATGAGTGGTGTACAAGAAGAAAGCCCTAGTCCTAATCTATATGCACAGACACAGAACACTTTCTTAGAGGCCTAGTTTGTCAAAACATACTTACAGTTGGACTCATGTCTGGACTCCTGTATTTCTCATGCTAATTTTTAAGATTTCATTTTTTTTATTGTAATAAAGTGTATGTTTTATAACAAATCTCTTGATAAGGGTAATTGTTTTTCACTGTAACTGAAAACTTCTTAGTTTAACTTTTGTTTTTAACCTATGTGGTCATCGCCCCCTGGTGGACAGAACTGTCAAGTGTAGCTGAGCAGCTAAATTACTACAGAAAATGACTGCTAGAATTTGAGTTTAAGTCGGGAGGAAACCGGAGACCCCAGAAGAAACCCACCATGCACACAGAGGCAGAAATCGAACCTGGCCGGGAATCCACTAAGCTGCCGTGCCGCCCTGTAAGTCTTTAATATAACTTTAATAAAAAACACTGCATCTTCAAATATTTTATTAGGGTAGCGTATTGTAACATACAATAACATATTTTATAACATCTTACAAATCCAAACTGAAGACAACCATAAAACTTTCACCTAAAAAAAAACACTCACCATAGATGAACTCCTGTCCTCCACTTAATAAATTTCGGCCATATGGAGTCTGATCTATATAATTAATAATTAGCTAAAGTTTTTCCTTGAATGTAAGAACATGTTAAATTGCAAGACAAAATGACAGCAGTGTATGGGGAGCTTGCTGGAAAATTGTGTTACTGGTTACTTGATTATTTATATTATGATTTATTATTATTTATAATGAAGTACTCTTGGATTTTTGTACATTAGCTCTACATGCATTTACTAAAGTCTGTTCATTATATTTAGGTTATGTAATATTAAGTACTGAGAATGACAAAAACACACCGTTCATAAGGAGAAAATAAACGGCACGAGTTTTCATCTAAAAGCACTGTGACACAAACCACTGGCATCCCACTCTTCCTTTTTTTTCAGCCCACAACCACAAATTCTTACATAATATACTGTACACTGCATATTAATATTCTATAAATGTTCCACATTTCACAATATCATAATCATAAAATTTAAAATGGAAAAGATCTGGACATAACTATTATTTTTGATAAGATACTAACAATAATGGTACCATGAACAAATGCTTTTAAATTAATATAAAGGACCCGGGGGCCAGTGATCATGGCTCTGGTGTTCTGAGAAAACTTTTTATCTTGGTATCCGAGCCCTACTGAAACACTGAGATAAGTGCATTACTGTAGCAGGAGAAATAAAGGTAGTTTTACTCTTATAACTGTGAACCATTAGTCTGCACAATCAAAAGTCCCGGTTTGACTTATATACTAGGGTTGTTCATCACAATAAGCTCATATGCAGTGAGTTATATAAATAGGAAAGTAAATATTTGATGAAAGGGTCAGTAATTTATCATTGTAGTAAATAGATAGTAGATGACTAGGGGATGCTTTCTCTGAGTGTAGCCAAGTTGTAATAAGAGCTGTTATGCTACTTTTGTGCATGGTCAGTAAATAGATGATAAATTAACAGATAGATTCGTATATGTAAAAAAAAGAAACCACACAAACATTAAAAATTAAGCAGTTTGATCTTGAGTATTTGTGCCCTTTTGTTGTAGTGAGATAATATAACACAGATTGCATGTAGTCTTTTATGCAACACTCCTTCGCAGATATGGAACCACCTACACAGCACCTGGATGTGCTTTAGAGCATAACATGCACATGACAATGACAGTATAGTTAACAATATAACAGACCTTTCCATTTAGTGATACATCCACTCCCACCGGGTTTGATTCGCAGTCAGGGAACCAACTCCAGCTACTGAACGGATGCACATATCTGTCCACCATTAGGGCTGATCCCAAGCCCAGATAAATTGGGGAGGATTACGTCATGCAGAGCATCTGGCGTAAAACCTTGTCATATCAGATTCTATGCTGCACCCGGCTAACCCAAGTTGAACTGGATAAAATCTGTAAAAACTGGCAAGCCTTTAGTATGGCTTTGTCTGGAGCCTATCCTAGGAACACTGGACACAAGGCACGAATACACCCTGAATAAACATACATTCACGACTAGAGGCAATTTAACTAAGTCTATCCAACATGTTTTAAGAAAATCTGAGAACCAGGTGGTAACCCACTAAACAGTAGCTCAAGCTTAGGATTAAACTGGGGACTGTGGAGCCCTAAGGCACTGATGCTATTTATGCTTGTCCTGCCTTGAATACATTTAAAAATAAGTTTTGTTCCGTCAGTGAAAGAACCACAAAGCCTATGGGCATCTTTAATACCCAAATCAAGAATAGCCATAATGCCATTCTTTGTGCAATATCTAATAGCTAAATGAAACCGAGTATGACATTAAATCAATGCCACAAACCTAAAACCACAGTAGAGCACTTAAAATGCATCTTATATACAGTACTACATAATACCACTGTGGAGGAAAAAAAAAAAAATCTAGATTGTAACAAAGACAGACCCATTGTTTAAAAATGTGCAAGAAGGACAAATGATACAGCACCATATAAATAAAATATAAATCCCCGTACATGAGGCATTATAGCCAAATCACTTTAAGCTACAGATCCTTGCTGATGGATATTTGTTGTAGATGATCACACTCCAGTAAAGAACTATGGCTGTGAGGGTGTGTGGTCATCGGATGGATGTTTCACAGAGGGAAGACGCTCAGCTGCTTTTGCTCTGCCTGCCAAAAACCTATCAAACTCTGCAGAAAAGATGAGAGAAACCAGGTTCTATCAAATAAAGAACTGTTTCTGATTAAGTATTGGTAATGGAAAATGAGAATATTGTTCCAACTGGTTGGGCAAAATTCATGCTCTTCTACTTTACATTTATAAGAATTACTAAAAAAAATAAAAAAGGGAAACCTAAAAAAGTAAATATGCTTCAGAAAAGAATACCTTCACTAATGACTCCCTCATCTGCCAAATCATCGTCATCCTGCAAAACAGAAACAAGCAGAAAGCTTATATATTCCAAATATACAAAAACAGCAGCAACATTATTACATGTTAAAAGCACATCTAGTACAACATCAGAAACAGAATGTTCGTTCTCATTTCCTGTGCATAAATATGAAAGATTCTGTGATAAAACTAAACAAAGTTTACAGGTTTATGGCCATTATTATAAATCCTAAATCCCACTAACTGTATAGGCTAATGTATGTATGGCTAATGCTGTTCTTTAGTAAACTAAGAAGCAATGTGATGAACAAGACAATTATTTTGCATGGAAGTGAAGTGTTTTTTGAGAGAGATTTTGTTTAATACACTGGGTTTTAATGTAACATTAAAAGGTTTCTCACACAATTGGCCACAGTTACCTTTTACTTGAGTGTTGTAGATCAAAACCAACAGGTACAAATCTTAAAAATTCTAAATAACAAGTGTTGCTTGCACTTGAATATGGTGTTTGCATGAAAAAAAAGTTAATCTGAACACTAGAGCTGTGCATTTTAATAATTTTCGCAATTTACTTAATCTTTTCTTGGTGAGGTTTCGAATTTCGAATCAGAAAATTCATACTTTAATTATTTAGGTAAACCTACAAACGTTAAACATTATGAAACTGACAAACTCAAGGATGAAGCAAAATGCAGGAAATGAAAATGGTGTGTATTTTTCAGCATTTTGCTTCATTGTTGAGTTTATGAGTGGTCGGTCCAACACTGACACATACTGTACTGGAGTGTGGAGCAGAAGATTGGCAGAAACAAAACAAAAGTTACAAAATTTTAGTGTTTACTTAATACTTTAGTTATTTTTAATACTTCAGAGCCTGTAAAAATACCTTAACATTAGTGCTATTGAATCAAATTAAATTTAAATTCAAAATGCCCAAAAATCTAAATAAATCAAATCAAAAATTGACCCATAATTCACAGCTTTAAGGCAATTTCTGGATCCTAACTCTGCAATGTGTATGTGAATTTTAAATGTTAATAAGCTTCGAGTTAAATGTCTGAATGGCTGTTTTTAGGGAGGGTAGAATTAATTACCTGCACATGGTCCTGAAGGAGTTTGACCTTTTTTAACAGACACACTGAGCATTAACCTAGTAAATTTTATTAGTAAAAATATTAATTCGGTCACTAATTCCTCCTCTCAGAACGTGAAATGGTTCTGAGTGCAACAAGCACAGCTTTAGTGTTTTTGTTTCAAGTTCATGCCATGTAGTTTTTGTTTTGACATGTGTCTTTGTGTGGAATGTAGTCTTGTCTGCCCCTGTCTTATCAATGAAGTCTTTTGCAAGGTGTTCAGTGTTAAGCCTGTAATTAGTTAGTCTGTTTTCACCCTCACGTTTCTCTGTGTAATTTGAAAGTCTGACTGTGCATTTGAGTCATTAAGTCTGAGATTTGTTTTCTAGTTTTCATGTTTAGTGTTTCCTGGATTTGACCTTCACCATCTTCCTTGGTTTTTCGATTATGTCTGCTGTTGAATTGGATTAGGCTTGAATAAACAAGCTTTGCTACTACTATACACATTTATCCTACGGAATAGTAAAGAAACTAACTGAAAATGTATGTACGAGGGGCGTTCAAGTAAAACCAGGACTTGTAATTAAATTCCTCCTAAAGGGAGGTGTAAAACCGATTACAGAAGACTTTAAGCACAGTACGATCTCCGGATGATAGGGCGAGCACTTTAACACTGTGCCACTTGGAGGCCCCATTACAGACTGTTAATAAATTGTCATCAGCTTACAGTAGAGATGCATCTGTCTGTGGGAACTGTACACACAATCATTTACGAACACCACTTGAACATTAGAGGAACTCGGCTGAGAGTTATTGCCACATCCTCTATACGGTCCTGACCTGACTCCAAGTGATTTCACATGTTTGGGACAATAAAGGAGTTCCTGGTAGTAGGATCACGGCTAATCCCCTGTACTGAGAAAACCTTTCACCTTGATGGTATCCACGAACTAGTTAAAAAACACTGGAATAGGTACATTAGTGGATTATATATAGGAATAAAGGGAGTTTTTAACTCTCATAACTGTGTTCTGTAATTCTGCACAATTCAAATTACCGATTTATCTTAAATGCTTTTCTTTGTTTTAACTGATAACAGCAAACCTCTGAACGCCATATAATCTCTCTTTGAACAGGTATATGGAAACAGTTTACAGTGAATAACCAGAAATTGAACACTTACCTCATCTACATCAAGCCACTGCTCAATATTTTCCATCACTTCACTTTGATTGACGGGAATCTAAAGGGAAAAGCACAAAACAAATTAACTGTTTTTGCTGGGTGGTGAAAAACCATGTGATCGTTACCTTCTGGTATACAATGTTAGCCTGAGAGCAGAAAAAGGCACCCATCATGCACAGTAATTAAGTGCCACTAAGCAAAGAATACAGCCTTGCATTGCCTTTCAACATTAAAAAAAAAAAAGAAAAAAACTCACACACAAAAACAAGAGGCAATTATGTGATCCGCTTAGCAAATGCAATAGTTATTAAAAGAGAGACCTGCCACCTGCCACCTTAGAAAAGCACTCACAGCACATCAGGGAATGATCTGTACAGCTCTGAGATTCCACTTTGCATATTAGAATGAAACAGATTCAGCCACTCCTAAAAGAAACCACATAAAAATACCCCTTTCGGAAAATGCATGCAGGCTCAGCAATTCCAAAGGCACATTGCGTGCTAAAGACCCACCATTCCCTTTTCCAACATCCAATTAAACTGAGGAGAGGAGCCGAGGACTTGGACTTGTGGGCAGTCATCCTTCACATAGACAGACAGGTTTTTCAGTGAGTGACAGGCACAGATACTATCAGACGCTAGAGTCTCATATGATTGCTATATTAATTCTGTATTCCTGGAACAAATTTAAATTCAGTTGGGTTGCAAACACATGTATACAAAAGCACTTACACCCCAAGCTACTGTAATACTAAAGCACAAACTACAAGCTAATATTCAAATCTGGATGTCTTACGTTAGTAAGGATTTCATAATACATTTTATTATTCAGCTTTTTAGAAATACACAAATCATTGCTACTCACCCCTCCAGCATTGTGCATGTCGCTGCTTCCTGCTACAAGTTCATCTAATACAGATCTTTCCTGACTGTTCCTGACATGCAAACACATACAATACTCAAATCACTTTCACAGATTGCATTTTTGTGTTACTCAATCATGAAATCAAGCTAAAGAAATCATGCACCAACTATTTTACCCATCTTGAAGATTTCTAGAAGAGGTATTGCTCCGAATTTCATCCTTTTCCTTTGTACCTGCAAAAAAAAAAAGTTTACCGTGTACAGTAAGTTATAGAAAGATATCCAGTGACTGGGCAAAGTTGATCAATATTCTTATAAGAGTAT
>JAOTRS010000025.1:15426526-15436701 GCA_028565755.1 Dinotopterus cunningtoni
TTGGTTAGCAACAATAAGTACAACAATAATGATGATGATGATTAAACAAAATGTCAAAACCAGAACCTGGAACAAAAGCAAAAAACAAAAGCATGAAAAAAGGCACATTAATAAATAAATCCAAGTAAATACACACACTCAGGCAAACACACAGCGTCAGGCCATTCAGAGTGCATCTTGTCTTTAGATCAGAAGCATCATATTAATATTAATGTCTCATTGCCTCTGATTAGTTTTAATCAGTTATTTAAAATCAGCTCACAGCTGTCTCTTTGTGTGTTCTGCTTTCCTGATATCCTGCTGTTCAAAATGAGAAATATTAATTTATCACTATAAGGATAGAAGCAACAGAAGAAATACAGAAGAGAGCAGTTCATGTCTGTTAGTGGTTATACAGTACATGTCTGCTTTAATGCTTCGAACCTAGAAGTGTGGATTAATTAGTTATCTTATTGTCATTCATTTTTGGTTTATTCCCTTTAAGGGGGGCATTTTATGCTCATCTAATGGAGGAAAGACAGAACGAGCAAAAAAGACGAAGCAGTGCGGTGAGGGCTCAGCTCTCAATCTGGCTTTGGTTACAAGGTTCTTCAGTGTGTGCGTCTGTGAGCCCTTACCAAGTTCCTTTTCTTTAGGCAATAAAATCTCACTCCCAATTTCTGGCACGGATCAATGTATCTATCAATCCATCATTTGATATAGTGTCCGTGATACCATGCCAGTTCTCTAGAGTAAGGCTTTGGCTGGCTGATAGAAATTTCCTTACTGTGTAATTCAAAACAGTTCAAAGCTCATAGTTTTACACAATCTGTTCTATAGTTCTCTGTTATATTAGTGTAAAATCTTTTTTTTTTTTTTTTACCTTTCCGTTTTTTTCTACTTCCATGAAACACTTGCTTCACTCAGCAATTAATGTGTGCAAATAAAAGCACTGGGCGTCCCTTTGTTTTTGACTCGAAAGACAAAGTGAAAAGCTTCCACGGACTATTCAGGTTCCTCAGCAAGCGTTCTGGGCAGCTGGGTAATTTTTTGAGATGCATCGCATGCAGCAAATGGACCATGCTATTCCTATACAGGGCTGTCAGCCGCCCAGAAAGCTTCACAATTCATCAGTCAAAGCCGTAGAGAAGAAATGGTCACAAGCGCTTTCAAATGCGTCCAAATAAGCATGGAAATATATCTTCTGTTTTCCTCATTCATAAGGCAATAAAATGCAAAGGAGAAAATGTGATCTGTCTGAAACAACTTGACAGAAGAAAAAAACAAGTTGTCATATTCATTCTCTTAATGATTTTTTAATGTGCGCTTAGCTATTTTTCATTTCGACCTTTTTGGGGGCCTAAAAATCATTTCTGCCATCTTGCCTGGTAAACATACTTTTTTTTTTTTTCGTTCCTGAAGGGCTGCGCTTTTCTAAACTCTTCACGCCTAAATCTGAGCCTAAGAGTTTTAGTCACGTCTCTTTGTGTGGCTGTATTTGCACACCCTAAAACATCTTTTGTGTCTGTTTGTGTTCTGGTGTCCGAGTCCCAGTTTAAACAGAGCCCAGGCCGTCTCAACGCTCCGCCGCCAGCTGACATCAAGTGCTAAATCTGCCCTCTACTGACAATAAGACATAGATAAAAAGAAATATTTGCTGCTCATCCTTTTTTGTTCTCTGTCTCTACGGAGACAGCGAGCATAAAGAGCTACATTTTCAGCCACCAACCCCTTAGTCCCAGACTGGGAGCGGCACACAATGAATCAAAGCGCCGTGTGTGTGTGTGACAGCGTGTCAGTGTACATGTGGGCCCTGAACCGTGCCACACACACTCGCGACAAGGCCAGCAGTCAGTATGGTGATAAGCGTCTGGGCGTAGGGTGGCCCAGCGGGGGTGTGAGCATGAGCTTCATGCTGCTAATCAAGCGCACTAATTAGATTAGCCGAGACTTGTGTGGGGCGAGTGGGTCACGGCCCAGCACACCGCCCAAACACATACAGGAGCTGGCAGGGCTCTCGTGCCACTCATCACCCTGCCTTTATTTCTAGTGATCTGTTGGCACTGTGCCTCACTAGTATGCATTTATAGCTCACTGATGCTTTGGTGCATGCTACCCATGAGCTCATGGGTGGCTCACCAGTGGCTCCTGCAGAGCTCTAATGAAGCTCCTGGATTGGATTCTCACGGTGCTCTTGAAGCGGGTGCTTGGACCCCGCAGGCTCGGTAAGCCGATGAGGTCGGAACACTTCTGCTCAATTCTACTAGAATCCTCTCTGTAGCTGGGAAGATAAATAGTGGTTTCCCATCCAGAAGCGCCAAACCTCACCACACTCTTCTCTATTCTTTTTATCTCTTGCTCTGTCTTTGGCTGCAAAAGTGGGCTCGAGCCCAGAGAGCCAGCAGGGATGAATAGGGAGCCCGTGGGAGTGCACTCTCCTCACACCGACACTGCTCTTTTCTTCTCTCAAATTGGGTGCAATTTGCTCACAGCAGGCCCCCTGCTGCCAAGCCAGGACATTCCACTGTGTTAGAGGGGACGATTCATGCCCGTGTCACTAAAGAGTGCAACAGCGGGGAAAAAAGGATAGAAATTGAGCACTTCCCATGTCAATTTTACATAATGTCCCTAATGGCGTATTTCTCAAACATGATTCACCTTTAGTTAGCAGGTGGGTCAGCGTCACTCATTTTGCAAGCGTGTATTGTATGTTTTTTTTATTATTATTATTAACATTTTCTTCCTTGGAGGATTTGTGAGGTTCACACCACAAAGCATGGTCTCACTTCCAAACGAGGTCAATTTTCCCTAATTGTGAAATAAGGACTCTTACCTAGGCCCCCTCTGGGCCCTCTGGGCCTTTCTGGAACATTCCCCCACAAAACCACTTCATCATGAGCACAGATTAGCTCATGAGCTCGGACTGTGTGTGTGCAGAATGATGTGACGTTGGCTTAGCTTTGCACCATTAGGTCTTGTTTGTTTGAAGGACTAATATACACTTGTATTTCCTAAAGTTTATAAAGATTCAGTGATTTTATTTTATTATATATATATTTTTTTGCCTACTGCCAACTTTACCTGTTTTGACTTTTGTGGTTAGGAAAAACCTCTTCTTGCATTTCCTATGCATACACCATGAAGCTGTCAATATCTTGCCCAAAACAAAGCAACGAAATGAAAAATGAAGCAGGTACTTTACACCTCCACCCCGTCTCCTTCTATAAATCTTGATGGAGGAAAGCTGAGAGTTTCCAAGGCTCCATTCACTGTAGTGCAACATTACAGCAGGTCCCGCAGGAGAGAGGAGGAGGCGTTTGCATGCTCTCGGCGGGCACACATTGTCTTTGGCCGTGAGTGCTATGGCAACTGTTGCTGCAATACGGAGCATGTGGCCCAGGACAACAAGGAAAGGTCAAGGGTCAGGGTGTGAGGAGAGAAGGAGGGGAGAGGTTCTGAAAAAGCAAGTTATCCCACTTTCAGATTTGCGGGAATATACAGAATGCACAGAGAACGAGGTTGAAAGTACTTTTGCACTTTTTGATGTGTTCATCTAAGAAGAAATGTGCTTTTATATGCATATTGAGATCATCTTTTGGGTAGAATTGATCTGCCAAATAATTTTCCACAAAATATTAACATTTTACATTTAGGCATTTGGCAGACGCTCTCATCCTGAGCGACTTACAAAAGTGCTTTGTAGTTTCCGTCATTGGATACTTCATACTACATACATTTAGTAAAATGTATGAAGGGACATTTTAAATGTTTGATAATGCTTAAAACCTGTTCCACTTGTAAAATATTATTAATAAACGTTAAAATATAATTGAATGCTAAATTATGGCACCTGGTCATAATAATGGAAACTAATTGATGATAATGTCAAAATACATGCTTTGTATTCATATGCAATAATAATGCAATGATATTGAACATATATATTATATATTAATATTAATAACAAATATAAATAGCAATTGCAAACGCACTAACCTCAAAGTCTTTGTTCATTGTTTTTTTGTTGTTTTTTTTACAGCTGTCCAAGTTCATGTGCTGAAGGGTGACAAGGCAGGCGAGTGGTGGAAGTTCACCATTAACATCATCTCAGTGTACAAGCAGGGCGGGCATCGCATCCGACGTGGTGACCAGCTGTTGTGGGTTCGTGCCAAGGACGTGGCCTGCAAGTGCCCGAAGATCAAGCCAGGCAGGAAGTACCTGTTACTGGGCTCAGACGATGAGGACTCACGTGGCCAAAGCGGCGTTGTGGCCGACAAGGCCAGCCTGCTCGTCCCCTGGAAGGACCAGTGGGCCCGTCGCCTCCGCAAGTTCCAGCAGCGTGACAAGAGGGGCAAGTGCTGAAGCAGCCAGCAACAGCAATCAGCACAGGAAGAAGGGAGACAAAGGAAGGATTGGAGGAAGGACCGAGTGCTGCTAAGCAGACTGATATTGCAAGCCTCTGGTAGAAACAGTTGTGAAGGAATTCGGATTTCACAGTTGTCTTCAGCCATTTTTTTTTTTTTTTAGTTTATTTCAGTTTTTTTTTGTTTTTTTTTTTGTATTGTGGATTTTGCAGAGTTTGCACCTAATTTTACATATACAGTATGTAAAGTCATTTTTCCAGTGATTGGTTTGGTGTCCCTCACTCTATTTCTTTTTATATAGCTTGACATTCCCTGTCCCTTTTTACCAAATTAGCTACTGTCTCACATGTCTGAGTTGAGTTTTTTTTTTTATTTTTATTTTTTTTTATTCACCAAGCTTGTGTTTAGAAGAGTGTGCTACTGTATTTGAGCAAGCCACTTCCTTGTTTAGTTATGACAAAGCTAAAGTGATCTGTGTGGGGTTACCAATTATTTTTATTATTATTTTTTTTTAACTTGCAAGTTCAAAGAGTGAACTAACAGAGTGAACTAACTAGCTCTATGAAGCCCACTCTCAAGTAAAGCATTATGGACAATACCTCATTGTTTCAGATCAAGCGTGTTTATTGAAAGTGATATGCCTCACATAGTGGGAAAATGAACCACTACTCGTTTATGTTGAATGTCATATTTGCAATGTACAGTATAACATACCTGGCCTTACTACCACGCAATATGTATGTATAGAGACAGTGTCATCTTTAACACATGAGCCCTGCTTACATCTATACGACTATTTAGCAACAGCTAACTAGATAGGTTCTTGTTGCATTAAATATAAGGAACACCTAAAAAGAGAGTTTATAAATCTAAATAATTGTAAAAATTTGATCTCATGAAAAATTCTGATGTAAAGGGTGATTTCCTTAGAGGTTCCTCCTGTGTAGCTTTTCATAACTTCATTCCTAAGTTAATACGAGACTACACCGATCATGCAGTCAGGTCTCATCCATAAATATCTGGAAGGTTTTTTTTTTTAAGCTTTAAGTATAATAATACAGTGTTAAGAGAAATGCATATTATTGACAAGTCGAAGACCATAATAACCTATTTTGCCTTGTGTTATAAAGCATAGCCCTATATTTGCTTGGTACTTTGTGGAAGGTATTGTCGCTTTATTGTTGTTTGTATAGTTGTATAGTATCTTTTATATAACATTAACTAGATTATATTCACATTATTAACCAGAGCGTTTAGAACCATAAACGTAATATTTCGAAAGATGAGTAAGAGTGTTTGTGTTTGTTTACAATGATTGATGAATTAGCAAAGTTGTACAGTATCTGTTACAAGGATGGAGTATTCGAACACACACACACACACACATGCACAGCATACACAGCCTTTGCTTAAGTTACTGTCAAACTATGAACATTGACAGTGGATTAAAACTGGTTATTCATTTTTATATGTCAGCTACAAAACAGTCACAGATGGAGGCACGGAAGCAATTTGAAATTTTGCAAAACTTTGTGAACCAACAAGAACATTTTGACCATTTCTTCAACTATTTGGAGAATTCTTTTCCGAACCAGGTTTTGGCTGTAGACCCAGCCATTGTTCATGGTCTACCTGTAAATGATCATTTAACTGTATTCTTTGTTTTGTCTTGTAATGCGTACTAATATATAATGGTTCTCATAAAATGAATCTATTTAATGATACCGGAATTGACATGCCTTTTGTTCTTATTCTTGTTGCTACCATGAGATGACCTTGTGACGTTGTAACCATTGAACATACAGATAGTGAGAAATTGAAGACTGTTTTCAATAAACACACCATAAACCCCAGCGTTCTATATGTGATTACATTATTTTAAAATATGTATCTAATTATTCCTTACTCAACTCATGATGTGCACATAGTCAGTTCCTGTAGATATCCAGAAATATAAATATCTGCAGTTAGTGTAGCCTGATGCCGATAGGCAAACAGTCAGTTCTCCTTGTTTGAAATGGCACCAGTCCAAGATGAACTGAATACTGATTTAGCCCACCTACCACTCTCGCTGACTAGGATTGTACACAGATGCTTTAAGAATTGTTACAAATTCTTATAGGCTAAATATCTCTGTTCTGCAGCCATCTCTACGCACTGCACACAATGGAATTGACTTGAGTAAAATAACATTAATTCCACCCCATGGCCAAGTTAAACATTATCATAAGTGCCAAGTATGAGACCTGGTGAAGGGATCTGTGTAAACCGTGAATGTCACTTGTAGAAAAAAATCCCAGACCTTTTTCTCTTTTTTTTTTTTTTAAAGCTCATGCCTTGAGAATCATGATTTACTTTGACTCTGGTCACCTCAATAAAATGCAGAGCACCCAGGATAAGTTATAAACCCTGAGGAGTTGTGTGTGGAGTTGTAGGTGAGACGGTGATATGTCGGTGCACTGTTAGTCTACCACGTAGCTGACTGTGAACACACACTTCTAGTAGGTGCTCAGGGACACAACCCAGCTCTTAAAATCCCGTGCATCGTCCACACATGCCGGTTCTATAAACTGTGGAACTTGAGAATACCAGCTGATTTAGGTAGGCTGTGCGTGCCAGTCTTATTGCTGCAAAATCTCTACGCAGTGACTTTGGAACCTGAGGCATGATCCTACAGAACGTTTTCAGTCAGCCCTCTGAATGCTGCAACCGTGTAATGGTGTATCGTGGCATGGTGCCGCAACAGGTAGCATTGCCACCTCACAGCTACAAGTTACACAGGTTAATGATGTGCTTCGAGTATTGGCTGTGTGGAGTTTTTCATGTTCATCATGTTTCTCTGTTCACCTGGGTTCCTCCCACTATCACAAAACATGCTGGTAAGTTTACTGGCTACTCTAAATTGCTGTGAGGTGTGAATGTGTGTGGATGGTGCCCTATGGTTAGCATCCCATCAGATTTTTTTTTTTTTAAATCCCAGTGTTCCCAGGATGTACCCTGGGTCCCTTCAACATAACATAAAAATCCATCCATTTATCTAGGAACCTTTGTAGTCCAACTAGGGACCATGGAGGCCAGTGGTGATTACCATCATATTTATTCCCATTTTATGACCGTGGTAGGTCCACATTCATAAAGTGCCTTTACTCACTAAGGGCAATTTTTTGGGAACACCAACTACTCTGACATGCATTTCTTTGGACTGTAGGAGGAAACCCACCAAGCAGTGAGAGAACATGCAAACTCAATGCACAAAGGCAGGAATTGAATCCGAACTCTGGAGGTGCAAGGTGACACTGCTTACCACTACCACCACTGTGCCACCAACATAAAAATATATAAACAAAATATTTTTTAAATACAAAATTTTAAAAAGCTGCAGTAAAGATTAATGGCAAAAGATACGAATGCAACAGTTAATAAATATCAATATTAATAAAACAATGAATTTATCACATTTACAAACAGTATGTTTTATGACATGAATTATTAAGCTCATTTAAACAGTTTTTTAATCCAGATTTTTTTTTCATTTATTAAAAAATGTATTCCTGATATCTATTGCTTTAAAACTGTCATAGTTTAGGTGATGTAAATGTGCCAAGAAAATAAGAGTTAACCTGCCTGAGCTGAGCGAAAGTGCCAAAATGGGTTCTATTGCTCCAGATGATCAAGACGTTACAGTGGCTGGTACCACATGGAAAATCTAAGATTTTTCATTTATTTATTAATGCATTTCATATAATATAGAATGTAAAATATTCTTGGCCATAGAAAGAAAAAAATTCTCAGTATCTTGGATATTCCATATTGAGGATTCTGCACTATTTCTAGCAATCTATTTAAATAAAAACATATTTGTGATACTGATCATGGCAGAAATCTAATTATTAACCGGATCAAGTTTTAGACAAATTGGTAAAGTCCTGCCTGCTGGGGTGGATACTGTTGTTAAAGGGGGACATACTGTATCACTTACTACAAATTTTTGACATCCATGAAAATATTTCAAACATTTTACTTTACACTTAAATTACTATTGTTAATACTGTTTGCAGTGAATTAGACAGGAAAGCAAAACAGAATTATTTTCACTAGCGGTCCCAGACTTTTGGACCCCATGTGTAGCCAATTGAAGCTTTAAACACCATTAGTAAAACTTTATAGTCGATACGAAACTTAATAGACAGTCAGTTTAAATTGAGCAGTTAAATCTTTAAGAGAGTCAGGAGAACTTCGGAAAAGAAAAAAACATTCAGTGTTAGAATAAAGTTTCATCCTGCACTCATCTCAGAGTTATGAGCGTGAGTTTCTAAGATTGATTTAGATGACACTGTGATAGATGCTAAGAAAAAATTACACTGGAAAAAAATTTAAACCTTGTGTCTACAGCCATATCCAGTATGTGGAGTTGGCCCAGACACACATACTATACTTGGACAGGACCTATTCCGGAGCTTTTACTCCAGCCACACTCCTACTATTGTACTTCTGTTAACACACATCAGGCAACTCCTAAAATATTTTCCGGTTGTGTGTAGGGGTGTAGGGAAGTGCTTTCTGATCAGGCAAACAGGATCTAAAAAGCTCACGGCTCTAAGATATATACAATGGACATTCCTTAATTGTACTGCTATAATTTCTATAGCCATTTTTTCCATACGTAATTGCCAGTAAACCTAATTAGTCAGATGTATAAAATGAATGTCGCTCTTACATTCTCCTTTCGATTTCCTTTTTTCAATGGCTTCTCTGTTGCAAGGAAAGACTGGCATCATTCTCAACCCTGTATATCACCTTAAAAAACAAAGTGCAGCACCACTTGAGCTTCACACCACCATGGGGGACCCATGATGGGTTCCTTGGCTTGGCTGCAACTGGCAGCTAGAATGAGATTCTGGTGAGAAGAACCCTTGTGACCCTGCTCAAGTCCTTCACTGAGAACCTCTTCAAGCTCTTCCACTCCCTCCCCTCTTCCACCAGCTACACAAGACGACTGTTAATTTACCCTGAGAGCTCCTCTCTGGCTTTCTCACCCTGCGCCTTGGTGGGAAGTAACTCCATGAGAGACTACATTTAACTTCTTAAAGTCTAGAATGCAACGCTAATTTGATGACTTTCATTCTGCATTCTGTTAAAACAGAGGGATGCCAAAAGCTAGGTTTTGTCTGGTGTATTTTGAAAGAGTCTCTCTCTCTCTCTGCTATGTGCTATGCTATGCGGTATTGAGATCCTTTTCAGTGATGCTGTTTCTTGGGCCCCTCATCTGCCGCATTAACCCTCTGTAAATCAAACTCCTGCCATCTCGGATGCTGTTTTGTTTGCCCTGGAGCCGCTAATTTTCATGAGAACAACCATCTGTGCTGTTTTCTCACCCGAGTTAGCGTGTTTGTCAAAAGGCACTTGTCAAGGGGTACCTCATCAGGGTGTATCAAAAATTTTCACATGTAGAAAGTAGTGCACCATAGGACTTGTATAGGCATTTTAGTAATAAGGATAATTCTTTTGTTCTTGTCTTAGATTACATATTTTAAATATTTGTTCTGTATATGACTGTAGCTATGGGTGAATGATGGAATTTCTGGAATTTCCTTTAAAAATCAGTAAGGTTTCTATCCATCTCTAGAACCATAGGCGACAATTTTCCTCTTCCATAAACAACACAACTCCACCAATACACACACACACTGTTCATATTATTTACGGACCATTATTCATTCATTCATTCATTCATTCATTCATTCATTCATTCATGTATGTATGTATGTATGTATGTATGTATGTATGTATGTATGTATGTATGTATGTATGTATGTATGTATGTATGTATGT
>JAOTRS010000025.1:15464211-15477228 GCA_028565755.1 Dinotopterus cunningtoni
AATAAATATAAATAATGTGCATCTCCCAGTAGAGCTTAGTATATATAAGCCCAATGTGCTAAAACCCAAAATAGTATTAGTAAAAAAAATTAGTCTATGTAACCCAAAAACTGCTAACAGTTGTCTACATTATCATCGACACCCTCCACAAGTAGGGTGAGCCACAGAAGGTCATTCCTGAAGGGGCTAATTGTTCCCAGAGTGCTGTTTCAAAGCATATTCGTGGAAAGTTGACTGGAAGGTAGAAGTGTGGTAGAAAAAGGTGCACAAGCAACAGGGATGACTGCAGCCTCAAGAAGATTCAAACCGTAGGGAGACCTTCACAAGGAGTGGCGTGAGGCTAGAGTCAGTGCATCAAGAGCCACCATATACAGCTAAAAGCCCTTTTCCTTCTTTCCTTTGTTTCTCACTGCAGGAATGTTCATCTGGAGAAAGTCGTGACAGTCAGCACTCTGTAAGTGGAGAAAAAGCTTTGTTCTTTGTGCAGACAGGCATGACTTCACCTGTGTGGATTTGAAAAGGAGCTGGTATCTACCAGATCCAATGATCCAAGATGTGAGTTTTATTTAGGAATTATTATTATTATTATTATTATTATGGAGAACACTGTTGCAGGTTTAAATAACATGTTGAACATGCTAACACTAGGAACATTATTATTATTATTATTATTATTATTATTATTGTTGTTGTTGTTGTTGTTACATTCTTATTGTGTAATTTAAACTATTGTTCTTGTAGGAATAAAATATGAACTAACACCAATTTTAGTATGCTGATTTGTAAGCCATCTTGATGGCCACTAGAGGGGGCTTTAACTTTAAATATGTGATGAGGTTTTTTTTTATTGTTTCAAATATAGTCTGTGTAACTACGTTTCTGAGCATAATCTAAAATATAGATATTAATACAATATAAAATGCAATATAAATTCATTAACTGCGCCATAAGGGGCTTAGCCAATGTAAAACATTGATAGATAAAATTCTGCTTATGGCTTTGTCCTCATATCCACATCTGCACAGGTCATGGACAGGCTAATAGACTTAATGACTTTTATTTATTATCAATACTCTTTCTATGAATATGACCCTTTTTTATTTAACCTCACTTTACCCTACAATATCAGCAAATCAAAAAATTATTTTTGTATTATACTAAGAAGCTAGTCCTGTTCCTACACATGTGCAGAGTAAATTGCTAGGTTAAGGAGAATGTCAAGGATCTCTGCAATATTTACTCAAGGTCCTTACACACTGCCACAATGACTTTCAGTGATAGTAAAAAAAAGTGTTACCTTATCGTTATCTGTAACTAGCTCATCCCTCAAACTCCATTCACATTGTGTATTTGGTAAAATAGAAGACTGGGAATTGTTTTAGTATTACACAGGTCTAAGTTTGTACAGTACAATTGCTTGCATGGTTTCAAGGCGGGGAAGAAATACAGCTCAGATGAGTTGCAAGTCCATCACCTTGCACCATGCACACACACTCATCACACCTAGGTTTAAATGGTAGCAGGGAGATTTTTGAGAGGTGGGAAGCAAACATAGACCTTTATAAAATTTTGGACAGACATTAACCCAGGCTCAGGCTCAAACCAAGGACTCTGGAGCTGTCAGGCAGCAATGCAGCACTGAGCCACCTTAATCAAATCTGTCTGATTTGCATTGTGTTTTGTATAAATACATTTCTAACACACACCTGGCTTTATGAAGTAGCCTGTCCACCTCATTTGCTCCATATGTCTGTGCAGGTTACAGGGTTTTAATACAATAATTTTCATTCAAATTAGAGTAAGATCTAAATTCTTGTTTTTTTTTCTGCCTATCTAATAGTCTGAAAAGGTGAGATTCAAGGTTTCGTTCGTGACACATTAACTAACAGCAAATAAAAGGACTCACTCACTCAACACCTACTGTATACCACTTAATCCTCCTGTATTTACTGTAGGGTTGTGGGGGGCCTGAAGACTTAGGGCACAAGTGGCAGTGCGAATCACTAAGTCACCATGTTGCCAGATAAAAGGACATTATTAAATATAATTTAACAATGCAGGTGGAAGCTCTTCCCAATTGAACAGTTTGTTTCTTTTACAGATATACGCAGATTAGGCTAATTGACATGTCCAAATTGTCCATAGTTTATAAGTGATAGTGAATGTGTGTGCTTATGTCCTCTGCAATGGATTGGTGTACCATGCCCGGTGCCCTGTGTTATCTGGGATCGGCTCCAGGCCTCCCACGACCCTGTACAGGACAAGCAGTATATAAAATGAGTGAGTGAGTGTGAATATGAGTGAACCTAAAGTAACCATCAGGTAGGAATGTAGAACGTCTTTAAAGGACGTCTTCAGGACAAAAAAAAAAGATTCAGTTGTTTGTCACATGTACCTTACAGCACAGTGAAATGAATTTTCGCAAAATTACAACGTAGGGTCAGCCAGGATACAGAGCCCCTAGAGCAGAAAGGGGTTAAGTGCCATGCTCAAGGGTTCAACAGTGGCAATTTGGCAGTGCTGGGGCTCGAACTCCTAACCTTCCAAACAGTAACCCAGTAACCCACAGCCTTAACCGATTGAGTCACCACTGCTCAAAAAAAACCCTAAAAAAATGTTAAAACCCTAAAAATGTTAACACCTCAGATATCTTTGGGACTGAATTCTTCAGAATAAAGTCATCAGGAAGACAAAATAAAAACCGCTTAAGAAGTCAAGAGCTTTCTAGAGAGGACCTTAGGCCTAGACATGCCAACCGGGTAAGGTCTTAGAACAATTTAACATGCTATAATTTCCTGAGGAAGTACTGAGAGAGAAAGTGCCTGAATGACCTCTATGTGTTGCTCTAAAATGCCACTTTGATAGCAGGCTGTCTGGCTGTTCAATCCCAGCTGCAGTTCTGGGTGCAGACGTCGCTGTCGTGCCAAACACTGCAGCGAGATGCTATTTCTGTTTCCATTGCTCACAGGTGTCCTGAAATGGCTCCGTCTTACAGACCCAACTTAATACCAAATCAACGTCGTTTCATAGGGTCATCCCAAATAAATATCAATTTGGCCATTACATCAACTAAGGACACATTAAGTCTCAACTTTTATTCTTTAATAATACTTTTTCAAGGCTTGGAAGGTTTACAGTGTAGAACTTTCACACTTGAGATTCTATGAGGTTAATAAGGCCTGTTTTGTTAAATTCCACATTATGCTGTGTATTTTAATTCTCGTGTATTTAAGGGCATTTATTGTCTATTTTTTCTTCCTATTGTTTTGTTTAGAATCATAAACTCATCGCATATTGTAGCTATTCATCTTAAGAAACAAAGTATCTGTATAACATGAAATATGAAATACTAATGGGTACAAAATTCCCCCAAAATGCGGATCGTCCACACACTCCAAATGACAGACATTGTTTCAGTGCAGGAGAATTAAAAAAACTGAGACAAACATCAGCTTATTGAATCAGAATTTCCCCGACAAATAATGAGCAAAACTAAAATTGTATTACACTCACTGCAAGCTGGTGATGTTTTTTTTTACATTAGCAGTCAGAAGTTTGGACACACTTTCTAAATGCATGGTCTTTTCTGATTTTTATTTCTTTCTAGATTGTAAAGCAATGCTAAAGGAATCTGAAATATGCAAAAATCTTCGAACACTTGATATTTGTGCTATATGTCTGTACAGGTTACAGGGTTTTCATACAAGCATTTTCATTCAAATTGAAGTAAAATCTAAACTAATCGTCTGAATAGTTAATGAGAGTCAATATTTCAAACGTGACACATTAACTCTTTTACACAATACAGGCAATTTGGGAAACCAATCATCCCAATCTGCATGTGTTTGGACTGTGGGAGAAAACCGGAGAACCCAGAGGAAACCCACCAAGCACGGGGAGAACATACAAACTGGACCCTGAAGGTGCAAGGTGACAGTGCTAACCACTAAGTCACCATGTCACCAAATAAAAAGACATTATGAAATATAACTAAACAATGCAGCTCTTACCAGAGGAACATTTGTTTATTCATTCATTCTTCCCCAGACTTGCAACTGACCTGGTACCTATCCCAAAAAATCCTCATTCAGTCTTTCCTTATTTTTGTTTCTTTCTATATTATAAAGCAAAGCTGAAGGAATCCAAAATATGCAAAAATTTTGAATCGAACACTTGATATTGAGATGTGTCTGCTACTTATGCTCTGTGAAGCCTACTCTCAGGTGCTGTTCATTGGTAATTTTTGAGGATGGTAACCCTAAATGAACTTCTGCTCTGCAGCAAAGGTAAAGTTTGGTCTTGCTTTCTTGGCATGGTCTTCATGAGAACCAGTCTCATCGTGGTGCTTGATAGGTTTGCAAATGCACTTGACAGTACTGTTCCTGCAAAAACTATTCCAGAACAGCTGACTTTCCTGTCTTAAAATAACCACTGACTGTTGTTGTTGCTTAATTACCTAATGCCATATGTATTTTTTCGTGGTTTAAAAAAAAAAGTCTAATATTATCATGGAATGTAGAAAATAAATCCAAACTTGTGTCCAAACTTTGGACTGGTACTGTAATGACAAACCAGTGAGGATTGAGTTAAAAGTCATGTAAACTCTTTAACCAGAGTTTCTTAACATAAGTGTAAGTTTTTCTTTAACTGCATTTAAACAAAATAGTATTTTTTTATGATATATTAATAGATCTTTGTTAGCAGCAGTTAATGATAGTGATGCTGATGGCTGCTTGGATGAGGTAGAAATGATTGTGCAAATAATGACATGGTTTGGGTAAGTAACCATTGATGTATTGCTATAGTTCTTCCCTTCCTTGAAACCATGGTGAGGGATGCAAGCAGTTGCAGTGTACATACGTAGACCTGTTTAATACTAATCCCATTCTCACTCTTCTACCGCACATAATATTCAACTGCAGTTAAGTTATTGTCAGGTAATCCACATAAGAAACTTGATGTCACATGATTGTGAACAAATACAGTTCACAGAGCAGTAATATACACCATTTACCTCATTGAATGGTTTATGCTTTTATCTCTACCAAACATTCGACTTTGAGCCTTTTTCAAAAGTAAAAGTTTCCTATAAACAGGTAAACTAAAAGAGACAAGGTGCTAGAATTAACTGTATGATTGGACAATAAATATGCAGCGTACTGCACTGTAATACAATAAACACACAGGAAAACATGAAGATGAGGGTTCAGGCAACTGTGTAACATATTAGTCCAATAAATTAACAATTCTGAACAAAGCATATGAATATAGTCATAAATAGAAGTCAGTGAATGTCTGCTAGGATGAGTTTGCTAAGGAACACATCACAACTCAGGATATCTTGAAAAGAATGCATGCTTGAAAATAAGGTATAAGGTGTACATAGTACTGTGTAAGTTTCAGTTCCACTGGTAATTGTGTGTTGTGTGTTATATGAGAGAGGAAGATAAAATAAGAGAGGTAAGGGTAGAGGAGGAAAATATGGGGTTTCTCAGACCTACAATGATCGCTTACTGGCATAATTAAACAATAGAGGCCGTCTGAACCTGCTCAGCCCATAATTATCCACACAATCTCAGAAAAAAGGTACTAAACCCTGGGTATGCCTTTTGTTCCTTTAAAGTATACTGTACATTCTACATCAACAGGTGCATGTGGTGCAAAGCTTTAATATAAAAAGTATGGTCAATTTTGGTTTGGTAAAATGTTCCTTAAATCAACCAAGCGTTCTTCTGCACATGGTGCAACTATTCAAATCTCAAATGTGTATAATATATTTTCAGATTTTTATTAGAGCCAGAGATTTAAAGTACTTTTAATTCACACAACAGATTGTAAAATTGTTGATGTTTGTAACCCATTCAAATGAACAAAGTACAATATGTGGTACAATATACAATGTGGCCTCAGACCTCTAGGGTTTGGGGTTCAACTCTCACCTTTAGTATGCACATAGTGTGCCTGTGCCCTGCAATTGGTTTGCACCCCATCTCTAGAATGTTCCTGTCTTGTGGTCGGAGCTCCCCGGGATAGGCTCCAGGCCAGGATAAGCAGTGTAGAAAATGTAGATAATCCCTACAGGATAAGCAATGCAGAATATGAATAAATAAATGCGTTTGATGAAGGTGGACTGCAATTTTTATCACTGTGGCAAAATGAAAGAGAACAAAAAAAAAAAAAAACAAAGCTATAATCCTATTACAACACTTTGAGAGAAACAAGAAACCCCTCATCATTATATAGTGTACAACAAAATTAGTAGCACAACATCTAAAATGGTGCAATTAGAATAATTATATACAGTACATCAAGTATTAAAAAATAAATAAAAAACAGTAGACGGCAACACAGAGAGATAGACATTATTGCACAAGCCGAACCGTGTAGGTGAGTAGTTTCTTCGAGGCATATAGAGGTAGATAAGTAAGCAGTGGCTGCAGAGACAGATTATATCACCAGCCATGACATATTCTCATGTAGTGAAATTATGATAGGTCTGTATATAATAACATGAGTCAGTGCAATTAAATATAGACCTATCATAATTTCACTGCATGACATATTGCACTCATCATGTAGTAAAATTATGATAGATCTGTATATAATTGCACTGACCCATGCAATGTGTGTCTATGCACACAAAATATTACAATAGTCATATAGTATTGCACTGATCGTGTGTTAGTTAAACAGGTCTCAATGATGGCTTAGTGGTTAGCACTGTCATCTTGCAGTCTCCATGTTCTCCCTATGCTTGGTGGGTTTCCTCTGGGTGCTCCAGTTTCCTCCCAAGGACATGCAGATTTGGCTAATTTGCATTCCCAAATTGATTGTAGTATGTGTGTGTGCCCTGTGGTAGGATTGGCACCAATTGGTGTCCCATGCCTCATGACCAAAGTCTCCTGGTATAGGCTCCAGGCCCCTGCAACGCTGTATACAGGATAAAGCGGTAGAGATGGTTAAGTGCGTGAGGTCTCTAACCACTGCTTCTAAACATTTTAACGATATTCACGTTTCCAGGTGACAAATGTATATGCATATATTGCATATTAAAGGTAATATATTGTATAAAACGGCAGGTGAGGGACAAAGAAAACAAAACTGTCCCGGTATTGAATAATAACGTTGTTCCGGTTCTATACACATTCAAGTAGTTTGCACTTTGCGTGCACGTACGGTAAGACGATCTCGAAACGGGAGGCGGGAACGGGCAGGGGCAGGAGCGCTCCCGCTCCAGTTCGCCAATGAGACGCGCGCGTCGCATATACCCGCCACTTTGAGCGCGCTCGAGCGGAATTACGGCACAGACCGCACACAGTATGTGTACAAACATGCGGGGATTATCAGCTGTGTTCTCCGGAGTGAGGCGAGCGGCGCAGGGGACTAATAGAAACAGAGACAACTAGAAATAAATGTGCGGCGCGTTGCGTCGCGCGTCTCGTCTAGCTCGTGGGTTTTTCTTTCTTTCTTTTCTTTTTTTTTAACTCGGGGTCTCGAGAGAAATAACAGCAGCCATGGAGAAGCGCGAGCAGCAAGTGAAGGGGACATCGCGCAAATCCAAGGCCACTAAGCACAAGGATAAAAAGCGAGCCGTTGGCAAAGCGTTCCGGAAGAGGTCGTTTAAATCGGTCGGGAGTTTCGTGGCGAAGATTTTCAAAAGTTTAGGCGCCTGGACTCAAGGCAGGGACGCGGCCGACGCGCTGGACGCTGAAGACGATGACGGCGGGTTCCGGGTCGGAGCGCCGTGCACGAGCTTAGCCACCGGGAGAGAAGACGAACGCGAGCGTTTGGTGAAAACTTCGACGCTGCAGTCGCGCGCTTCGGTAAGAGAGAGGCTTTCGTTGTGTTACGGAGACAAGACTCCCGGTGTCCTGGGGCTGAAGAATCACGGCAACACCTGCTTCATGAACGCCGTGGTGCAGTGCCTGAGCAACACCGACCTCCTGGCGGAGTACCTCGGTTTGGAGCAGTATAAAACGGATATTGGTGAGAGCATCATGAGTCACGCGAAGAAAGTCAGGAGTGAAGACGCGCAGCTCGCGCAGGGAGAGGTGACCGAGCAGCTGGCGGCGCTCGTGAGGGCGCTCTGGACGCTCGAGTACACACCGCAACTCTCAGTGGAGTTTAAGGTGACACATGAAATTACTTTTTCATTCTCCTTCAAAAGAATGTGTAGGCTTGTATTAGTGAACTGTGTACGTTTTATAACTTCTGATTGCTTGCTTGTCACTGGAATAGGCAACTAGAGTAACTGTGGAATCTAATCAAACAGGAAGTCGTCGGTAAAAAGAAAAGTATTGTGCTGCATTGCACAGGAGAATGCTGTCCACAGCTGATACACACTAAACGCTTTTGCAGTATGCGGAAAGTAAGGGATCTGTCAGTCACGTGGGTCAGATGCGCTCGTGGACTATGTTACCTCAGAATTGCGTTAGACTGCTCCTTTTATGTGCAGACGTTGTTTTTTTTTTCTCGGTAACTGTGACCAGAAACCTGAACAGTTTCGACGTTTAACGCCAAGAAATGATGCAATGGGGCTACAGACAAAGTCAGATTTCAGCCAGTCAAGAAATACTTAAGCCGTAATGTAACGTAATTAGGCTGGAATGATTGGGTAATTAGCATAAAAAGACAGTTTGCTCATCTTGATCGTGCATGAAGCTCATAAGGAGTACAGTATTAAAGAGCTGTTATAAGAAACGAGTATCCTCAATACAGTTCAGAAATAGTTCACATTATTCAAACAGTAGATTGCACAAAATCACCATTATAAATATTCTGAACACAAAGAGATTCATGCATTAATGTTTTTCATTGGCTTCTGCAGATGACCTTGTGGTCCTTGGTTGGATCCACGTGTTTCCCCCAGATTTCACACAAAAGCCAGCTTGGTGAATTGATTGTATTCATTTCCCCAGATGTAAATGAGTGTGTGAACTTGAGTGTGTGAATAGTGTTCTGCAGTATACTGGAGTCTCATACAGGATGTTTTATTTGCCTGTCACCACCATTGTTTGCCCTGTGTAAATGAAATTATCAAGTTGTTGGATTCAGTAGACCACAGTAAAGGTCTGGCATTGTATTTAAATATTTGACCATAGTAGTATATTGTCTTGCTATATTTGGTAATATTTGTTTTGTTTATGAAGTTTGAGAGAGGTTGAGGTAATGTTTTCCAATTCTTAAGTGCTAAGATACTAAAAGGCCTGCCTTCAATAGTGAACAGTCTAAATTTTAAGATAATTTCAAGTCCAGTGTCAGAGGACCTCAAGGAATCTACCCAGGTGTAAGGATGAAAGAGCTCAAAAAGTATTAATGGTGAAAGCCATTTAGGACATTATAGGTCACAAGCAGGAGTTGCATTGGATGTAGGCTTAAACTGAAAGCCAGTGTAGCTCATAAACAAAGCTGTGAATCATAGGTAGGCTCTCAAGTAAAATTTTTGGCCATTGCGATTTTTTTACTCTCATCACTTCAGCACTAATGTTTACTGCTTGATTTTTTTCAAGCAGCTATATTTAAGGAATTAAAATCTATAATATTTAACATGGCACGATGGCTTAGTGGTAAGCACTATTGACTTGTACCTTTCAGAGTTCAGAGGTAGGGTTCGATTCCCGCCTCAGATCTGTGTGTATGAAGTTTGCATGTTCTACCCGTGCTTGGTGGGTTTCCTCCTGGTACTTCGGTTTCCTCCCACAGTCCAAAGACAATCAAGTTAGGCTTATTAGTGTTCCCAAATTTCACATAGTTGGGGAAATGACAATCGGGCATTGAGCTGGCAGCCGGACCCATTAAGTAACTGCCACGGGAACAACAGATATATCTCTGGAAGGGGAAGTATCCGTCACCCGATGTGCCAAATGGCACTTGGACGGACCAAAATATTTAAAAAAGGTTAATTAGTTTAAATGTCATGTCTCATACAAAGTAATAATCTTCTGCTCTGCACTCCGGTCCAATAGGTGGCAATATTGCACTAATCGCCTATAAATGTAGAAGACGCAAACAGTTTTTATTTTCTACTGTTTAACATTGAAGTTTACCAAAATTATTTAAAAAGAATGAATCAATTCTAAATCGGAAACTGATTCAATAATTCAGACAACAAAAGATCCATTAAATTGCACAACCAAAAAAAAAGCAAGCAAGCAAACAAAGAAAAAAAAATTAACTCATTAATGCATAATCGAGGTAAAATTTTTAATTAATCGTGATATTAATTTGAGGGCATATCATCCAGGACTATTGTTGAATTAGTACTGTGCTCAGATTTCTAGAAAACCTACCAAAAGGAACCTAGTTTAGGGATTATTTGGAAAAAACAAAAAAGCCTCAACATTAAAAGATAGATACCTGCCAGACTTATTGAGTAGTTAGCTTGGTGTTAGCTAAGCATTCTGTTTCATGAGAAAAAGTGTGTCAGAACAGAGATAAGCAGTTGGAACATTGTGCAAATCGGACATTGCAGGAAAGATATAATCTAAGACTGCACTTCTTTTTACACTTTTATTGCCTTAGAAATAACATTTCGCCTACTGCTTTTGGGATAAAGAACATAAAAGATTGAGCATCACAAAGCGGAAATAACCGATTTGCCTGTCTGCTAAACTGGGAAAAGTTGTATACTGGGGATTATTTACTATATAAGTTTATCAGGTCATATTGCACAACACAAACTGCCTTCTTAAGCATTTTTGATTGACTGATATTAATGTGATCTGTCCAAAACTCATTTGTATTTATTTTAAGACTTAGCTGTTTTGTCTACCATAGAATTTGCTCTCTAAGTTTGAATGCCATTTAGGCCATCGATTGCGTATTAATTTTGTTTTAAAGTTGTTTTTTCAAAATGTGCAAAAGGCTGAAAGGGGCATTTATTTAATGTTCTCATTTATTTAATCTCCTCATCATGTAATCAACATTGTTCCAACATTATTTCATTAAAGTAATTGTAACTATCAAAAACAAACTGATACCATTGTTGTCCTTAACATTAAAACATTTTGACAATGAAATATTTCATTTCAGAAATATGAGTCAGTGAGAATAGGGTCAGGGCTATGTGGAGGCCATAGGAATTCTTCCACTCCAACCTTGGTTGACTTTAGAGCACAGAAGCTGACTTTAGAGCACAGGGTGGAACAGGTTTGGGTGAAGGGAAACCTTAACACTACAGTATACAAAGACATCTTGGACAATTGATTACTTAATTATTTAATTCAGTCCAGTTTTATTTATGTAACACTTTTAACAACAGACATTTTCACAAAGCTGCTGTATAAAAAATAAAAATCACAAATAAAAAATAAAATTTTAAGAAATTAAGAACCACATAGGTGGACAGATATCCATAACGATATCCATAACGTTTGCGCAAAAGGAGTCAATCTATTTATTTGACTTTGTGTTACTGTTCCTATGCACGCACTTTGGGGTTATTTGAGGTCCGATTGTATGAGATTGATAACTAATGTTGCATGATCTAACAGTTAAGAAGTGTTAATTAGACAAGCAGTTACAGTGATTTGCAGTTATTCATTTGAAGCTTAGGGTGATAGTTTTGCCTTCTGCACCCCAGGTTGCTTTCTAATTTGGATGAATGAGGTAAATGGGAGGAGAGCCATCCTTCTGCCTCTTGGGAGTATGCAAATGCTGCCTGCTTCGGTAACTGTGTCCTAAATATATTAAAGAGGCAGTAAAGTTTTCATTATAACTATATTTTTTCTGAGAACCAAATAGACACGTTCAGATCTTGTTGGGCTTATTTTCCTCTCAGACTGCATTTAGCTTCTTATTGGAAAAAATGAAGAATCTTACCTGTTTTCTTTAAATCTTTAGATGACTGCAGTATTTATATTAAAGTGCTTTCCCTCCATTTGTGCTGTGTGTCAACTGATAGAGTGTTAGATTTGGTGTCCAATTTCCCCTGTTTCATGATTTCTCATTACTTAGCCTAAAGAGCCATGCTGCAAGACATGCCTTCATTCATTTGGTGTCTAAATCTTTTAAAAAACAGGCAACTGCCTTGTGCTGAATTCCTTGGCATTGACCATCCGGAGGATGCAGCGTCTGCCTCGGACATCCACTATCCTGACTGTGCAGCGTTGCCGACACTGCATGTTCGTCTGGCAGATTCAGATCTTGATTCACAGTCAGATCACATCCAATGTCTACTGATAAACATAAGAAATCAGTCGTAGCTGTTTTTCGAATTGGCAAAAACGGACTTGCTAAAATTGGATTTAGGAGCTGAGATCGCACTCAGTCAAGGCCTGTGTACCAGTACCTGTGACAGGGAGTCCTTATAAACCAATGATTCATCATCATCTTATTGATTCTTCTTTGATTCGTCAAAGCTGACATTGATGTAGCAGGTGAAATGGTTTAACTCCGGACTCAGTGATATCTAAAAATGGGTCTGGGACGATGCCTTCTAAGTCACAGGCACTGGCAGCCTCTTAAAATGGTGGTAGCCATTAAAATGGTGGCACATTCCAAAAATGCTCTTTTAAACAACTTAAATCCACTGTGACATACTGCAAATAGTTCAAAAGACTGTTGGATTTGGTGATTCATGCATTAATAGCTAATATAATAGATTATGAGCAGGTCAGGCTCAATCCATAGGCACTGATTGCTCCATCATGTAATTGGTGCTCTCAGCAGACAAAGAGGCGACACTCTACAGATCTGGTTTATGAAGTAACACCAACTTGTGTAGGGTCTGTTGAGCTTAATGAATGCCTTGGACATGAACTAGAAGGAAGTTGTCTTTAAGAAATGGACTGACCCTGTAATTTAAACCTCCCTCTTTATCCTAGGGTTCTAGCTTACTTTAATTTTCGTTCATTTAATACGTACCATCATAAGAGATGAGATGAGGTAGTAGGAGTGGCTATATAACAGAATGTATGAAATACTGAATTACATGCTCCTGATTAGGGATGCACCGAAATGAAATTCTTGGCCGAAGCCGAATAATAATGAAATGCTTGGCCGAAGGCCGAATACCGA
>JAOTRS010000025.1:15591138-15607124 GCA_028565755.1 Dinotopterus cunningtoni
GGGTCTCAGTGTATCTCTATTTACAGTGCTTTTATCTTTCCTGGATTTGTGATCTGATATGGCATGTTTTATGAATGTGGAAGGACTCATGAATGCTGATCTGGTTGGTACTGCAATCAGTTTCTCAATGTGATAATGTTTTGTGTTTTTACGTGGAATGGCCAAAATATGAAACTCACCGCAGCGCTTCTGAATCCAGCACTGTGTAACAAATGTAACCAAATGTAACAATAAGCAGTAGTTTCACCTCGTCGTCAGACCTCGTGGAAATCCTTGTTTGTTGTTTTAAAAGTCGTAGAACTTTAGGCCAAGCTGGAAAAGGATAAAATAGTTACTATTCATGAATGGATAAATGTATTTGAATATATTGTTTTTTACCACATCTTCCACGTCTCTCCTATTCACACAATGTTAGCTTCGTTTCTTGGGACGTAAATGTGCGAGTCACGTCAAGTTGCTTAATTGTCTTTATTTCCTTGCATGCTGTTGCATCTGCAAAACTCCACGTAACACCGTAGACATATGCACAGCTATAGGTAGAACAGAATTGAGCGGAGTGCTCGTTTTTATTGGCGGGGGGTAAAAACTTTGTTGGCGTGAATCGTGCCCCAGTAGCACACCTCCTAAGGAGCAGCGCTAAATGTTT
Source organism: Dinotopterus cunningtoni (assembly GCA_028565755.1). Taxonomy (NCBI): domain Eukaryota; kingdom Metazoa; phylum Chordata; class Actinopteri; order Siluriformes; family Clariidae; genus Dinotopterus; species Dinotopterus cunningtoni. Next base: position 15,591,785 of record JAOTRS010000025.1, read on the forward strand.
TCACCTGCTCGGTGAAGTACGTAAATCTGAATTCGGTCATGCTCAGGGGATTTGTTTTATCGTGTATTTGATGTCGTAAACAAGTGTTTCATTACGAACCCCCTGAAGCATTGTCTCACTCCAGAGGTACCATTGTGGCAGGGAGCGTTTGAGGTTAGAAATACACCGGAGATGCCTTTGACAACCTACATGTATTTGTGAGGGAGCGCGAGCATGCATGTCTGTGATAAGCCGACACTGAAGTGCTTTTTAAGGACGTGTCAGCGGCTGACAGCTCTGCCTTTTCTTTCAGTCGCTGGTGGAAGTGAGGTGATTTAAAACGGCAAAAACACACCAGTGCTGTAAAAGCCCTGCTCACTCCAACCCAAAATCGTTCCCTCCTGTTTGTCACGGTGGTCAGACAGTAAGAGCAAAAGACATTTAACTAAACCTTGTGTGGTGTCTGTGCTCTTGACATGAGCAGAACCTGGTGGAAAAGGTAAACAAAAAGAGGGCCCTTTAGGAAGTCAGCGTATATGCAGGCAGTCTTTACTATGATTTCGTCATAACGTCTTGCAAGTTGACCCAAGTAAAATAATTTTGCAAATATTTCAGAAAAACAAACCTGAATCTTCAGCTCAGTGATATAAATGGAGGGGGGGAAGTAACTCCCAATACCTCTAGACAAAACTACAGACACCATTTAAGTGTCGCTGGAATCATGTTTTCTTTGCAAAGACGTCCAATGTTTTCGTATCCCATTCTTTAATTATATGATAAAATTTAGCATAAAAGTATAGCGAGAAATAATAAAATATTTCTGCTGCACTTATTAGTTCAATGAGTTTTCCACAAAACTGTGAAGCAATTTAGACTTTTTATGAGGTTAGTGCTTTAGATGAAAAATGATGTTCTCAGTTGCTTTAATTTGTTCTTGCTTGATTGAATCCTTTGGTGTCTTGTGAAAGCTTGCCGAATATGAAGCTTTTCATACCTGTTAGTTTTTTCCTAATGTTCATTAGTAGGTGACTTTTTTTTTCTTCTTTTTTCTTCTTTTTCTTTTTCTTTTTTTTTTTTCCCCTCCTGATGGCGTTTTGAACAATAGAGTATATTGTAACTGACTCTGACAATGCAGAAGACAAATGTATTGAAGCTTTCATTGCACAGATAACGTGTCCAGCTAGGGCTCATACCTTATGAACCTCGGTGTGTTTTTCTGTGTGTATTTACTAATGGAAGGCGTGCAACGCAAGAGACACCGGAAAAAGGGTAAAGAGAAATCCAGTTTCTGTTACGGTTGAGCAAATGTAAAATAAGCAGCTGTTGCGTGGTGCTGAACCATAGAGCAGAAGAACCGTTTGTGTTTTTGGCTCCGAGTGTCGTGTAATGACAGAACAGCCACGTGGCTGATCAGAAAGTAACCATAAAGTGACATTTTGCAGAGGGAGAGCGATATGGGAAATTTAGCTCCGCTCACATCCAGCTGTTGCGCAGAATAGGAAGGGTATGTGTCTCTAAATTTCACAAGAAGTGAAAAATATGAGGACTGATGATTAGCTTGAATTAATTTATGGACCTCATCTTTTTTTTTCAGCAACACATCACTGTTAAGTCTGTTTCGCACTAGTATGTTTGATAAGTTTGTGTAACTGAAATGTTTATAAATTTACCACTTATGAAGGAGATGATGCGATTGATGCGTACCAATATAGTACCATTGGGGTGGATTTTCCCTCAGCTATTTATAGACACAGAGGCGTTTGTGTTCAGGGGGAAACTCATCATGTAGATGTTGGCGAAGACACTGCTTCTTCACCTTGGTCCTGGAGCACAACTTTGTCCTGTGCATTTTAGTATTCTCAGCTGCCAGCACATCTGATTGGTTAAATCAGCTAATTAACAGCCTTTTGTTAATTGAAGTGGGTGTAACGGCCTGGGAGAAAACACTAAAACGTGCCGGGCAGGTGGCCTAAGAGGTACTCCATCAAAAGACGGATAGTTGTGGTCATAATTTTGTAAGCTTTCCTATTTTATATAAATAATAGAGTGGCTCTTTTTTTTTTTTTTTTTTTTTTTGCTGACTCCAAAATGGCAACGCAGAAGTTTTTTACTAACACAGATGGAGAGGTTATTCAGTGCAGTTATTTTAGCTTAGTCAAGGGCTGCTGTTCAGTCTGAAAGAAAAGAAGAAGCATCTGGTCTGCTGTATAAAGGGCTGCTGATTGATCAGGTGTGCATCTCTGATCGTGCCTAAAGATCCATTCATCAGCTTGCGTCTGAGGCTTAATTGAGTCTGTAATCCATTAGGCACAAGTTGTTTGGTTTACTTCCTCAGTCGGGTCGATTCGTTGTTGAATCGTGTCCTCGCGCTGCAATCAAACCGTGTATGATGAATGAGAAGCACTGCTTTTGTTTTCAGTCCTGGTTTTCCCGTTGAGGTTTAAAGACGGGCTAGTAGGTTTAATCAGCTTTAATAATTTTTCACAGAAGCTTTAATAAGCACAGTAATGCTTCCCTAAGATTATTTAGCATCTAAACAGTCGTAAGGGACAGGAAAAAAAACCCACCACAATTTGATTCCTGGCAGTACACAATATATAAACTAGCTCTGCTTCTTTGCTCTATAACTCCGGTTCTCTTGGCAGGACAGACAGAATGTGCTACTTGTGTCTCTTTAAGAAAAAGAGGTTGTTCCCCCTTAAAAAAAACAAAAAAAAAAAAACACTTGTTTCCATACAAAATAGTGTAGAAACAGGCTTAAACAGCCTTTGGGGATCATGTGTAGTTTGTCTAGAATGAATGATCACTCATGTACACATGCACACTTTTACATCCACAGAGAAATTGTACAGGACAAGTGTTTGTACGCCCTGTTTACTGAAGCAGTTCTAGGATTTTAAGGCTTGTAAAGCATCCAGTAGGCATTTATATTCACTTGGTTTAAGTAGTTTTGTTTCATGCCTAAATGAACAATACCAGTTGGTTAAAGCTTCAGTTTGCAGAGCATTTTAGTCTCCCCTCAGATTGTGAATACAAAATGTGAGAAAAAAAAAAGAAACAAACACTGTAGTTTGAATGAATCTTTTATTTGCGCATGGCCCAAAATCTGTTGACGTGTGCGTCCAGCATGTTAATAACCTTTTCGCGTCTCATCCATGTACATACGCATATCACTGTGCACGAGCGAAACTAAGACAGACTATTTTTGCCCTGTTCATTGACTAGAAGCGCAAGACAACTTTTGCTCTTTTTGGGAAGAGCTAAAAAGTCCAGCGCAGTGGGCATCACAACAAAAACTTTTTTTCCCCCCCTACAAGATGAAATCCTGGAAAAGCAGAAGGCCCGCCAGGAAGAGCTCGATGAGGCAAAACGAAAAGCTGCAGAGAAAGACGGGCTCGGGCCAAAGATCAGCGAAGGAGCTGAGGGTGAGAACGCAGCCCCGTCTATTGCCGAACTTTCATCATCACTACCAGATTCTGAAGACGCGAATTCGGCCACTGACAAGCTTGCGGCTGACGGTAAGAGTGTGTTGTGTTTTTTTTTTTTTTTTCTTTCTTTTTTTTTTTTCCCCTTCCAGTATGATGCTCATTTTGAAGGTCTAGTTTATCGCTGAAATACATTGGAACCTAGCCGATTTTTAAAATTTTTTATTTTTGGTGTGTGAGATGAGCAGGAATGGATGTTTATGTGTTGTGCCTGTTCTTCAGCCCCAGCTCCTGCTGGTGAAGAAGGTAACAGTGCGTGTGCGCGCCCTCAGGCCCACTCATCTGGCCCGGCTAAAGCCGACCCTCCATCCTCTTCTGCTGCAGCGGACCCTGGGGATGAGGTGCAGAGGGAATGGGCAGGTATAGAGGCGTGACCATGTAGCACATTCATTTTTTTTTTATTTTTTTTTTTTGGACCGCACTTCGCCTCCTGCTTTGAGACATGTTTCCAAATGAAGTCATATGTTTTATGCATTTGTGCTGCTATTGTATTTTTTCTTTATTTTAATCATGCTTTCTTATGAAGCTTCAGTTTGGTCTGCTTTGGATCTGTTTCTCGCTTGCGTAATCCTCCATTTATTTAGTACAATGCAGTTTTGCTGCGTGCATGGTTTAAGCCTTATGGCACGGGATTTGGCTCTCATGAAGCATTTTTAGGCCAAAACTAGCATCATGGCTGCACTAGGCCTGTTTGAGCGAGGCTGAAAGCTGAATTCCACCGGTCCTGTTGGGGGGGGAAAGTCTTTTCTGGTGCACTAAAGTGTCCTACCAGCTACCTCTGCTCGACAATAGTGCCATAGAGCAGCGCTGGCCTGGTGCCATCTTCTCTGTGTGCTTTAACAGAAACTCGCTGGCATGCTTTTCCTTCCTGCAAGTGCATAGCTTGAGATGTGCTCATGGACTTTGTGTAGATTGTGTTCCTTTTGTTTAATGCATCGCTGGAAGCTGACTGTAATGTGTGCTTTCATTCATGGCTGAATCCTAAAATAGCATATGTGCTCTTCCTTTAAAAATCATGATATAAGAAAACATTATTGATAATATACTTGAACTATTTTTCATCCACTGTACTAGTGACCTTTTACTTGAGGATCGTCAGCAATACAATCATTCCTTAACAGATTTTTTTCCTTCCACGTCAACAATCTGATTATGCACGAGAGACAGAAACACGCTCTGTTTTGTGTGCTCTAGAAAAAAGCTCAGAGTCGGGTTGCGGACGCAACGGAGAGCCCGTCCTGGAGAGCGAGCCACCGCAGATTGCTGATGAGAACAGCTGCAGCAGTCACTTCTCCATTTCTGACTGCTTGAAGGCTCCTGAGGAGCCTGACCTTGCAGACCGCTCCTCTCAGTCCTCCCTTAACAGCCAGGATGATGCCGGTACATGCAGAGACACGTGTGCACACACACACACACACACACACACACACATGCACAAATGTAGCGCACTGACATCCAAAAAAAAGACACTGAGATTTCTAATCACTAGTTACACACACACACAAAATAAATTATGGACTGCAGAACTTATGGACCAGAGTTCATTTATCAATTTTATCAGTTAAGAAAAGTTAACATCAAGTTATTCTAATAATTCATTAATTACATTATGATGGATTTACATATTTTTTTTTCGTAAATCTTGAAAAAATGTTATTGTAAAATTGTAATTATATTTGAATTACGGCTCTTACAGTAAACTGGTTTAATAGTGTTACATGACAATGAAATCTAAAATAGTCTCATTTCAGTGAATATGTTCTCGTCTGTATGTTTCTTGCAGTTTCAAGACTTTTTAAATCTGGTGTCAGATGAAAAAGTTAAAAATGATTTAAAGATTCAGTAACTTGCCAGCATTAATTAAGCTGTAATAGGGCAGTTCACCAAACCAAATAATTGAATCCCTGTCGTATTTTTTAAGGACAATTCAGATTGACTGGATTATTTTGATTACTATTGTCTACTTTCATTTTAATAAGCTGTGAGGGATTTAATTAATAAGCGTACTTAGTAAGCAGGAAGAAATCAAGAAACATAAATTTTTTACGATTAAAATATTTTAAAAAAATTTTTTAATTTTTTAATTTTTTAGTATTCCCCTGCAGCTGATTTATAAACTAGAAATGACGTTTGTTAAATCTGACATTTCAACCAAAATTAGCTGTTCTTTTTATAATATTTGAGTCTTGCGTATGTGGCAGGTGAGGGTAAAGGAAATGGCGATGGTGGAAAGACCGGGTCGGCAACGCGCATGGTGACGCGTCTCCGAAACCCAGACAGCAAATTAAGCCAGCGCAAGGTCATGCAGGACAAGGACGGCGGCTCACAGGACAGCAAAGCACTTAAAGAGGTAAAAATCCAGTGTTTTCTCCTGACACAGAAAACGCACATTAGTTACAGTAACAAAACAAATCCAATGTCTCATGTAACAAAACAAAGTATTATTTTCTTTCACCGTTTTTTATTCAGTAAAATGTTTTCCAAGAAATTCCACATCTGGCTACATCTGTATGATCAGGCACTCTGATTTTTTCCCTAGACTCCTCTGCTTTCCAGCTTGGTCAGGAAGGACCTAGGCCTGAAGACCGGCTCTGGCAGTGGCTACTTCAAACTAGGCCAAGAGGGCAAATTCCGTGTCTACCACAACCAGTACAGCACAAATGCTCTGGCACTTAACAAGCACCAGCATCGCGAAGACCACGACAAGCGACGGCACCTCTCGCACAAGTTCTGCATGACACCCGCCGGCGAGTTCAAGTGGAACGGCTCCGTGCACGGCTCGAAAACGCTAACCATATCCACGCTGAGGCTTACCATCATCCAGCTGGAGAACAATATCCCTGCTCCTTTCCTGCATCCCAACTGGGCATCACACAGGTTAGCACAGCTGAACACGTCTCCTCTATGAAATTTATCATTTTTCTGAAAAGTAAATATCATATCTGAAAGTCAATCCGTCCACATGCATACATTTCATTCTCTCTAAACGGAGTCTGTGTAGTGTGTAGATACTGGTTTTGCAAAAGTTGGTCTTTATTATTATTATTGTTGTTAATGTTATTATTATTCATTCATTACAGTCTAACACAAGTGACTCTAACAGTCGCATTTCTGTGGCTTAGCATTCAGAGCTTCGGTTTCTATAATTTTTATTTTTTATTATTCTTTTGCTGCAGGTCCAATTGGATAAAGGCTGTCCAGATGTGCAGCAAAGCAAGAGAATTTGCCTTGGCATTGGCCATTCTAGAGTGTGCGATCAAACCAGTGGTCATGCTCCCAATGTGGAAGGATTCTCTCGGTCACACAAGGTCAGCAGACAGACGCATGTTTCCTTTTAAAAACTGATTATTTCTTTTTTTTTTTGCATTATGTCTAAAGGTTTAATCCAGCGTTCTTTTTTTATCTTAAACTTAAAGTTTTCTTAAAATATTTGTATTAAAACTGTTTTGTAATTTTGTCATTTCTTTACCATTTGCAATGTTCGTCCTGTTCTAAATAATTTTCTTCCAGTGTTTGTCTTTGCTCCAGGCTACATTCTGATGTAATTTTTTTAAGGTTAGACAGAGCTGATTAAGCAAGTCGCAGAGTCACCTTTCTGTTTTTATTCTCGATTCATTTTGGTCTTTTCTCTTTTTCGTTTTCTTTTAGGCTCCACCGAATGACCGCTATGGAGCGGGAGGAGAAGGAAAAGGTGAAAAAAAGGGAAAAGAAGCTGGAGGACGAAGAGACGATGCAGCAGGCGACATGGGTGAAATACACCTTCCCCATTAAGCATCAGGTAATTTGCTCTGTGGTATTGCAGTTGTCAAATATATCGTCCTTGTCCTTTAGGAATAAATTGAAATTGGAAGCACAAAGTGAATCTAAAATATAAAACATACTGCAGGGAAGGACGCTGTGCTCTTTTTTTTTTTTTTTTTTTTTTTTCCCTTTGTCCATGTGTGTTTTAATTCAATTGTCAATTAACCTGGATGCATTTGTTTGTTCATTTAAAAAGTAGTAATTTTATTTAAGCCTTGTTTTCTTACGGTAAGATAATAAAAAAACCTCACCAGTTTTAAAAACACCCTGTATTCTTTTGCACTAGGTGTGGAAACAGAAAGGCGAGGAGTACAGAGTGACTGGTTATGGCGGATGGAGCTGGGTCAGTAAGACCCATGTCCCACGCTTTCTTCCTAGATTACCTGGAAACACAAATGTCAACTATCGAAAAGCACTTGAAGGTATGGCTTTGGTGTTCACATCCAGTGGTGATCTATTTTCACTGCTACAGTCACTTTAGTATGTAATTTAATTCAGGTTCATTTATATAGCACTTTAAACAATAGTCATTGACGCAAAGCAGCTTTACAGAATAAAAAATATATATATTTTGAATTGAGTTTGAAATGTCTGAGGAAATTTGTATAAATCAAAATGATCAGATTGTCCCTGATGAGCAAGTTGATATCTACTGTGTGTTAGGGGCTGGAAGTTCATCTCCAAGATCCTAAAATAGATTGTAGCACATCAGCTACTGTATGTTCATATCTACATATGAATACCATTCATGAAATGTATCAGTCAGGATTTTTGCCTCATTATAGCACAGAGACAACGTTAGTTAAAGTGGTAAAGGACTTTTAGTACAATGCTAATAATCTTTTTTTGCCCTTTACTAGGGCCTTATTATTATGAATCCTCATACTTGACTTTTTACTGCAACTTTCATTTTGTGCTCAGTTAAACTCACTTTACACTTTTTTAAGGAATACCTGCTCATTCATACATTGACTAATCAGCAACAGGACATTGCATAAAGTTTAACTTGTCTTTAATTTCCTTTTTTTATTTTAGCAGCTAATACTGGCAAGGAAAGTCAGACATCCTGCCCAGATAAATGCCAAAACCCAATCCCCGAAACCCCAAAGGAACACTTACCTAGAGAGGAGCAAACACTCAAAGAGGAGGATGAACAAAAGGGAGAAAAGATGGAGGTGGATGAGAAAGCTGTGGCTGAAAGTAATGAGCTTGACAAAAATGAAGTCTCTGAAAAGATGGACACAAGCACCCCTGACATTGCTAGTCCCAGTGAAGAAAAAGATATTGACATGGAAACAGGTAGGCCTTCGTGACTGCTTGTTTTATTTAAAATTTGCATCAATAAAAATTGAGTTTTTCATTCTTTTGTAATGTGGCTATGTTATACATGAATATAAAGAAATAACATATTTTAGACCTGTTTAATAGTTAATATTTTCTCTGATGTTTGCAGATAACATTAAAAGCACCCCCTCACCTTTGAAGAATGATCAGTGTTTGAAAGGGGAATCTACTGATTGCGAAGAGTCTAAAGTCAGTGTAGCAGTTCAGCCTCAGAAGTCAATTGAAGATGACGTGGTTAATGTGAGCCAGGGCTTTCAGCAACGCACAGCTTATAAGAAGAAGGGCAAAGGATCAAAGTTAGATGGCCTTCTAGAGCGGCGAGTCAAGCAGTTCGCTTTGGAGGAGAGGCAGCGGCTAGAGAAGCTTAAGCAAGTTTCTGCCTTAAAACCCACAACTGAAAATGGGACAAAGGTTCAGAAGTCCTCCAGTCCATCTTTGAACCAAGAGCTCAAAACTGAAGGACCTTCTTTTGAAGCTGCAAAAACTGTTTTGATGGTGAAGGAAAAAGACCCTGTAGTACAAAAGCTCAAGTTTGACCAAGATGACCAAGTAACTCATGGTTCTTCAGAACAGACTGAAAATCTTGATGTAAGACTGGAGTCCAGTGTAAAGACTGAAACGGCAGCATCTCTTGCAGAAAAAGAGCAGAAAGTAGCACCAGACCCAGAGCACAAAACGGGGAATGGCACGTTAATAACCAGTGCCGAGCTTAACGGAGGATCTCGGAAAGATCTGGCAAGCGGTCTTAACTCAAACACCAAAACGGCGGGTCTGAAATTTGACGGTACAGAGAAGAAGGATACAAATGAAAACAGTTCTTCTGTGGGAGAGAATGGCTTATGTATAGAAACAACCTTGCCTGTGCATGTCAATGGCAGCGATGGTTCAATAGACTCTCCTCCCACGAATCTGCCCAATAGTATCAACTCGAAAGATGTGAAACAGGGTGATGAGGAGGAGACGAAATCTCTTCCCTCAAAAGATCCTATAAAATCACTAATGAACGGTGACCTGACTCTCGGCGGCCAAAATGAGAAAGCTCAGCCTAATGAGGGGACCCAGATGGAGTCAAACGTAGAGTATCAGAAGGTTGCCAGGCTGGACAGCAACACTGAGGGTATATCCGACTCTGCTATTAGTTCTTCTCCTTCGCAGCTTTCCCCTGCAGAAACTGTGAAGTCAGACGGGCTCAGTAACAGTACCAAAGTGTCACCAATGGAGGTTGAAGATGCCAAGTTGAAAACTCTCAGCCCGTCGCCCATCCTGTCAATGGAGGAGTCGAGCTTGAGCAGTGATGTTGCTGAGAATAGCACTAACAGTAGTAGTGGGGTCAAGACCATAATTACTCAAGTCACCACCACTACAACTACAACCACTACAATGTCCACAGAGTCACGTGCTGTTGAAGCATCCCGCTTGCTCGACAGTACCGCTAACAGCAAAGCTTCTTCAACATCGACATCAGCTGAATCAAAGGTGGAATCCATCCTGTCGTCTACTCTTTCTACTACAACCACCACCACCATCACAAAGGTTACAAACCCAGCCCATGGAGCCAAAGTTACAGAGCAGAGCAAGACTGTTGTCACAGCAACAATTACCGATGTTAAATCGGTGCCTTCAAGTACCACCGTGACCTCAGTCACCCTAAGTAAGGAGTATTCCACCAGAGACAGGGTGCGGTTATTAAAGTTCTCACGCTGTAAGAAGACACGATCTGGTACAGCTCTGCCGTCTTATCGCAAATTTGTAACAAAAAGTAACAAGAAGAGCATTTTCGTGCTTCCCAATGATGATTTAAAGAAGCTTGCGAGGCGAGGGGGTATCCGCGAGGTGCCTATCTTTAATTATAATGCCAAGCCAGCTGTAGACATCTGGCCCTATCCTTCCCCAAGGCCCACATTTGGAATTACATGGAGGTCTGTAATGGAGAAACTTTGTACTATAATATAACAAGATCTAAAGCCTGGTCTTGGAGAACCTATTGTCCTGCAATAAAATAATTTTTAACTAATCAGTGAATTAACAGTCCTGCCCGAGTTGAATGTGGGTGCAAGGAAAACACTAAAATGTGCAGGACATGGACTCCAGGAGCAGGATTTGGAGCCTGTATACTAGCTTATTAATCCAGTTGTTCTTGTTCTTTCTTTTAACTGGCTTGCATCCTTTTCTTAACTGTTCCTTTGGTTTATTATTATTATTATTATTTTTTGCCAAATAGCTACACTATATTTTATTCTGTCCAGTAAGTTTAATTGGTTAAAAGGTTAAAATCCCCTCATTTGTCTTTGCATAGGTATCGACTTCAGACAGTAAGGTCTTTGGCTGGAGTGAGTCTGATGTTACGCCTGCTTTGGGCATGCCTCAGGTGGGATGACATGTCAGTTAAACCCTCTCCTGCTGTCGGAACCACACGCACTGGTGAGTTAACATTATTTGTTATCAGTATTTATTATAATCACAGAAGAAGTAAAAAGCACTTAATTACTTTTGTCTTCATTAATAGAAACATCTGACACGGAGATAACAACAACCGAGATTATTAAGCGAAGAGATGTTGGACCTTATGGAATCCGCTCAGAGTATTGCATCAGAAAAATTATTTGCCCCCTCGGTGTACCTGAGACTCCCAAAGGTAAGGCAGACTCAAAGTAAGACTTAAAAAGAAGCTAAGCCAAGTTTTACTTTTTTTTTCTCTTTCTCTTCACCTTTTTTTAAACTTTAGACCAGTGGATTGCTCTTTTAACTACAAGTTGTTGAATTTAAGTCATAGGCTTCTTATCTGCCTCCATTTAGAGACCCCTACACCCCAAAGAAAGGGTCTGCGCTCAAGTGCACTGCGGCCAAAGAAACCAGAGCCCTCGAAGCAGACTGGGCCTGTTGTGATAGAGAACTGGGTGCCAGAGGAGGAGCTTGAACTGTGGGAGATACGAGCCTTTACTGAAAGGTAATGCTGTCTGCTGACTTAGAAAACTCTGCTCGTACAACTGTGAACGATTGACTTGTCAAAATCCACTAATTACTTTTATAGATATATTGGATTAAAGTTATTTTTGTCACACTTTCTTTTTTTTAACAAATGGTTCCCCATATGGTTCATATTCATTTTATTAAATCTATGGTTTCCCATGTAGTCTAGCAGTCAGGATTCCTGGTATTCACCCAGACGGCCTGGGTTCGACTCCCGGTATGGGATCGTTGCCTTATGGGGAGGTGGTGGCTTTGAAAGGGTTAGTGCTTCGAGCCTCAGCTTCACCAGGTTGCCGCTGTTGGGCCCTTGAGCAAGACCCTTAACCCTGTCTGCTCCAGGGGCGCAGTCTAATGGCTGACCCTGCGCTCTGACCACAGCCTACTAACAAGAAGCTGGGATATGTGACGAATAAAGAATTTCACTGTGCAGTAATGAACTTGAATTTACCTGTTTTTCCACAGGGTTGAGAGGGAAAAGGCCCAAGCAGCAGACTCAAATAAGGTTAGTGTGCAGAAGACAGCCGAAGAGGTCAAGGCCCAGTTGGAAGCTCAACTGAAGCAGCAGAGATTGGCAGCCCAGCAGGTGGGGAACTAAAGATGTGCCTGCCCTAAGGGAGAGAAAAAGTTTTGAGGATTATTTAATAATTTTTTTCATAGGACCCTTAGTTTAAATAGACTTTTATGTCACGTTTTTTTTTTTTTTAATTTTATTTGTTTTTTATGTTATGTAGAAACGTTTGGAACAGCAGAAAACTGGAGGCATCTCAACCCAATCGAGCATGAGCAGCACACCTACCAGCACTGCATCGTCCACCCAGAAGGTGGTGGTAGGTTCTCTGACCAGTCCAGTCACCCCTGGGACAAAAGTGGTACTCGCCACCAAGTTAGGTACTCCGGTGCAATTTCAGCAGGGCAAGAACTTCCAGCAGTCCTTTGCTACCTGGGTCAAGCAGGGCCAAAGCAATACAGGTGAGTGGTTTGGGGTAAAATTGAAAAAATGATTTGTCTGTTAATACGCTTTGTCATTTATAGTTGTCGTGTTCCCCAGGTTACACATTAATTGAAAATTTTTTTGTTTTGTACTACTTTGGTTTTTGATGTTTTTTCTTCAGCATACAGAGATTTTCTACATGCTTTTGGCTTTATATTTTTCCCTTTCCGTTTTGTTTTGTAGTCAAATGCATGGATGGTGTCAAAGTTTAAAATGGTAGAATGCATATGTTCTAAATCAGTGGTGCCCACTTATCCAGTTTCAGTACACATGTAGAATAAGCTAAAAATAATTATACGGCAAGAAAAATGCCACAAAGTGTCCTTGTAACTGGCAGAAAAAAAAAAAACTTCAAACCGTTCTTATGATGGATGTTGTGTTACATTTAATGGGTGGATGGTTGTGGGCACCACTGCCACACACCAATTTTGCTGTGGCTGTTTTATGGAGGTGACCATTGGTCATGTGTCTTGCAGCCTCCACTACTTCCATTACCACAGTGGCGGCGAGTAGCGTCAGCACGTCTGGGCAAACGTTCCAGATCGCTGCTGCATCAGGCTTGATGACTGGCAATGTCATCACCGCCAAACTGCCTCTGCCAGCCAACAGCAAGATAGTCACAGTGAACGTTCCAACCACGCAAGGAGGTAGGGCAGGCCTCTGCCCATACCGGCATGCTGTCTTTAATTAGGCCTGCCCGCACACAAACACAGCTACATTAGCAGCTGCTGTCAACCACATGAACCTTCCAGCAAGCGGGGGGTAGTAGATAGGGGGGTAGTAGGCAAGAATCCATTTTGCATAAGTGATGCATGATATTCCAAAAAATTGGAAAAATAGCAAGACTTCCTGTAATAGATTTGGGATTGGTAGGACTTTGTAGAACATGTTCTTGTTTGATAAAATCTTTTTGATTTACATGTTGCTTTTTTAACTCAAGAGAATAAGTATTACTGGAATACTTTTTTGTACTATTATAAAAATAAAGGCTATTAACAAAAAAATTTTGATTACCAAATTCATATTGCCATATTTGAAGAGGAAACGATAATGTTTTATTGCCATACGGAAGTGCAAATTATATCCTAAGTATTATTTGACTTCTGGGCACTTTTCAGGTGTTGTCCAGGTGCAGCAGAAGGTTGTGGGCATCATTCCATCCAGTACAGCAGCCACAGCCCAGTCATTCTCCTCATTCCAGCCCCGTTCGGGCAGTATCAACATCCGACCTAATACCTCCACACAGCAGGTATGCTTTACGTTATGCATTCGCTTGGATTTCGCGAAGTTTAAATACTGATTGTCAAAGTGAGAACTGTGATTATTTTTTTTTTACGCAGGCCACCACTACTGGAACCCCTGTCCGGCCTGGGATGACAGTGGTTCGTTCACCCCTTCAACAGACCACAACTTTGGGCAAGACCTTCATACGCACACCTCTTATGGTTCAACAAGGTATGTTTCTTTGGTCATTTTCGTGGACTAATAATTGCATGCTACACCAAACATGTTTAATGTCCTGTTGTCCTGTCTTGTTTTTATCTAATTGTTTTTCAGGTCAAGGTCAGCAGGTGGTAACTCAGATCATCCGAGGAACGCCTGTGTCAAAGGCTGTGAGCAGCGGCAGTACCCCGACACAGGTGGTGGGTTCTTCCCCTCGACCCTCTACGCCTGGGCAGCCCCATGCTCCACAGACCCCGAGCACCCGACCACAGCAAGGACAAGTTAAACTCACTCTGGCTCAGTTGACTCAGCTTACACAAGGAGCTCAGGTACATATATTTTTATGCTTATCCTTTTTTTTTTCTCCGTGGCATACCTTGGCTTTTAGCGATGTCACTTTACTTTTATTCCACTAAAACGTTTAGGATTAAACTAAGACCTATGTCTACTAGGAACATATTTCATCTCTGTTGTTTATAATTTCATTTTGTCTGTCTACTTGAAGAGATGGAATTTCCTGAAATGTAACACAAATATTATTTTTTCCTATCTTGATCACGTCTGACTCAAGCTCCATTGTTTTACAACAATCATAGCGATGTCTAAGATTGACCTTAGGCATGAGGCAAGGACCTTTGAATCAACTTGTACTTGTAGCCAGGCTGTCAATACACATATATGAATGCTTATGTCTAATACAAATGCCGTTTACAATTCCACACTGAAAAGACAAGACTGAAAGTAGTTTTGCTTTTGAGGTGTAAATTTTGTCGTTCCTCTATAATCCTACAGGCAGAACGCTCTAAACTATTCACACCATTGGCAGGCCGCACAGCATCCAGTGTGGTAGAAATGATCAAATTATTTGCTTAGTTTGTTTAGAATTGTAACAATATGCTATGCTATATTTACAAACTCGTGATACTAACAGAACTGCAATATAAAATAGATCGACCTAGGGCTGGACGATATGGCAAAAATATATATCACGATATATTTCTTAATTTTGGTCGATACAATATAATTCCGATATCGATATGGACAATATTAAAAAGCCTCAGGAAAAAACTGCGGAGGACACACACAATGGATGTCTATAATACCTCCAGGCTCCTCCTATTAAAATTATATAATTTTTTTTTTTTTTAAATAAGGTTCACTTTTTATTTGTATTTAGCCTTTACAAACAAGAAATGTGAAATAAACTGTCAAATAAATAAAACTCTCAGGAGTGTGTGTGTGTGTGTGTGTTCGCACACACATAGACACACACTCGCCTTTACCCGAAAGGAGTTGGGGGTGGGTGGGGGCTGTAAAGGCGAGTGTG
>JAOTRS010000025.1:15627785-15645211 GCA_028565755.1 Dinotopterus cunningtoni
CCCCAATCCAGTCTGTTCTATTCTAAGAAACTGTACATATGGAACTGTCTGAATTTTATCACTTTGTAAATAAAGGAAGTGAAAATTAGTACTTGTGTTGAATTGTTGGGGATGAGTACAGTTAGTTTGTGCTGAATTATAAGATTAGTTGAGTTGGCTCTGAATTCTTCGGGTTTGGGGGAAACGGGGAGGTGGGAGTGACGGGGAAAGACTATACATACATGCACATATACGCACACCAGAAAGGAGGGGACTGATGACGTCACGGCGGAGCTGAACATCTGCCAGCTAAGAGGAGGACGAGCTCCATCAGAGCAGCGCAACTTTCCCCACGCTCACTCTTCTGCACTGCGCAAAACAAAGAGTGGCGTAAAAAGATTTTTGCACAGACTCTAGTAGAGTTGAAAACGTGTATTTATTTTTCTCGGTCCCCGCGCTCTTATACGCTGTAGTTTATTAAAGGGAACGACATGCACGCTGGAGGCGAGGCACGATAAGGACTTCTTAAAGGAGCTCGAGCTCGGCGCTGTGGACATGGCAGATCTGCGCACATCCGGGCCACTGCGGCGGGACTCCATTATTCTCAATTAACTGTGAAAGTAACTGGCTAGCCGACTAGCATAGCATAGCAAGAAGGACTAGGGGAAATACAAAAACGCTGCTTTAAAAAAAATCTATATATATTAATTTTACACGAGAAGTCTGAGCTCAAGCTGGAAAGTTAAAGGCGATGTCTAATCAAGGAGGAAGGAGAAATGGTCCGGTGAAGTTGCGTTTAACAGGTAAGTGTGTAGTTTAGTTTAGCTAGCACAAACAGCGCAGCTAATATGGTTAGCCTGCAACCAAACACTGACCAGTGCTAACTATTTCTGTGGCTTTTTCTTCTTTTTACCCTCACGACTCGTTTGTACAATACGTATGTGTTTATGTATTAAGTTTTCGTTGATTAGACCTGGTGAAGGGCTGTGTGCATTTTAGCTTCTGTTAGCTAGTTCGTAACAGCTAAGTGGGGGTCATGGAGACGAAACCAGTCGTAGCAACGTAAACATTATCGTTTCCGCATGCGCTATATTTAGTTTCTTATTTGCGTCATTGGATTAAAATATATATATTTATTTTAGAGATGTTAATAAAGAATGCTTTTTACAGTGCGCTAAAATTAGCTTTAAGTCTGCGCCGTTAGGTTAGCTTGTTAGCTAACGTGAAATGTTTTCTTCTTATTATTATTTTAAGCAGTTAGCTGTTTGGTTAATTAGTTAACTTAGGAAACATAAAACTTAAATATTTTTAGCTGTAATGGTTTATCTAGAGAGTTTGGCTTTGTCCTGTTTTAATGCAATCGTAAAATTTCTAGATTTTCTCTTCCAACCTAAAAAAAAAAAAATTAGTCGCTTTTTCCTGATTTGGGTTTTCCCACCAGATCTGATATCTAAGCCAAATATAAGCATTTGTTTTTCAGGTGACTGCCATTTTCATCTTTTACAAGTAAAGGCTACAGTCTTTCAGATTGATTGTATTTCTTTTAAGATATCTTGATTATCTCAGATCAGATCTTACTTCTCTGCTCTCATCTCTCTCTCTTTCTCTCCCAGTCAAAACAGCAGCAGGCTCTCAGGGGACACAACCTGAGGTTTGGTTTGGTTTCCCTTCCTTGTGTCGTCTTAAGAGCTTGCTGTTTTGACTAGGAAAGGAACTCGAGAGAAGGCTGTGTTTGATCCCACCCAAAAGCGGCTAAATGAAATGTTGAAGCTTGTAACGTTAGTGATGAAACAAAGTAGAAGACAGGGATGTGGTGATCTGAGGATCCGAGTCCGTGAGCTTGAATTGAGCTAAATGTGCTCATCCGTTTTAACTATGAGCTTAAACCTGATCAGGGTGGATCCTGAGAACGATGGGGGCGAGGCAGGGATATAACCTGGACCGGACGGAGTCCATTACAGCGCTTTAGGCACACATTCTGTATGGGGCCAGAAGCATTGAGACAAAAATGAAATGCCATGATTTAATGGCTTTCTCAATAAAAAAAAAATGCTTATTTGGTACAAAAGTCCTTTCTTCTTCAAAACCTGCTGGACATAGAGTCAAAAAGATGTCTGCAGTACTCTGGTATCAAAAGCTCAATCCATGGCTTCTTGATTGCTTCCTACAAATCATGTACAGAAGTTTGAACACTGAAGTTAACAATTCGTTTGAGAATTCTCTAGTTTTAGTCATTTTTCTGCAGAGGTGGACACTCCAGCTTCGGAAAGTAAAAGTCTTGCCACACTCATTGAATAAACCGTTAGTCCAACTCTTTAGCCAGATAGCCTCAAACTTATTTGTGATATCACCAATATCAATTTTGAAATTTTTTTTTGTCTTAATACTTTTGGCTACTAGTGTGTATGAAACTCTGTGCAGACAGTACCACAAGGTCATAATCCAAACATGATCCATTAGTTGTGCTGCCCTGAGATAAATAATAAACTAAAATACATTTGTGCATTTTTGCAAGTTTACATCATTTAACATAAGCTCGTTGTGCCGATCAGTGGCATTAAATGCAGCTTGCAAGTGTTGATGTCATGATTGCTTTTGGTACTTATATTTACCGTTCATACAGGCGGTCCTGATTTTGAAAAGTATGGACACAATTCTGTTTGGAGAGCGCTGTAAGATTTTGACTCTATTCAGCGTGAACATTTACTGTTAAGGGGTTAAGAAAAAGTGCTTTCTTTATTTCTCTTCTTTACAGTGTACATGTACACATTTTTATCACAGTTGAGGATTTGGCACGGAGCATGGAAATCAGCCTGTGATCTCGCTTGGAAAAAAAAATACTACATACTAAATATATCACGCATTCGTTCATCCAAATTGTGTTGCAATTCTCGGCGGTGTGACTCATTTCTAATCATGTTTTGAATGGAGACATGGCTTTTTTTTCTTTTCCCGTTCCAAAACAAGACATTATGTATGATAACGATAACTGATTAGTGTTTTTTTTTCCCCTTTTTTCTTTTGGGCTAGTCGCCAATTCCTGAAAAATATTTTACTGACACGTCAGTTTGTCACACGCTTCACATGAGCAGTTATCCTCTGTATGTTTAATCCGCTTCATAGATTATTGTGTTCATATTTGATACACAAACAGATATGATTCTAACATGCCAAGGTGCCACTGGGGTGTTCGGCCTGTCTAGTTTTCTCACGCAGACTGTCAGTAAAGTTTGCATTGGCCTTCTCTTAAAGGAATATCAGATCACGGTTTTGCTAACAGTGTTCAAGTATGGAAGTGATTTTGGCTGTGTCTGTGTTGACACAGTACGTGTAGTAAAAACACTTATTAGCTGTGCAGGGCTGACTCGGCTGCCAAATTTCACAAGTGCATTTGACCAAACAGTTCCACGTTTTGTTTAAACAGCAGCGAAAGCAAAAACCAAAGCATGTTGAGGGAGGAAAAAGCGCCACAATCTCACGTCATTTGTAAACGTTTTTGTTTTCCGACCAGGGGCTCTTAAATGATTGAAATGGTTCCACAAATTAATGTAGCGAGACTGGATTTCCTGTTGGTTCAGCTGCTCCGTGGGGAGGACAAAGAGCGAGACGGATGCTTTCGAGTCGCCGATGCCGCGAGGGCCAGGTGTGGAGAGGGGAAACAGTGACAGAAATTTTCACACACGCGCTTTTCTGAACGAGAATCTTGTGCGAAGGTCAGCCGTGGCAGGTGAACAGCAGGTCGAGACGGATCAGAGGCCTGTTAGTGGCTTTGATGCCGAGATTTGCATGGTCTCGGATGAGTAGCAGCCCAGGTGGTTATATCTAAGTCCCAGTAGCAATTGCAGTGAGATCCGAACCAGTGAGAGGATAAAGGTTTTCTCAGTATTAACAGCCAGCCATTTAATACCCGACTTAAAGGTAACCTGTTTAGATTTTTTTCGGCAATTTGATCGTGTAAAGCAGCAGCTGTGCAAATAGCACTCGAAACTGGTATTTCTTAAGTGACAGACATACCGTATGCTCTGTGTATATGGAAGTGTAATGTAATTAGACCACAGTTTATCAAAGGAATTTGTCAGTCACAGACTCAGTCGTGGTTTATCATGGAGATGGCACTAATCCGTATCAGGCTGGGATTAGAAGGGACACACCAGATCCTGTAACGGGGTAACCTGCTCGTATCCTCATACCGGCTCCAGTTTCTTGTGAAGTTTTAATGAGACAACTCGTTTTTTTCTCTACTTGTTTTACCTTAACATTTTCTCCTCTTTTCAATGTTATTATATTTGACAAAAAAAGTATTATACTGGAATTACAGACTTTTTGTCCCCAAACTGTCCAACTATGCACATGCCTACACCGTGATATTTATACTTTGGATTATTATTATTTTTTTTTTTTTATGTAGTTTTTTTTAAAGATTTATGTTGATGCCCATGTATTTATTGCTGTAAAGTAGCAGTGTGTTTGAGCCTTCTTAGGTGAAGTGTTCAATCATATTAATAAAGTTTTATAATCATCAGCCAGGTCTCAAGGTTTCAATATCAGTTTGGAGATAAGCACCACATCGTGAGGTTATTAATATTTGTTGTTGTATTTTAAGCTCACAGGCCAGACATGTTGGATATAAAATGTGTGTTTTACAGGATTTGGGAAACGCAGATGGCCTGAGCACAACTGCGTATAACATAGTTACGTGAAAGGCAATAATTTGAGTAAATGTAAAGGCTTTGCGTACCCTAATCATGTCCATGCTCCTTTCTAGTTTTTGCTCCCACCCGTCTTCTCCTGTGCTGTATGGAAATGTTTGTCCCTTTGCATGCTTCGACTTTGCAAAGCCTCGTGAATAAGGGGCCGCTGTGCATTTTTTTAAATTTATTTATTTATTTTTTACCCCTGCAGTGGTGCCATCACAAAGAGCTCTTTTCTCATCCTTCTCGTCCCGGTCCAGCATAAAGCTGCCTTGTTCCCGGAGCCGCATTGCATTTAAGCAGACAGCATGTCCTGGAATTACGACAAGGGAATGCAGTTCCTCATCAGCACTTTGGAGCCCTTCATGAATGCAGCCTCATAACTGTACCGCAGTCCAGTACCAGCTGTGTCAAGTCTGTCTGCCTTTCCACCACAAGTCTAGCCGAAAGCTATAACCTTTTGTAGATGTTTGCCGAGCACAGACTAATTCTCTCATTTCGGGAGCGGGGCCTTGAAGGCCTCATTCTGTTTGAGTCTCGTCTCTCTGTAATGTTCTACAGATGCTGAGGTAGAGTCCCTGCCGCCAGCATCTGTGCTCGTAAACCCAAGGTGTTCAAGTGCTGGAAATGCTCGGAAAATCACTTGCCTGATGATCTTTGTCCTCGTCTTTCTGTCTTTTTTTCTCCATTAGATTACCCTTGGAACCCGATCCTTTTTTTCGAACGTGCAGGATTATCGTCAGCCACTTGTCAGCTTATCACCAGTCTCTCTGAGTTTATTTCATCACTCAGTTCTGCTCTTTAAATCTTTGTTTTAGTGGACCATACCAGAAGTGCCTGTGAACTCTGATTTTTATGCATAATAAGGAGGATATATTTGTTTATTAAATATGACAAGTTCACCACATTTGCTTGTTTAAACCTTTCAAGGAATGTTTGGTTTAGATTCATTAATATTTGACCAAGCACTGAATCGCCTGTGATGTATGTCGATTATATTTTGTATTCTTCGATGGATATGTGAGCAACTTTGTTCATAATCTTGGTCTAATTTGAGACAAACAATGTCAAGAAGAACTCTTAAAAAAAAAAAAAAAAGGTTACGTATAAATCAGCTCGCTAGCTCTTTAAATCATTTTATATAATTTTTTACCCACCAATTGTTTTTAGTCTTTTATGTTAAATAACCCGTTTACAATTGTTGCACTGATTCGTTTCAGTCGATGCGTTTTAAATCATCACTCCGATAAAATGAAATTTCTAAAGACTGTGTAGCGTATTTTTATTCATATTGTTCTACTATTATTTAACATACTATTTTTCTTTTATCTGTACGCTGGCATGCAAAAGTCCAGACACCTCGGTGAAGAAGTCTGTTTCTGTGCATGAAAAGCGAGTAAAAGTTGACCTGGTTTCCAAAGGCATAAAATTAAAGATGACGCACGTCTTTTAATATTTTAAGCGAGAGTAATTTTTTATTTATGTCTTGTACATTTTCAAAATACCAAAAAAAGGAAAAGGCTCCTGCATGGTCAGCTTATAGTAACAACCACTTCGGCAAGTATCACAGCTTGTAAACGCTTTTTTTTTGTAGCCGGCTAAGATTCTTTCAGTTCTTCTTTGGGGATTTTCACTCATTCTTCCTTGCAAAAGTCTCCTTGTTCTGAAAACGCATTGCTGTCTTCTTATCTCCTACTTTGTGGGCGTCTGATTTTAATTTTCATAGTGATGGGCAGCTGGTTAGAGAAGCACATGAGAAGGTTAGAAAAGTTTTGAAATTTGCATTAGTTGGCCATTCCTAAGGATGACAGTGTAAACAAGCAATTTTTAGCAAGCTAATTAAAGTCTGAGACCCTAGCAAACCTTATCTGAGAGCCCTAATCTCTTAGGAAGCTCAAAATTTTACATGGTACTCCATTCCTTTTAAATCTGTGCAAAAAAAAAAAAAAAAAAAAAAAATTTTATATATATATATAAAGAGACTAATTCTGACACACATTTCTTTTATCTTGCCCCTTTTAGTTTATTTTTTTTATTTGCCTATTAATGCAAAACGCTATTAAGCCTGGAAAAAAACATAAGACAAAGAAAGACAAGCACAGTTTGTCATGTGACTGAGAAATCCCAAAGCTCTCCACTCTTACAAAACCCTGACACAGGAGACTCCTACTAAAATGTGAGAAAAACTTTTCTTGCAGAAACCTGGCCGTATTAATAATTACATAAATGTAATCCATTAATTTGAGTATCTGGCGTACAATTGTGTGTAAGTTGTTGCTAAAGAAGTGATAGCATTCAGTCAAACAAACCGAAGTGGAATAAAACATAAAACCATATAAATTATATCTAAAGGTAGCCACGGTTCCTACGGTTCGCAAATCTGCAATACCATGATTGATTGTAATTCATTTTTTCCTTAAGCAGGAAGTCAAAAGTCATGATTGTGTGTGGTTTTTACTTTCGCTCTCCTGTTATTTGATGAGTTTGTTAGCAACATGCATTACCGTGCAAAAGTCTTGGGCTGTCTATTTACCAGTAGATGGAAGGGGAAATGAGGTTGCTGCTGAGGTTGTTCCCCTTTTTGAATTGTGTCTTTAGGCACTTTGCAGCCTGTTACAGTAAAGCATTTGTTCCCTTTTGCTTTAATGAAATCTACATCATTTAATCTAACATGAAGAAATGAGCTGTGGCTCAAGTACGGTATAATGAAATCGTATCAGTCATCCAGCAATGAAACACATCTCATCCTTCACCTGATGCAATACCCATAATCCCCTAATCTCCAAAAAAATGACTAATTGCATAATTATTGCTTTGTGATGAAAGTGATAAAAGCTGTTTTCATTGCTGTGTAGTTGCTGTCTGTGCAAATGTAGAGATGATGGATTACATATAAAGTATTAAATGCTTTTTAAAAAAAAGAGGAGGGAAAGAAGGCCAGGCTGAGGATATGATATGAAATATATAATCAATATGACTCTCCCTTTACACGGTCACTTCAGTGCAGTAGAGCAAGCGCGTGTGTATGTGTGTGTGTGTGTGTATGTGTGTGTATGTGTGTGTATGTGTGTGTATGTGTGTGTATGTGTGTGTATGTATGTGTGTGTATGTGTGTGTATGTGTGTGTATGTGTGTGTGTGTGTGTGTGTGTGTGCTCGGTTGCCTACGTTGCATATGTACTCAATCCCAACTTAAGTGGCATGTTGATTAGATTTTTTTTAACTTGTTCACTGTAACAGTGCAGCCTGTATATGATAATTATATGACAAAAGTGCATTTCTAAGTCAAAGCCTGCTTCAATGCCAGCGTTAGTAAGAAGCTTCCCATATTTTTGATAATTTTTTTTACTGTAATGATGCAAATATTCGATCTACACATTGTGTTTGTCAGGCCACACCCACTTTATGTTGAAAAGTCGTGTGAATTAGTTATTTTACAAGGTAGTGGCGTGTTTGCGGATGGTTTCTGTTGTTCTTTCCTCTCGTCCTCTTACCTTCTCCTTCTTTGCTAAGCATAACTTATTTTGCTCTCTTCTGCTCCTCTCTGTTCTCCTCTCACCTCTTCTCCTTTCCTCTACCCTCATTTTCTCTGCTGTCCTCTTCTGTGCTCTGCCTTGCTTCTCTCTCCTTTACTGTCCTCCTCTGCTTTTCTACCATCTACTTTTCTCTTCCCCCCTTTTGCTGTCCCTTACTGTTCTCTGGTCTCCTCTGCTCTCCTCTTCTGAAGCGGAAAATCTGGCAACAATGGTATGAAATTTAAACTGTAAAATTGTTCTCTTTTGGGGATGGAATGTCTCTTGCCATTAACATCACTGGTCTCTCCAAAGATTTGGGGCTCTGCTAAAGACATTAGTGAAGTCGTGTTTCTCTGCAAGCTCTACACCATTATGTCATATTAGAGCCAAAGAGCCAAACTGGGCCTGGACCACGAGTCCCCCGCCCCTTTACCCCTCCGTAACAAGTTGTAAAGCTCAGCTCCTTATCAAGAAAAGGATGACTTTAAAAATAGAAGAGCATAGAAAGAAAAATACGTCTCAGATGAAATCCTCAGCATCATAAAGCTAGTAATTAATGAAGATTTTGCGGATTAGACAACGAGCTGGTTGAAGAATTACTCCGGCGCTCTGCTCGATACTGGTCATTAATCCAAGTTAATATGATTAACATGAAGACTATTCATACAGGTACGCATTATTGGATCACATTTGTTTATTATTATTTACGGTACAACAATGGCAGGTTTGCAGGAACTCCAAACTGCACATAACTGATTTAAAGGGCGACAAAAAGCAAACTGGATAAAGGTTTTAAATTGTACACGGCATCATATATACACAAAGATAAGAAAACAACCACCATTATTTCCCCACTGACTAACTACTTTACCTTTTAGTGTACATGTTTGTGTTACGCATTATTTTCTAGAACAATAGAGAATTTATTTTCAAAACTATGAAATAACACATATGGAATTATGTAATTAAGTAACAACAGTCAGTTTTATTTTAAGACACAAAGGTCAGCTCTTTCTGGAATAGTTCTTGCAAGAACAGTATTGTGTCAAGTGCATTTGCAAAAACCATCAAGCACCATGATGAAACTGGCCCTCATGAGGACAATCCCAGGAAGGCAAGACCAAAAACATACCTCTGCTGCAGAGGAGAACTTCGTTTAGAGTCACCAGCCTCAGAAATCCGTTACGAAGACTTTACAGAGCAGAAGTAGCCGATACATCTCAATATAAACTGTTTAAAGGAGATGCCTACAGCATTGTTTTTACAATCTAGGAAAGAAAAACATTTTGACTGGTAGTGCACATCACAAAGCCTAGTGCAAGTAGCGGATTTTGCTGCTGATGTCTTTTTTTAAAGACAGAAACTGCTCTGACTGATTAGTCGTACGAATTGAAGAAATCAAATGAAATGCACTTAGACAGAGACATCATGCACTATCATGTACACGCACAATCTGTCTTCACAGAAGAACACAGCCAGATAGACTCGTAACAAGTGTAAGTCAATCATATCCAGGTAATACTGTACATTTAATGTATGTTATTATGTGTGTGTGTGTGTGTGTGTGTGTGTGTGTGTGTACAGGTCAGGACACAAGAGGCTTACCAACTATAAACACCTAAATTAATGCTACTGATGATAAATCTGTAATATTAACAGGAATAATGTGTATTTGTAGGGGAAGGTTTGACTCAGTGTGTGCTTTGTGACGAACTGTTGTCTCGTCCGGGGTATGTTCCTGCCTTTATCCATTTTAAAGTTTCCTTTGTCTAAAGTAACGCAATACCCCTCACCCCTGACTTTGTACCAGGACTACAATGGAAACAACATTGTATTGACTGAATAAATAGCAGCTTATAAACCATATGCAACACTTTTGCAACATTTTACACCCCCTGCTTCATCCACTGGTTTAGTAAAAATTAATGTGCTACTCTATAATGCTCTATAATCAAATCGAACGCAAACCCATGCATTGTCTCCGTATACACACGCTTGCAGTGAGAGTTTCATTTCAACGCTGTGGTGGAGGCTGATGCACTGAGCTGATGATAGAGCTTCAGTTATGTGTTTTAATATTTCTGTTAGATCCACTTGTTTCTGGAGATAATTGATTAATACGTTTAAAGATATATATATATGTATGTTGTTCGTTTTTTCTTTAAAAACATAAATAAATAAAAATCCCCAATGCCTAACTGGTGTAATACTGCGCGCACAAAGAGCCACAGTACTGCAGTGTTTAGCATTCTTACTCCTTCAACTCATCAGCCGAATAATTAAGGCCTTTCATGGGGTTTGTGAGGTTTGAAGGGAGAGGGCGGAAATCATTTAGCTTTGTGCTGGCTTTTCACTAACTAACCGAAATTACACAGCACCGCTTGAACTGAGCAGCATTCGCCGTAATGTATATATTCGGTTTCTTCCTGTGACTCGAAAGCACCAGCCAGAAACACAAAACAGCAGAAGGAGTGGACGACGTCATGCACCGGGATCCAAGTCGTCCGCACACGCCCCTCCCAACGGTGTAACCGATACAGCTGTGAGATTAATAACAGCGGGTAAGAAAGTAGTACGGGACTGAGGCTGTGTTTTCACCTTGCAAGGAAGCAGACACTCAGTCTGAGGCAGGTCTAATTGTGCCTCCATGCCTGTAACAGACTCCCGCTTTCATTTTCAACTAAACAAACAAAGAGATTTAACTCAGGCGTAAAACTTCTTCTCTCTGGGTTTCAGTTGGGCTTATCTTTCTCTCTACCCCTGGATCAGATAAAATAGTTTTGGCAGTTTCTCTTGAAACTCTTCTTTGAAAGCTGTGACCTTGTGTCGGTTTTGACCGTCGTCACAGACTGTGTGTGAAACCACTTCCACTAGTTAATCTCTATTTTTCTGTGGAGGCGTATCGTGGGAATCGATCTCAGCTGCGCGTTGTAGCCGGCCATCTCTTCGACTGCTTGTGCTTTCTGTCCGTTGGTGGGTGTCGAGGGACTTCCCTTCACAGATGCTGGGAATGGAGGAGCTTGGGGGGGATGGGGAAGAGATCATGATTGCTTTAGTTCTTGTTTTACTCAAACTGGAGCTGAAATGAAATTCCTCGTAACTCCGTAGTGTTTTGATGAAGCTTTATTTGGTGTTTCCTCATAAGCTTACAGCCCACACAGGTGTCCACGGTGGTGCACAGTCTATTTGACCATGTTACTTACTTAAAGTCTACCAGCTGTCGTTATAATAATCCTTCAGCAGGTAACTGATGATTGCGAAGATTTGCGAACCAAAAAAATTCCCTGAGAGTCATGATTGTGGAGGTAGGCCATATTTAAAAGTTAAAAAAAAAAAAAAAGGATAGGAGGATAAGTCAGTTGATTGAATCTCACGCACCACTTCCACTCATTCAATTGTCTGTGCTGTCATATGTATATGCAAGTATGATACTGTATGAGGTGTAAAAGTCACAACTCATTACGGTTACATACCAAAGGAATGTTCTCTCTCTCTCTCTTTAATCTTTGGCACTTTGAGCAGCACTTAGGTACTTCCCTGAGAACGTACCTCCACTCAGCCCCCGTGCTTTTCTGACGTAACGGCAATCCGGTGCAGATAAGCGTCTGTCTCGAGTCACACGTGACCACGGACATTCAGGATATTCACCCCAAGCTAATGAATGACAGAGGGTGGGACCGGGGTGCTTTTAACATGAAGAACTGGAAGAGGAAGCAGATTTGAGATTAGCTCCTGTGTTCCAATAACATACACTTTTTTTTTCCTCTCTCTTTCTCTCTCTCTCTCATTGGGTGTTTTGTTTATAGAAGAACAATGCTACCAGAGCATGTGTAACATATAAGAGTAGGACTTCTAACACGGCCAGAAGCACAAGCAGTGGAAGGAGGGAATCAGAATGAGAGACAGAGAAGGAGGTTCGCATTCCAGTGAGAGACACCTCAGTCTGTGTGAAGTTCCTGAAATGGACAATACCAGAGCAAATGGCTAATCGAAAAATAAACAGCCAGTTTCAGCAAGGTCATGCATCCTTTTGCCTAGAACAAACTGGAATTGTATGGAGGCAAATATTGTCATACTTTAATTCTTTTACTTTGAGAGACTTTTTTTTCTGGGTAAGGGGAAACGTAGCTGCTCTTGTTAGACATGCTGTGGCTTGAATAAAGCTACCAGAAGTGACCCGCAGAGGACAGACCTCTCGTGGAGGGGGAAAAAAGCACAGACCCAGTTTCCGTTCGAAGCTTGGTTACGAACAGTTTTAATGAGCTGGGAAAGTTTTGGCCTCCCTCGCCCAGCTCTCTCACGCCCCCACATTCTTGCTAATGTTGCACAGCCTGAATTGGACAGCAACACCACTAACCTCACAGCCTGTAGCCCAGAAAACTGTGAGAACCCTTTTCCCCACCATTCTCTGCGTGAGAGACAGCAAGCACATTAAAAAAAAATAAAACTTTTACGGTGGATGTTTATCCTTTAAAGGTATCATAGTTTGCTTTTTTTCAACATGGTAACATAGGCCTCAGATGTCAACCAATGTGTCTCTACTGATGCTCCAGCTGCAAGACCCCTCATATCTCAAACTTCCTTTAGTTGATTCCTCCTGCGAATACAACGTTACAGTGTCTGTATTAACGACCTTCTACAGGGCGACACTCAGCACAGAATAAGGGAGAAGAACAACAAGCTTCGAAGAGAGTAGCTCATAGATGAGGTCATAGTAGAGTAAAATATAATCGGATAGTTTAAAACCCAAAAGCCAATACAAAAAACGAAGAAGAACAAAAATAAGAAAAGAGTATTTGTTTTTTACTCGTGTTTTTTAAAATGTATTCTAAATGTCTAAAATTACAAAAAAAAGATAATTGGTGTAATAGGTTCCCTTTAATAGTTTTGTGATTTACTGTTCCAGTGATATCTTTAAGATGATGAAAGGATGAATGCCAGTACACAAATACTGCAAATAGCGCCTGTAAACAATGGTAAAAACTTCCTTTATTACAAGGACGACATTACAAGACGTTTAAAAGGTAAATTATAACTTTTTATATAATCGCTCATTCAAAGGCTGTAGAACAAGATTCAGCTTTAAGGTGTCAGTCTTTGCTATTTGATTTAAGACATAAAGGTCAGCTCTTTCTGGATGAGTTCTTGCATGAACAGTATTGTCAAGTGCATTTGCAAAACCCATCAAGCACCATGATGAAACTGACTCGTATGAAGACCCTCCCGTCCTCCACCACCCTAAGTATTATCTGTTTTCATGTTCTTTATACTTCACAAGTAAGATAGCGCCCAACCCTCGCTCTTAACATCAGTCCTCCAGTGAAAGTGTCATGATGCACGTACGTCATTGCTTCAGTGGCAGTGCAGAGCACAACATAATTCATTTTATATGAATAAATAACTTAAATCCATCAGTTCAGTTCAGTGTTTATGGCAGCCAGTTGCTAAGTAACTCTATATGAGAGTCCTACATGCATCCTGTCTACAGTGACTCTGTAATGCATAGTGACTCAACAAGCAGATTTACTGAAAAAGTTAACGGGAATCCTAATATAATATGATTTACCATCATCACATCACCTTCATTCTGCTAACGAACGAACAAATGTAATGCTGTGTTCAGGTATTGGTTTAATGGTTTTCAATAAACATTTGTGCATCGCAATATAATGGTTTTAATGCTTAAAGTTAAAAATTAGAACGTTTGTATTATTTTTTTATTATTACAAATTAAACAAATTCTGGTTTTGTATTTTTATGGATTGCTTGTCCACCTTTATAGCAATAAAACTGCATCTCGCCTCCAAGTGGCGCAGTGGTAAAGTGCTCGCCCTATCATCCGGAGTTCGCGAGTTCAATTCCCGGGAGATGCTGTAACCTCTCGCAGCTGGAAGTCTAGAGGGAGCTGATTGGCCGAGCTCTCTAAGAGGGGAGGGATGAGAGGTACTTAGTGCTCCCACATCAATCACATTCTTCAGTCAATCACGGGCATCTGTAAGCTCACGCAAGCGGAAGGAGCGGATAGCGCTGTCCTCCAAGTGTGTTATGCCGCGAGCAGTTCGAAATGATGCGGTTGGCTGGCATCACGTGGTTCGGAGGAAACGTGTGATAGTCTTCGGCCCTCCCGACTGAGTGGTAGTAGTAGCCTTAAATGTGGGAGCCCCCTAGTGACGGGGAGGAATAAGACACGACCAAAAATATGGAGAAAATCGGGAGAAAATAAAAAAACAAACAAAAAAAAAATGCATCTTATCGCCATCTTCCCCAAAACAAAAAAACAAACAAACACTTGATTCCAGTAGGACTCGAGTCAGTCCACATAATATAAAAATTAGGAGCATATACACTGTGATAGGAACCAGTATGAAATCACATAATACTCCTACAACAATCCATTACGAAATGCAGTAGCATTCTCACTTTCTACGTCATTTCTTGATGAGAAATGCGGTTGTCTGCGAAATAAAGGAAATGCATGTAAAGTGGTCTCAACAAGGTGTCAAGCCGCCACAAGGCACAAAGAAGCTTCAGTGTGCCCTGGCATATTTTGGAAAGGCACTGGAACGATGTTCTTCCAGTTGAGATTGTTGTTTTTGATGATGATGGTGATGATGATGATGGTGGTGACTATGGAGACCATACATTTGAGTAATTTATTTAATTTTTAAATTTCATTTTTATAATTGTATAACTTTCAACTTTGAACTACTTGTGCGCACATATCTGGATAGAAACATTTCATTATATGAAGGTAAAGGTTCAGAGCATTGTTGTGTAACAAGGTGTCAAAGTCTGCCTCATTTCATGTGAAACTACAGTGCCTACTACCTACTACACTTTCACAGCATCTAGTATTCACAGCAGACACAGGCTGCCTCATATCACGAGTGTGTTTGAAAGTTTGAAATATTACATAAATGACGATTCTTTCTACTTTCCTGATAGTCAACACCTCCCACAAAAGCCACTAGGGAATGTGTGTGTCTAACCTGAAGTCGTTGCAACCCCAATTACTTTTTAATTAAACTTTAATAATTGTAACAGGTCACATGTCATCATGTGGTAATGCATACAGCTGAAAAGGTTCTGTTAGCCGTGTTCTGTTCCCTTTAAAATCATCGTACATTCATAGCTGAGATTATTTAATCAGATGCTGTTGATCGATACGGATGAGTTTGAAACCAGTTTTAGTTTGTGGGGTCTGAAATTACTGACGTGACCTGGGCGGAGCTTGAGTTGGGCGCCTGATCAGAGGAGACAAGTGGACCCAAAAAACATACAATTTGTCCCATATGTAACACATCTATTGTGTGTTTTATTTACTGAAATTATCGCACAATCATACTGGTGGAGATGAAATGGCTCAAATGGCTACGGTGGTGTAAAATAAAAAGTGTTAACTTTAAAGTTAAAAATTTTTGGGTGGGGGGGTTTGTTTCTTGTATTCACTTTTCCCCACTTTTGTCTCTTTTTTTTTCCTCTTTCTAATCACTGAATCTCCCAATGACATCACTGTGATATTTACTTTTTCTGTGCAAACTTGGAGAAAGTCTCCTGTTTGTCAATTCATGCAGTTTTGGCATGGTCTATGGCTCATGCTCTCAGCAAGGAACACGGAAACACACACAGAGGCTTCTGTCTTCTCCCCCAGACACCACTCAAGTTTGCCGTTGCTATGACGACGCTGCACTTGGGATTGGCTGTCCAGTCCAGTAAAAAAAACAAAAAAAAATTTTTGGATCTCCGAAACTGTCATATTGTCATTGTAGGTTGAACACGTTGGTCAGGTTATTTTAAATCAGGTCCATGTTTTTGATCCCCCGCGCCTCAGTCCACACTAGTGTGCTCTTATGATGCTTTTCTACCCTCCTGATTTACCAAATGAGTGTAACCACAATCCTCCCAGAACTGATCCAGTAAGAGTGCGTGGCTGTGCGCCTGCTGTGTGTGGGCAAGCATGCGCTTGCAGCAAGTATGTAGGCCGTCGTGCACTGCAGAGCAACGTGAGAACGCACCCCACCTCACGGCTAGTAAAATCTGATTTACGGCGCAGCCCAGCAGGTTCAAGCCAACGTATTTCCTTTTCTCTGGGAGCGGCTTTGTCATCGTCAACCCCCTTCTTATAAGCCTACGATCATTTATCAGAAGCCGTTCTATCTAACAATTGAGAACATTGAGTGAAAAAGCTTTGATGACATTTTTTTTCCTCGCCAAGTTTATTTGTATGCCCGTAAGAAGAAGAAAAAAATAACGGCTGATTTACTATTCTGCAAGGATGCACTTGCAGAGAATGGGCTTGTGGGTAAATTTAGCTCAGCGTTAGCGGTAATTTCGTCAATTAAACGACCCTTTTTCAAGTCAAGATGACGAGATGTCATTTATAACAGTGATGAAATCAGCATGCGATATCTTCGGCAAAAAAAGACGAGACTAAAATGTGGTTTAAGACAATTAAAACTAATGAACCATCTGTCTTTATTTCCGTCAACATATAATTTTCGTCCAAATCCGCTACGATATAGTGTTCATTCATTATGTCACGAGCAGCAGTATTTCCCGGGTCATGGCGTGCGGTATATCAGAACTAGTTTGCGAGTGCAGTGACGGGCAATTACAAGCTCGGTAATCTTTAACTTTTCGTCATCACAGCAGTATTACTCGGGCCAAGAGAAGAGCCGATATTTGGGCCACTTTCTTCGCATTGAACCGGAGAAAAAAGCCGATGTGTAGAATATCGGAGGGGAAACAGTGTGGGCACAAAATTGCTGGGAAGAATACCATAAACCTGAAGAAACGCATCAAGGCGCATACCATCAAAATCTCAGAGTAGTTTTACAGCCTTTTTGTGGTAATTGTTTTGTTATATGTGAGGTATTTTACATCACAGCTGACTTTACAACAGTCCAAGTTCATATTTTTGAAAAAAAAAAAAAAAAAAAAAAGGTTTTAAAACACTGTTTGTACTGCTCCTATTGTTTTGTAGTTAGAAAAAAAGAGTATTGGACATGCATCAGTTGTTTGTAATGATTAAAATAAATATAACTAGCTGAACACATCAGATGAAAAGATTTTGTTTAAAAAAAAAAAAGATATTTTGTTTAAAAAAACGGTTTTGGCTAGACTAGATGGTTAATTAATAATATTATTGCTAAAATGTTATGTTTTCATTCACTAAAACTAGAATAAAATGTCCAGACTTTTAGTCGACTAAAACTTAATTAAACAAAAATAGGATAAAAATG
>JAOTRS010000025.1:15645311-15656634 GCA_028565755.1 Dinotopterus cunningtoni
ACTAAAACTAGAATAAAATGTCCAGACTTTTAGTCGACTAAAACTTGATTAAACAAAAATAGGATAAGATTGACTAAATATGATAAAAACTAACAGGGACATTTATAAGACTAAAATTTAAAATACCTGACAAAATTAACACTAATCTACTATAACTGGAATGCTGACTGGCAGAGCGGGTTTAGTGATGCCTGGCATTGTGGGAAATGTTTCTGGATGTATGTAATATTACATGCAGCAGATCTGAAGTGGAGGTGTAGCGCAGAATGAAATCACTCCGTCTACACTACTGTGATTAAACAATATGGAGTTTTTCTATATCCTTCCTGCTGGTCTTTTCCACTCACTCTTCCACATACTCACTCCCTCTCCCCTTCTCCACCTCATAGTCTCCCTTCCTGTGACTTTACTCCTTCTTTATTTATCGTATACATCCTCCTCATCTTCCTCCCTGTGACGAGACAGTGTGAGGCAGCTTATGGTGGGGGAGCGACGCAGTGTGAGACAGACAGTGACTCCCTAATGCCAGAGCCAGCCACAGGTTGTGGTTCAAAATCAAGCAGGGTGGACCCTCACTTGGTCCCACTAATGTCTCTGTTCTCTTGTCACATTTCAAGGTGCGCTCGTGTGTGTGTGGGTCATTAGAAGGAAGTAAAAAAACTTCCTTTTGAAATGAGTTTTTTCCTCTTTTAATGCAAGCGTTTGTGCCAGCTCGATGGGCTTGGTATTTCCCATGAAAGTGCCTGGGGTTTAACAGCCCATGCGTATAAAAAAAAAAAAAAAAAAATGTCCCAGTAGTGTTTGGACCACGAACAGTTAGTACCCTTAAAAACGATACACGTACAGACATACATACCAACTTTTGTCCGGCTCAAGATCCCCGTCATGACTGTGGCTTGTGGGTTGTCTATGACTGGATTTCGCCTCTGTCCACTTCCCTTCGCAGCGTTAAATTGCTCGCTTACACCCGCATACATTCATAGTCTGTCTGAGTCGCCAGCTTTCAGCCTCCATTCCTTAATATAGCTCTTTCTGAGGTAAAAAAAAAAAAATAGAAAAGAAAAAATCTAAAATTTGAACTACAGTATATAGACGTGACCACAAAAACCAAGATATGCATTTCTAAACTTTTTTTTTTTTTTTTGGCGGGGGGTGTTTGAAACTAAAGTACTAGCCATTGGGATCACCTCAAAAAGAGCTCGTAATACTGGCATTGGATGGGCTTTTTCCCTGTTTCGACCAATCAGGATGCATATTCCAAGGTAACCAGCCAATGAGAGAGCCCACCCACAATCTCAGTACATATGGAACCATCAGATGGTGCGAGTGCATTGCCAGACTGGCTAGTGAGAGAATAGTGACCAGTTTCACACCGTGAGGAGTGACAGACTGCAAGCCGAGGGTTTTGGGATTCGATCATGTGAGAAACGACACACCAGATGGAGCTCATTCAGAACGGACTCGAACGTCTAGAAATCACACTTAATCTAGACGCAGTGCTTAGCCTGCCATCTTTTGCTAACCAGAGGGACAAGTGTCTGTTGCATCTACAATGAATCATTGTATTGTATTGAGCGTTCTGTTGATTAGTTTCAACAAATAAAGGGAAAGCAGTACATCTTGTTTGATTTAACTAGTATTTACTTGGTAATTCTTCTGCCCAGACTGCACACTGGTTACAGGCTCCCCCGCGAAGAGAAAGCAAACTTTCTGATGTCATCTTGACTCAATATTACAAAATCATTTCCTGCTTCCCAGATTCATGTTCCCAACCGTTAAACCATGAAAACTGTCTTGGCTCTGCCTTGACGTTTAAAAAGGCACTCGTCCTGTATGCCAGTACTCTGATTTACTGCTGAACCCCAGCGCGCCTTATCCCTTCTGCTTTTTGGGTGGAGAAGTGTTTTCTCTTAGGGAAAAAAAAAGAGGGGGAAAATGGCATTTCATCTTTCTCACCTGTTCCTGCTCACCGCCCCCACCCCCCACCCCCCAACATGCGCAAGCACATAGTCTGTGAATAATTAATGGAAGAAACAAACTACGGGCCAGCGCTGTTAAAGCCCCTCTCAGGGGCCATGTGTGTGGTGCAACTGGCATTTGCAGAGAGAGAGATGCCTTCCAGATGTTTAAGCGATGAGGTGGCTTTCACTGAAACATTACACATTCCCAGGGAAGTTTGTGGAGGAAAAAAAAAATCATCTTCATAATCTGTCAAGTGAGTATGTACATCCCTACAATACAGGCTTTCCTCTTTCCTCTTCACTTCTTCTCCAGAGGATCCTAATGTTATTTCCTGCCAAATGTCTTAAAATGTTTATCATTTTAAACTGTGTACTGCAGCTACTGGGAAGCCACACAGAGGTGGTGTGTAGGTGGGTAGTTGGACGGATAGTTCACGTGCTGACAGCGTGATTGCATTTACAGCTTCCATTCTGAATCCGAGTTGAGGCTGAACGTCATCATTTCCATTTAGTTCTTCAGCTCTTCAGTGCTCGTCTCTTCACCCGGCACGGTGAAGGATAACAGTCGGTGTGTACGGCAGTACAGACTCCGTGATGGAGGATGCAGTTCATCAGGCTCAAACAAACAAACAATCTAGCCACAATTTGCGAGTCTGATTTTTGGGACCACCAGACCCACCGCTTAAACGGTTCCCTGAGATGATTTTTCAATTGCAGTGATTCGATGAATCGTGTCGTGTGAAACCCTCTGCATTAGTCGTGCTGAGAAACGGTCAGTGAATGAGAGTCCAAGAGGAAATCATGTGCAGCCCAGAATAATAATAATAAAGCCTTCCTAAAAGAAATTTCACCATATATCAAGTTTTCTTTGCATAAGAACTTTTTAGAACTTGCATCTCACTGATTTTTACTGACTGTTTTTTTTTTTATTATTTTATTTATGTATTTATTTTGGACCTGTTTTGCCTGTGTACAGTATAGGCTGAATGATGTCACATGCTTGCTTCTAGACAGGAACTATCTGAAGCATCTTTTTAAGCTGCTGGAAAAGAGCTTTCCCGAGCTGTGCGTGATCGGCCTAATCTTACTACGATTGATGTGAGAGTGCAAGTATGCCACCCCTTAGCCTCGAGAGAGCGCACCCAATCTGCTCCCTACAATCCAGACCACGGATGTCTGTAACATTAGCTGTTATTCTAACTCGCGATCTACAGATAGCTTTTACTTCGGGCCACTCGGCAGCTTGTGCATGACTGGCACAGAATCTGTTACATCTGAGGCTGATTCCAGTTACTGCCTGATCGATTGGGGTAGATTTGCTTTTTTTTTTTCTTGTTTCTGCCAAGGAAAAAAAAACTCATGACATCAAAACACGATGAATGGAAAATGTCTTTCATCTGGGAGTGCTTGTGCCTCACCCTTACATGCATCAAACCAGCCGCTAAAATCATGTAGCGTTAGCATTCTGGGACTTTAAATTCTGTGTTATTTGAACATGATATTCTCTCCTGCATGGACTTTTTTAAAAAGCTTACTTCTCTTCACTGAAGTCCATCTCAAATGCTCCTGGCTGAATAGTAGAAAGAGTGTAGGGGACTCATTAAGGGTACTTCACTGAAGGACTCTTAACGTCATATCTCATTTGCTATGTAGTGTAGTCCCAGTTAAAGTGAAACTACAAATCATTTAGCGTTTCTTACACAAGTGCATTAAAGGAACTCTGAAGTGTTTCTCGGCACGCTAAGACTCAACAAGCAGGCTCCTTTTAAGCAACCGAGGCATTACCTTTTAGTCTCCTGGTGGTGACGGTCTCCTTTGTATCAGAGTTAAACATATTATTTCTTGTGTGGCTCATGAACAGAAGAATCAGGAACAAGTAAGGAGATGAAAAACACGATTAAATAAATCGCTCCTTACAGAGATAAAACAATACTAAAACGTCAAGTTTCATGATTTTTTTTTTTTTTTTTTGCAGCTGACATTTGTAGTAATTCAGTTAAGGTTACGTCA
The DNA here is from genome assembly GCA_028565755.1 of Dinotopterus cunningtoni. Taxonomy (NCBI): domain Eukaryota; kingdom Metazoa; phylum Chordata; class Actinopteri; order Siluriformes; family Clariidae; genus Dinotopterus; species Dinotopterus cunningtoni. The sequence continues at coordinate 15,649,283 of JAOTRS010000025.1, forward strand.
TTTGACAGTGAAACAGATTTTTATTTTATTATCTGTGTGATTCCTTGATGCACTCTTTTTGATTTTATGGTTGTTTCTACTCTGCGTAAACGTCTGAACAAAATGGACGTCTGTTTTAGCTTGATCTGTTTGATGGTCAGCTTTTTTTTTTTACTCTTTCTTCTTCTTCTTCCAGTCAACATCTTGGCTATAAACAGGAATAAAATCTTTTCTGAAACGATGGTGTGCGGTAGACATGCTTTAGGAGTTTGGCAGAATGGAGACCAGCTGCAGGCTCTCAGGATGCGTTTTTAAAACTTTTCTGCTTGATCTGAGCGTTTGAGCTCAGCGTGAGTCTAAGCATAAATCTGAGCGTCTCCTGACCCATTTCGGCATCCTGTAACTACATCCCGCTGACTAAAGATTTCTTACTGACTCTCTACTTTGAGTTAATTGTGTTTTTTTTCTTTTTTTTTTTTTTTTTTTTGAAGAATGTTCAAATGATCTGCTGTCTAAAAAATTTTCATAATAATGTTTGGAGAGCCGATTAAACGATGTGCTTTTGTTTCTCTTTTGTTTTGCAGTGCTGTGTGCAAAGAACCTGGCGAAGAAAGACTTCTTTCGTAAGTAACCCATAGGACCGGAGAGTTGTGCTTTATTTCTGTAGCTTCATATGAATCTACTCAGCGCTTGAGTCATTCTGTGTGTTTGAAGTGCGGCGAGCGAGATAAGTATGCTTTCCCTCACGAGACGACAGAAATATATGGGTTGGTTTGTAGATAAAGCAACCCTGACTGCATGGCGCGTCGTACAAAACATTAACGTGTCTCTCTTTCTTGCATCTCTGTCAGGCTCAATCACACGACATGGTGCACAAGGGATGATAACAAAAAGAACGATCCCATAACCTAATAAGCAAAATCTGGAAGAATCAAGAGAGAAAGAGGGGAAAAAAACACAGTAGCATGTCTGCTGTTGGTCTGCAGTTATTATAATAACACACAGACGAACAAAGTAGAGGTGTGCCCCGCGACTGCTCCCTGACACAGCCATACATGGGACAGCAGGGAAAATGAAAGAGTTTGTGTGTGTGTGTGTTTGGAGTTGTTTGGGTTCTGGGTGTCAGAGTAACAGGTTGTCAGGGTCAGCCACCCAAGTGCCAGCTACTGCCTCATGACAGCACCGTCTACAATTCTCTTTGGAAAAACGTCTAGTATTTAAATGTGTATTCAAAGCTGAGTTCTGCAAGTGGAACATTAGAGCCTGTTTTCAACCTCCACACATTCAAGGATGCTTGAATTGCGGAGCTTGGACTAGTCCATGTTCGTATGGTTGAGAAGACCGTTTTGGGAAAAGGGGCAGCAGCCTTCTTAGATTTTTTTAATTTGTATTCAAAATTCGAATTAATAAATTGACTTGTAGTTGAACGCAGCACATGTTTGGTAAGTAAAGATTCCACACAGGAAAGTAAAGTGTGTTATAAATAGTGTGCATTATTAAAGCACGTTTAATCTTTTACATTTTGTTTATGTGAGTCGTTTGAATATGAGTGGAACGTGAAGCGTGTAATCTCTATTCCAGGCCTGCCTGACCCCTTTGCCAAGGTGGTGGTGGACGGTTCAGGACAGTGTCATTCCACAGACACTGTGAGAAACACTCTTGACCCCAAATGGAACCAACACTATGACCTGTAAGTAACACACACACACACACACACACACACACACACACACACACACACATACACACACTAGATAGATCACATGTACACAAGTGCACATTCTTTTCCCATCCATCTGAGCACACACTCACACACATACACACCATCCCCGTCACATTACCTCTCACTAACTCAGTTCATGGATACTGTATCCTACACAATCTATTTTTGTCTCACACACTCGGATCCAGTTGCTGCTGTATACACACACCTTCGCTGGAAACTTGCGATCTGCGTAGTGGTGGCAGTGCATCAGATTAAAATAATCCTGAATACGTCAACCGTTGAAACACAATCTCTGTTTAACAGTAGTCATAGACACACCTCAAAATCGGAGAGGGTTTTTATCAGTGGAACGAATTCCTTTATGGCTGTGTTAACAAATCAGACAATTTTTTTTCTTTTTTATGTACTCATTTTAAGTGTTTTTGTCCCCCGTTGTAGTGTGCACATTTTAGTTTAAGTATTTCTTGCATTGTTTGGGTTATTGCTCCACAGCCTTGCCTGTCCGTCTCTTAGTATGAGTGTATGACTCAGCTGTAATTACTCAAAGCCCTTTATCATCACACATACACTCACTAATAACACTATATTATATAGTACTAGCTAGGACCTCGTAATGCTCTCAAAGCAAACAAAAAAACCCATCTGTTGTAGTCCGTATGCCTCAAGGGTCTACATATTGTGCATGATGAGATGCTTTTCTGTTCACTACAGCTGTACAGCATGGTTATTTGAGTCACCTCAAACCAGTCTGGCTATTCTCTGTTGGCAGCTCTCATCAACAAGGTGCTTCTGTCTGTATAACTGCAGCTCACTGAGTGTTTTTTTTTTTTTTTTTTTTTTTTTACCGCACCATACTGAGTAAACTCTAGAGAGAGAGAGAAAAAGAGAGAGAGAGGGGACTGTGTGTCTGTGTCGGTGTGTGAGTGAATATCTCAGGAGATCTGCAGTTAGTCTTGTGCCACCAACAGTCATTTAACATCAAAATCACTGAAATCACATTTTTCTGATTGTTGATATTAACATTTTCCATAAGCTGCCTGATATTTTTGAATATTATATATTTCTGAAAATGCTCTGTGAGTGTAGATGTGTTCTATGGTGATTTAGATCACCTTCGACTGATCTAGATGAAGTTAACAGCAGTGTGCAGAGGTCATGCCGCTTTAAATATTTCCTAAAGAAGCTTAAATGTAAGTAACTGTGTCACCATAAGCACATTCAACAAACGCGCGCGCACATGCATACATTTATATACACACACACACACACACACACACACACCTTGCTCAGTCTGCTGACGGTAAGCTGAGGTTTCAAATAAAAATAGCAACTGTTCCGCCAGTCGTGTCACTTTTCCCAGAGTCCTAATCGAGAGTGTATATGCAAGGGAAAGAACGAAGAAGAAAGTTTCCAGCGATTTCTGAAAGTGGGCCAACAGCAGGAGGAAGCCCATGTCTCCGTTTGTTTGGTTGCTGGGGTAACCGGACACTTCCTCCCCAGTTCCCCATCCCAGGGTTGCAGAGGAAAGTGTCTGCTGACAACTCAAATGAAACGGGAGCTTCATGTAAATACGGTAGCATCATTTTACTTAAGCAGTATTATGATGTTGCATACCAGCGGTTCATAAACACCATTTGTTTTTAGCAGATTATGATTTTGTTTGTCTATTGAAACAGTTATTTTTGCACCACCAACACATAATCTTCTGAAACGCAGAATGTTGAGCTGGCAATCAGCAGTTAGTGTATTTAACGAGGGTGAGAGTAGTTTTAAATTCTTGCCGGTACTATGTGGACCAAAGTTGATGAGAATAAACCATGGAGGTGGTGGACAGTCCTTAAAAACTTATGAAATTTGCTTTATATTTTTCACTTATTCTGCTTGAGAGCAGCTGACTTTCAGCTTCCTAACTTCCAGGTTTGATTGAATCCCAAATAGCATAAAATGGAAAGCTAGTGTGCTATGTGGGTTGTATAATCCCTTGTCCTACACGGCAAGTAGTGCCCTTAGTCAGGAGTTAAAGAGAGATTTGTGGTTCAGCCTTGTATTAGAAGCTAGTTAGGTTTGTAGCTTAAGTTAGTCGTGAACAGAATTGTAATGGGAAGTTTGGATCGTTTTTAGTGACTCGGTTCTTTAAATCTCGTTCATCAAAATGAACAAATCTTTTTTTGAGTCATTAAGTTAATTTCGTTCTTTTGATCAGAAATAAAATAAAATGTTATATTTTCAATAAACAGATTGCCAACACGTCTACATACATACTGGCTCATTCCAGTAATGAAAATATTACAGTGCAGCTAAAGACATATTACGATACACAGAATGAGCGGCTCAACCGGTCTGAATCGTTTGTTCTTTTGTCATGTGACTCCCATAGACGCTATGCAATGCAGTACACAGGAAACAGAATTGAGCGGTTCTTTTCATGAGTCTTCTAGTCCGAGTCATTTGTTCTTTTGAATCTACTGCACTGCATAGTGTCTATGGGAGTCACGTAAAAAAACAAAAACTTACGATTCGGACCAAAAGACTCGAGCGGTACCTACTCATTTCTGTTTCCTGTACATAACCTACGGAGCTTTTGCGATACTTTCTGCATGCGCGCCCAGTAGAAAATGAACGAGTCACTCTCTAAAACTATTAAAAAAAAACGAATCATTCATGAATGACTCATCACTAAAAAAGAACAACACGGATGGTTCAGAGGAAATTTGGAATGACTTAAAAGCAATTACTAAGGAGAAACAGTGTTGTTTAAGATTACATAATGTTATTAGATATGTTTTTTTTTTTTTTTTTGCTGAAAGTGCTTCTGTGGCTGGTTTAGAGTCCCTGATTTGACAGGAATTTTCAAGCACCTTCCTCCTCTTTCCAGTACTGCTTACCGTATTGACCTAATTTCACCCGTCCTGGTGACCGACAGGTATCGCAATTAATGATTGTTACTGTGTGAAGTGATGCATATAGTTAAATGTCCCAGTGCTGTTATGATCTATATCACCACTTGTGGAAAGGCTCCCATCCAATCAGAGTACTCTGTTAGAACCAACTGTAGTATAAAAAGTAATATCAGTGTGATGGTGCTTGTCTAAGTACTGAAATGAGAAGAATGTCAGCTGGTGATCTCTGTTCACTCGTTCTCTTTAGCCTGAGAGATTGTTAATAAGGAATATTACATCTGCTCTGAGATGAAGTTTTTTTATATATATATATATATATATATATATATATATATATGTTAAAGGGTGTTGTATATGCTTCTGTGAATAGCTGAGTTTTTTTTCATTAAATGTTAGTGTTCTTTCTTTATCAGTGTCTCCTTTGCTCTGTAACTGGGGGAAGCAGGTGGACTCTGTGTTCCCGGGCCGCAGCTGGCCCTCTCATTGAGGATCTTTTGGCTCAGTGAAAGTCATGCAGTTCATGCCAAACACTCGTGGGCTTCTCTCACTATCCTCAGTACACCCAGCCCATATCCATCTCAGCTCTTACTGCCCAGCACCTGCTTACTCCAGCTGAACTCAGATCAGCATGTAAAGAGCTCCACACATATACTGGCTTTCTGCTTACTGTAAACACCTGCATGTTTCGAGATCTTTCATTAACTAGTGCAATAATTTTTGCAAACAGTTACACCATTAGAAGACGATGTTGGTTAAGCGAAAAAAAATAACCCCGCTTTTTAGCATTTATCTGGACAAATAGCTTTTGCAAACTAGCAATAATTCTCCAAGGTTCTCATGACTCATGCACAGTGAAATGACCATTTAGGCAGGTTATCAGTCCTTTTTACATTCCGGTCAGGTTTTGGCATGAATTCTGTTCATGGTTCTTTTACAAGCTGTTGTAATGTCTGGAAATAAGCATAGTTTGGCATGCTTGAGCATTCCACATAATTTGGATCACTCCTGAGCCGTAGACTTTATTAAATTTCTGGTGCTGCGAAAGCGATAAATGTTTGTTTCTAGAGAAGCAGCGATTTGTTTGGGCTTCCTTGGCCCATTCACTGGCTTGCCTGGCTTTGGCTGAACGTCTAGACACGCTTTCCATTGCCCCTTTAGTTTAGTCTCCTTTCATCCTCCCACCTCTTCCTTTTTCTCTCTTTTGTCTAACAGAGGATTCTTTCATTTTGGCCTCCTCGAACAAACCCATGACATTTCAGACATGTTTGGAAGTCTTGCAGACGAGGGGTTGTGTGCTTTGAGCATCTGATTAAACGGAATATTTAGGGTTTAATTATTATCAGGGAGTGCAAAGCGTGTGTGTGTAAGATTCATGAATCCTGGAGGGGAAGATCAAGCATTTCATATAACAGTACAAAGAGTGTAAATTGTTTGATTTATCCCAATGTTGTGTCTCTTTACAGATACATCGGCAAGTTGGACTCCATCACTATTAGTGTGTGGAACCATAAGAAAATCCACAAAAAGCAGGGAGCTGGCTTTCTGGGCTGTGTACGTCTCCTGTCCAACTCCATCAACCGCCTCAAAGACACAGGCTGTAAGTATGTGTGTGTATGTCTGTGTGAGTGTGTGCATAGTTGCACTTGTGTGTTTTGCTTACGTGAATTTTTAAGGGACTAGAACTGACCTCGGCTCTCAGGAAGCGTTTACTCAGAATAATATGCACGTCGGAGCCCAGAAGACTCTGTCTATGTCTGGATGTAAATGGCACCGTCTATGCCTGGGTCGTCTGCTTCTGTTTCTCCTGATGTTGAAATCGGAGGTCAAATTTTTTTGGTGTTTCGCAATCCAGACTGCACAGACGGAGCTGTTTTCTGTCGTCGAGTCTCTTGTCCAACATCACGGCCGTGGTCGTGGAGACTCCATAGATTGATTGTTGTGTGCAGGAGCAGGCTCTTTAGGGTGCCAGAGTGGCACAGTTCAGTCTGGGGAGACTTTTAAAACAACCCATTTCCTAGAAAACCCTCAGGCTCATTTCCTGAAGAAGTACAGGAAACCACGGGCCTCTCCCACAGCTGGGAGGGATTCCTCTCTATGCCCTGCATTTCCTGCTGTCTGTCTGCCTTTCTTTCTTATTTCTGTTTCTCTTTGTTTCTCTTTTGTCTTTCTTTTCTTTAGAACACTTTTCTTGGTAATTTATGTTATTTCTTCCTGACTCTTTATAAAGCTTTTTTTTTAGATCTTAAATTTTTTTTAAAGTTTAAGTATGTGGTTGTGTGTGTGTGTGTGTGTCATTTTGCCCTCACAATTTCAGCCCATGTTAAAGTCACTCAAATCCCTACGCTTGGCCATTTTTTTTTTCTGCCTCCAAACCAAAAAAAAAAAAAAGTTAAACTTTTTGCCTAGTATTGCAATGCCAAATTGCAATGGCTAGATGATTGGGTCAGAGCATCTCCAAACCGTGGTCCTAAGGAAGGAAAACCGCTGAACCAGAGACATGGTCATGAGTGGCCAAATCTCACTGATGCACGTGAGGAGCGAAGGCTGGCCTGAGATGATCAGATCTAATCGAAGGGCTACTGTAGGACCTCAAAAGGTCCAAAAATAATGTATATATACACTTTAACATGAAAAAATATATGCATCTTTTCTGACGGTCACATGATGACATCAACGATGTTTTTTTAGATTTGGCAGAGAAATGACATAGATTATAAATATATATACTTTTTTTGCATTTTTTTTAT
>JAOTRS010000025.1:15747934-15763820 GCA_028565755.1 Dinotopterus cunningtoni
AAAGCTGCTTTGGGATAATGACCATTGTTATAAGTGCTATATAAATAGAATTGAATTGATTTGAATTGAATTGAACTTAAGCATGCTAATAATAGTGAGTTGATGGCATCCCTGAGACCTGTGACAACTCTGTGTCCTCAGTCTTCTATTCTTTGCAGTTGATTGGACTGCTATTCAGTATAATCGTTTAAAATAAGTTATGCATCCTTATTTCACTCTAGCAAGAATCTCTCTCTCTTTTAACTGGCTAAACCCTATAACCTCCTGCCCCTCTTTCTAAGGTAACAAAACCCTAATCCCAAAAACAGTCCTACTCCTGACATCTGAAGCCATGAAAACTCTTGTACCATCTGTGCCAGTTGACTGGTTGAGGATGAGGTCCTCTTGCCCCCTTGTTTCCTCTAAGTGATCCCAGTGTTGCCTTGACATGCAAGGTGTAGCTTGCCCTTGTAGCTTGTATGCATATAGCTGTTTATATTCATATAAACATAAGGCATGTGCATGTTTCCCTTATTATTTATTTAAATGCAATTTCTCTAATTGTGTTTACTGATTTGTTTATACTTATATGGATTAATATATTCAAACTAAATCTATATTAAATACAGTTTAGAAAATGTGTCAAATCAAACCCATAGTTGCGGCATCGTGCAGACTCTCTTCAGAGCCATTGTTAGTATGTACTAATAATATGTCCTGTTTTTCTTTCGACACTTTAGAACTGTTGGACATAAGCTGAACGCAACTGATATGTTTCTTTTGTCCACAGTGATTTAGCAACTCACTGGAACATTTCATCACAGTGTGTTTCAGAAATGCAATGCAAGATCTTCAGTTGGTTGGTAATACTGTACCTTAAATAATATCAACTGCAAAGCACAAAACTCAATCACTCAGTCCTTCCTTTGGCAATACTCTCAGTCATATTGGGGCATATGAAAAAGACCTATATTGACTGTTTAAATGACATTATGTCAGGTTTCCTTCTCTAATTATTTCAACGTCTTGTTTCATTTGCCTCTTATTGGTAAAACATCTCCAGCTCTCATGCTTCAACACTGGGTCCTGTGTGAAGGAGAATGCTGTGCTTGGATGTGGTCCATTGGTGTGTACACCTCTCAGCCTCTTAACTCTACCTTGTGGCAAATGCTTTGAAAATTGTGAGCTTTCAAAACTGAATTTAATTTAGATTTATTTTGGCTATATTAAGCCCTAATAACCAAACCAAATCTGTAGACACATAAACAATCGTCTTTGTAGATTTAAATAAACGATAAGGGGAAAATGTACACGTCATATGTCGTGGAGCACTGTTTGTAAGACAAAAGAATTCAGCCATATAATTCAGAGAGAAGGCAGTGATTTGTGAATTCTTTGACCCAGCGGTCTGCTTCACTGAGCTGATCTCAGCTCCTGACCTGTTCTGATTTTGTCCCAGAGGTAAAACTTAAAACTCTTTATCTCTTGACTCTGAGTCTTTTTACATACATCACATACACCATGACTCCTACTCTATCCTGATTCTCTGCTCTGTTCCTGTCCATCCCTTTTTGCACCTCATTCCTTATGCATACATCCAGGACGTCCTCTATGCTTTCTCTACTTCTTAATACTATCTGCCCATTGATTCTATTCATGATTGTTTCCATCTGTTGCTTATTCTCCTACTTTAATGCATACATTTATACCTTATTTGTAAAGACTTGATGATAATTTACAGTTTTTAAACTTTTTTTATTATATTATAGATACATTTCTCCATTTTGCCAGCTTGGCTTTTTACCTAGGCCTGGTGTTCCAAAGACAATTGCTGGACTACTCTTAAATAAATGTGAATCAGGTATGCATTTGCAGCCCAGGCCTCACTCCTGCACCCTCTCATCATCTTTCATCCTCTATACCGCTTAATCCTGTATTCAGGGTCGTGGGGGGCCTAAAGACTATCCCAGGAGACTTAGGGCACAACGCGGGGTACACCCTGGACCGGGTGCCAATCCACACACTCATTCACACACTGCGGGCAATTTGGGGATGCCATTTAGCCAAATCTGCAGGTCTTAGGACTGGGGGAGGAAACCGGAGTACCCGGAGGAAATTCACCAAGCACGAAGAGAACATGCGAACTCCATGCACAGGGAGACAGGAATTAAACCCTGGAGGTGCAAGACGACAGTGCTAACCACTACACCACTATGCCACCTTACTCCTGCACCCGTATAACATATTCACTTGTTACATTTCTTGTTGTTGTTGTTGTTGTTGGTCTTTTGGCTGCTCCCGGCAAAGAGTCACCACAGCGGACCATCCAATCAGCACACAAGCTTGGCACAGGTTTTATGCCGGATGCCCTTCTTGATGCAATCCTCCCATTTTATCCAGGCTTGGGACCAGCACTGCATCCAGTGGCTGGGGTTGGGCATTGGCTGGGAATCGAACGCAGGACTTCTCCATTCTTCTTATAATCTCACAGTGTGGTTGTGGCATTTGTGCCAATAAATATGACCACCTATGAATATTGATCCTACTTTATTACTTTATCTAAAGTAAATGGTTGTTTAGCATCCAAACACTTTCCAAATAGGTTCCCTAAGCAGTCTGTGGTACTCCAAATACTTTTTAAATGTCAAATGGAAGAACAAAAATTTACCAGTCACATGCCTAGTTTTTGTCTGTTCAACATGTAAAAAAAATCCTTCAAAGAATGTGTTTTGTATTTTTTTTAACATGCTGGTTTCAGCTGTTCAAACAGAGTGCACTATAGAGACCAGTTTCATGCGCAACTTGCTTGTGTTTATTTCATGCTTTTCTTCCTTGCATTGTCAAAACAGGATTTGGTAATACTCAGGGAGCTACTCTGGGGTGTGAACAGCAAAATGTGTCTCAGGGAAGCAATTACAGCAGAAGAATCTGTTTCAGAAAAAGAAAGTTTCAGACAAACACTGGGTTGGAGTAACTTTGGGTTTAGGGTTCCAGATGGTTGAGGTTATTTTGCAATAGGAAAGTTATATTATATGAGATATAAATTGACGTTCAACATCCTCAGAAGTAATAAAATTTAATATTTTTAGAGGAAGCCTGCCATTTTTTTTCTCCATGTTCTTTAAGAGCAGAGTATCTAGACACAGAGGCTGCAGAAGTTAGTATCTGTGTCACTTTTTTACTCTTTTTATGTCCGGAACACATATAGGAACAATCCACCATGATAAGTTAAGGTTTGTTGGTGGCCATGGTGTCTGAGACAAAACAGTGAAATCTGGTAGCAGTGCTTTCTTCCCTGGATGATTTGGCTTAAGGGGATTTCACACAAAAATATTACCCAAATGACTCCACGTGTTTGCATGAGTAGAGGGTTCCAGGGGATTGGTGAATTTATGTTTTCTTGGAGCATTTAAAACTAAGAAGATGTGGTATTACTTTTTTATGAATATACAGATATGCATGAAAATGTTTCTCTAGCTGTGTAAACAGAAATCTTCACACTTACCAAGCACACGTGATGTCGAAACAGACGTTTTTTTTCTGCAATCCTGTTCAGGAGTCAGGAGACTGGATCCCACAAAGCCCCCATTATTTCTTGTTCCTTCTTTTTGCCTCTTTTTGTGACCACAGCTCATTTGGAACTTGTTGATCTTAGCTCTTCTCCAGGTTTCACTCAGACCCCAGTCTGCTGGTAGGGTCAAGGACCTGTTTGGTCTGTACAAGTACATGGACACTTCTTTCCAGTGCTGCCCATTACATTTCCTGTTTGTCTGTCCACATGAAGTTGCCTGCATTCTTCCTTTGCCCTTTTGGGCCAAGATTCAAGTAGAAATTACACCTTGTCAGCCATATAATTTTTTTTGTTCTTTTTCTCTAAAAGAACACTGCTGTTGTGGAGTCATTTTCCTGTGTTGACACACATACAAATCTATGTTAAAATGTTGCTGTGTGACTATCTGTCAAATCTACAAACATTGTACACATAAACTCATAATGCACTTAAATTTTCCAATTTTCCATCCAATCATATTCTGGTCAAAGTGCTTTTTTGATTCTATTTCTGGCATAATAATGTGCTATTAACAAGCACGGCAAGCAAACAAGCGGTGCGCTTTGGAATGTGTACTGCAACAGGATCAAGAAAACTGAACAGTTGAAGTTTGTTTTTTAACTCTTCAGTTGCCCATTTTAGCCTTTGAATGTAAACAAGTATCTCTCTTTGGTGTAGATATGGTGACATCAGGGATATTTTAGATTTTTTAAGCATATTTTGCATATTTGGAAGAAATCTGATTTGGAGCCATTATCAGTAATTTTAAAATTTTTTATTCTTTTTAATTTATTGAAAATGTTCAAGTGGTCGTAAAAAATCAGGCAGTGGAAATTTAGATCATGTAAATTTTAAGTTCAACATATTTTATTTAACTTTATGTTTAAAGAAATGATGTGAAGTTTCAAGCGAGAGTGTGTGTGTGAAGAGGCACGGTGTCAAATTACACGCGCACACACATAACGACAGAGGGGGAGAAAATGGATCTTTAACGTCTCTAATAAGACTTACTTTTGCTTTACATGCGCGCACACGTGTGTTATAAGAAACAGTACATGCGCGCTGTACACATGCACTTATAAACACAAAATATGTTTTACACGCACACACGTGGTCACAGTGTTACAGTTAACAGTACACGTGTGCACGGATGATGATTATACCAGTAAGTGACGCGCACTAAGACCCAGCAGGGGAGACGATTACCCACAATTTCGCAGAGCAAGAGAGAGAAAAAACATTGGCTCAGTTGTGATCACGTGACATTCGGCGTCAAAACAAGAAGCGCATGCGTGATAAATGATACTCGGTACTCGTAAACCAAGACTTGTTCGTTTTTCAAGTCAAAATTTTATTAAAAATCTTTGCTCGTCTTGTAGAACACTCGCAAACCATGTTACTCACAATCCGAGGTTCCACTGTATATGATATAATGTTGTTTTACAATCTACAAGTTTAGTTAATAAGATGTTAGCTAAAATAATTAATGAAAAAGTAGATGGGATGCAATGAGATACAAACAGCAAAATGAGCTAACTCCACCCCAGAACTTTTAAAGCTCTAAACGAAGAATTTATAGTGGTTTTTAAATTATTATTTTTTGTTATAGACAACCTTGTGTGCCGAAGAATAATAATTTGCTAAAATGAGGAAATGTTTAAAATGGAGTTTATTGCATTTTGAGTCAAACAGATCAAATATAGCATTTCAAGAAATAGTTACAATACACTTATTTATATCATTAATTCTGCCATCCATTCAAGTTAACCTGTAGACCAAATACATTTTAGAGAAAGCAGAGCAAAGGAAAGTGATTTCTCGTTACAATTTAATAACCACAACAAGATACCCGACCTTAAAAAACATTTACACTAATGGAACAAAAATTTTATGGGAGGTCTGGTTTATATTAACCTCTACCTGACTGACCCACCATGTTGAAAAGGGGAGAATACTATTTAACATCATATTTGCTTCCAGTTCAGTCTTATCACAACATTTACTTACTATGCTGTAGGAGAACAAAAAAACTTATTTATTAGTCATTCCACTTCTATTTATGAAACCTATGCCGCCAGAGACTTTTATGAACAAGTCAATTCTATCAGTATAATTGGATGTTTTTTTCTATAGACGGCTGTTCATGAAAATTCACTTTCAGGAGATCAGTACCTGAGACAACATTTTTCTCCATATTTATGTTTGATGTGTACATACATATTGGCAACACGATGGTGTAGTGGTCATCACTGTGACCTTGCATTTCCAGGGTCCGGTTTCGATTCCTGCCTTGGGTCTGTATGGTTGGTGTGCTTTCTCCGGGTGCTCCTGTTTCCCCCCACAGTCCAAAGACATGCAGAGTAGGCTAAATGAGATTCCCAAATTGCCCATAGTGTGTGGATGAGTGTGTGAGTGTGATTGATTCGAAGTGACCAGGTAAACTGGACAGTAATTCAGGAATTCATGCCTATTCATGTTGGTAAAGCATTTATAAGGTCAAGCACTCATGTTGGATGAGAAGGCCTGGCTCGAAATCTCTGTTCCAGTTCATCCCAAAGGTGTGTGATGGGGTTGAGGTCAGGGCTCTGTGCGGGCAAGTCCAGTTCTTCCTCAGTGAACTCAAACCATGTCTTTTTAGTCCTTGCTTTGTGCACTGGGGCACAGTCATGTTTGAATATAAAAAGTCCTTCCCCAAACTGTTGCCACAAAGTTGGAAGCACAGAATTGTCTTGGTATGCTAAAGCATTAGGATTGCCCTTCACTGGGGATAAGGGGCATGACTGAAGCACCTGAATTCAATCATTAACAGGTTTGGCCAAATACTTTTGTCCATATAGTGTATATGTATATCGTATCTCACTCACTGATCGTCCATACCGCTTTATCCTGTGTACAGGGTCATGGGAGGCCTAGAGCCTATCCCAGGAGACAGGGCACGAGTTGGGGTATAACCTGGATGAGGTGCCAACCCATTGAGGGGCACACACATACACACACTTACATGCTCATTCACACACTATGGGCAATTTGGAAACACCAGTAAGCCTAATCTGCATGTTTTTAAACTGTGGGAGGAAACCGGAGCACCCAGAGGAAACCCACCAAGCTCGGGGAGGACATGCAAAATTCATCCACACAGAGGCAGGAACTGAAACCAGATCCTATACACACACACACACACACACTACAGTACATAGTGGTAAGTGCTTCTTAGTACCCTATTCACTACTTAAAGTGTTTCCGGTCTGAAAACGTTGATGAATTTCCACAATTATTTTAATAAATAATAAACTGAAGGAAAAAAATAATGTGAAATGTGAAACTAATGTGAAGCGCGTAACATTAGTCTTTATGTAAGATGGCCAAAATAAAGTGCGGCGAGTGTGTATAAAACAGCACTGTTCAGCACTGAGCTACTGATCCGCTGCGTATAAAAGCGCTCGAGCTCCTGAAGCTGTAGCTCATTAGACAGCGCGCGCAGCTGCAGCACGAGCGCGACGGAGATCCTCCCGCAGGTTCGTTCGGTTCGAGCTAAAGAATCTCTTCTCCAAACATGTGGATCACTTTACCGAGGAGAGCGCTTCGTTTGTTTCCGAATGCCGTTTTCTCGAGAAACTGGATTTTATATAACGGACTAAAGAAAATTGGACATTAAGTATTTCATATTTATTTTATATATTTATTTGTAATTATTAGAAGGAAGACGCTGGTGTTGTTTTGGGGTGTTTTTCTTTGCTAAGTGCTTTCGGGTGGGATGAAGCTCTATATGACCTGATGGTAAGTTAAGTAAGATTAACGTTAAATTATCAAAATGTTCTGACCATGGTATAAAACTTGTTTTCATCCAGTTGTTTTATGTTAAATGAGAAAATCAAAACAGTTTAAAGACTTATAAATTCTCGAGAAACGTCTCTGCGGGAAAAAAACACGATTTCTCTAATTAAAACAGTTTATTAGACTATTAATCATAACATTCTGCGTGCACTCAGGCTGTAAAGGGTTCATGTTGGTTAACCGCTCAGTGTGTGCATATAGCTGCTGGTAAAAACCGTTTTAACAAAGCTGACATCTGTTTGCAAAGACACAGCGAGCATTCAGATCTGTTATTGTAAATGTAATTTCAGAGATCCCTGGGTGTACTCCTCTGCAACACACTGAGGTGTTGAAACTTGTTCAGCATTTTTGACTGACGGCCCAATGGTCTCCACTGGAAGTCACAAGAGAATCTTGATTTATATGGGACAAAACTGAGAAGTTATACTTTCAAGCAGTGGCATTAAAATGAATGAGTGTGCTTTAGTGAAAGTTATTAAAGTCTGACACCTTACTGCTCACCCAACATCTCTTAAAACGTAGGCGCTTAAAACTTATAAAACTTAGATTTAGGAAATAAATCTTGAGATTCCTAAAGTCGCCTTAAATGGCTGTGTTTCAGTGAAATGCGCTCTTCCAATAAATGTTTTGCACAGAAGCTCATTAGACCCTCTGAATACACTCACTTACACTCAGAACTGTAGCCCTTTATATTAGTAATTTTTTGAAAATAACAGATAAACATCTTTGAAGATAACATCTAAGTTTAATTATTTATTAATCATTCAATTAATTCAGTGTACTTGGATAAGGAGAAATATAATTATTTAGGAAAATAACCTGGTTTTTAGGCTTAGTTGATGAAAATGCAATTTTCTGTGTACGTGGAACATGAACTAAACTAAAGTACTTTGATCGACTAATTTTATTTAATCATGCCCATACATTTTTAAACTACTTCAGATATTTACCAATAACTTTCCAAAAATGTTTTGAAAAATGATTAAATCTAATCAACTAATTTTAGATTTAAATGTGATTTTCAAATAACTTAAACACTATTATTTTTAAACATTATTTTTAAATATTAAACACTAGTGCTGAAATTATGTATTGATTTTGTACCTTTCCTTTTGCTTTCTAGCTGTGTTTTTCCTTAAAGTTCATCTATACTCTCTCATTGTGGAGATGTTATCACTGCATCATTGCAACTTCTCAGGGCCCAGTGCCAAATCATCCATCTCCAATCAGACCCAGGCTCTGGTGGAAGTGGCAGCTGTGGGTCTTAGAAAAAACCTGACAACCAGATTGCCCAACAACCCTGTGGTCGCTGGCCTTTCCATGACCTTGGGTGTCCTGTCCAACATCATAGCACTTTTCATCTTGGCCAAGTCATATGCACGACTGCGCAGACGCTCAAAAGCCACCTTCCTTCTCTTCGCCAGTTCACTGGTAGCCACAGACTTAGCTGGTCATATCATTCCTGGTGCTGTGGTGCTACACTTTTACTCAAACGGTGTGGGATCATGTCCTCCCTCTCATGCTGA
Organism: Dinotopterus cunningtoni; assembly: GCA_028565755.1. Classification (NCBI taxonomy): domain Eukaryota; kingdom Metazoa; phylum Chordata; class Actinopteri; order Siluriformes; family Clariidae; genus Dinotopterus; species Dinotopterus cunningtoni. The sequence continues at coordinate 15,756,824 of JAOTRS010000025.1, forward strand.
TGCTACCTGCCAGTTCCTAGGTGGCAGCATGGTCTTTTTTGGCCTGTGTCCACTTTTCCTGGGCAGCGCCATGGCAGCTGAGCGGTGCCTGGGTGTCACACAGCCACTTCTGCATGCTCGTCTTGTCTCTGGGACTCGCACCAAGATGGCCTTGGTGCTAATCTGGCTTGCAGCACTTGCTGTGGCCTTGCTGCCTGCTGTCAGACTGGGAGAATATACCTATCAGCACCCATGGACCTGGTGTTTTATGAGGGTATTAGGGGATATTACGGACACAGATGTTGCCTTCATTCTTTTATTCTCAGCACTTGGATTGGGCTCACTAGCCATGTCCTTGGTGTGCAACACAGTTAGCGGCATCACCCTGGTGCGTGCACGGCTGCGCAGAAGGAAATGCCACCGCAGGACAGCAAATTCGCATGACATAGAAATGGTGGCTCAGCTCCTGGGAATCATGATCACTTCCTGTATTTGCTGGAGCCCCCTGCTGGTAAGTCTTTCCCCATCCTTACATCTTTGTGAAAAGGACACATTATTCTGTTGTTGCACGGCAATCATTACCTTTAGCCTGTATTTTTTTTTTTTATAAGATACCTTTATGCTGCTATTAGAGGCAGGAAAGAAACTGTATTCTTGCTCTGCCATGGTCAGAGAAATTTCTTCATAAAAAGCCTGCTTTCTGTACAAACTCAACAGGATTTTTTTTATGTCCCTAAAAGACTAATTAGACAATTTTTATTTTCAAAAATACCATATATCTGATGTATTCCACATTTAGAAACTCACTCATAAAACAATACTAATTTTTGTCACAATTCACTAAAAGAAATGGTTTGCCATAAGGCTTTTGCAGCCTTAAATGCCTAAATAGAGAGCTATATCAAAAGGTAATGTCTTGATGATCACTTGGTGTTCCACACTATAAAAATATGTTCTGGTAAACAGATGGTGTTAAATAACAGGAGGTGTACTTGGCATAAATATAAACAGCCTCTTTGGTTTACATGAATCTTGATCTGGAAATGTGATCATCTAGTTTAAAGGGGCCTGGAGTGTAAAACTTGGAAGTGAAATAAAGAGATGAAAACAAGTGCACATAAGGCTAATAACATTGTAATAATTATATAGTACCTGCCAGAAATATGGCACAGTGCAGATAGATGGATTGGCTATGATGCTAAAATGCACAGAGGTGTGAATAAATGCTTGTATGTCTTGACCAAGGGGAGTTCTTCTGCCTTGTGCCCAGTTTTAATGCAGTAGGCTTCTGATCCCCCATGACCATCACTAGGGTAAGGTGAAGAATGACTGACGGCCTAATTCCTGTTACTGACTACAACACACTCTGTTGGAATTCATATGACTCATCACAGAGAGTGTGCATAGGATTTGTAGGATTTGTCAGAGCAATAACAAGACACCTGGTTGGATTTTTATATGCCTGTAAGTGTTTGGTTCTGTTGCAATAGATGTGCTGAGCGGAATGCACTATTTATAATCTTCCAAAATCAGAGGCTAAATTTGTGACTATGACTAATATTAAATTATCCGCAGGCTGTTGTTGCCAAGTCGCTTTAGATTCGAAAGTTGCAATTTCCCTTGAGAGAGTGTTTATGTATCCTAGTGCTCCAGTACCACTACACTGTACATTTTGTTGTTTGTTCTGCTGCCAAAACACCTCCAAAGTAACAAGACTTTCATTCATTTAAATGTCCTGTGCTAGAGCAGTGAAAACACTAGAATGTGGACTGAGGGACCAGGAGTGCAGGACTAGGTTCAGGAAATACTGACTCATAAGGGTTTTTTTCCCCTCCCAAAATGTGTTTGTCTTTAAGACCTTGGTAGCATTTTACTTAATTTATTGCTGTGGTCATTTCTGTGAACACATTTAGTATGAATTTATAGTAATTGGATATTGAATCACATAGTACACCTTGTATCCTATTTTTTTTTTACTGTTTTAGGCTGAAATTAATTGTTTAAAGGGACAAAAAGAGACACTCTTACACTACATGCCCTAAGGTGTATGGAGACCTGACCATCACACCCATATATGTGAACTGTTGCCACAAAGATGGAAGCATGTCATTATATAGAATGTCCTTGTATGCTGTAGGGTTACAATTTTTCCTTACTTGAACTAAGAGGCCCAAACATGTTCTACCATGACCATGACCCTGTGCACCAAGTGAGATCTATGAAGACCTGGTTTGTCAAGGTCAGAGTGGAAGAACATAAGTGGCCTTCACAGAACCATGACTCCAATCCGACTGAACACCTTTGAGATGAACTGCAATGCAGACATCAATGTCTAGAGGAAGGTCTTCACAGGAGTGTGGAGATTATTTTAATACCATGGACGGAACTAAATCTGGATTGGAATGTTCAACAAGCACATTGGGGAGGTGGTGGCTCAGATGGTTAAGGCTGTAGGTTACTGGTTGGAAGGTCAGGGGTTCAAGCCGTGGAAACCACAAGGTTGCCAATGTTGAGCCCTTGAGCAAGGCCCTTAACCCTCTCAATTACTGTATGCTGGCTTACCCCGTACTGTGACCCCAGCTTTCTTACTGGGATACGCAAAAGAACAATTTCGCTATGCTTCGCTATGCTTCGCTATGTAGCATATGGCAAATAATTGAATCTTAAGCACATATGGGTGTGATTGGCAAGTGTCTACAAATGTTTGTCTATATAGTGTACTTTCTTCCTTCTTGTTTAATTACAGTTGGCACACCTTATTTTCAGAAATTAATGCCATATACACTTATTATCCACTCTATTACGAAAACTTGTACATTCATCCACTTTGTCATGGAAGGAAAATACCATACTGAGCAGAAAAACATCTCAGAACACACTCATCTAATCAGGCCTTAAGGCAAATGGGCCACAACAACAGAAGACGGCATTAGGTTTCACTTTTGTCAACCTTGAACAGGAAACTCAAAGCTACAGATGGCCTAGGCTCAACAAAACTGTACAATTGAAGATCAGAAAAACACCAGATGCCATTTTCCAGTCCTCAAATGTTCAGTTTCTCTGAACCTAAAAAGTGATTATTTGAGTTACTGTACCTTTCCTGTCAGCTCAAACCAGTCAGACCATTCTCCTCTTTCCTTTCTCATCAAGGCATTTCTGCCCACAGAACTGGATATTTTCTGTATTTACACCACCCTGTATAAACTTTGGAGAGTGTTATGTGCAAAAATCCCAGAAGATCAGCAGTTTCTAAACTATTTAAACCAGCCAGTCTGGCATCAAGAACCATGCCACAGTCACTGAGTTTATGTTCATACAGTTTTGAAATTAATGAATTTAAAATTGTCTTGTAAATATGGAACAAAAGTTTGTTTGTGTGTGTGTGTGTGTGTGTGTGTGTGTGTGTGTGTGTAGCTGCTACTGCCTTCTCTTATTCGTTCAAACCAGAATCCAACAATGTATAGCCAAATCAGGATCCCTAAGTATGAGTGTGTGATTTGTGACAGTTTCTATTGTACAGTTACACTTATAATTTAGCAGTATTGGGTATACTTAATTAATTTCTAAAATTGTTTTAAAAAGAGAGGGTCAGTTGTATATTAATTGCTATTTTACTGTTAAAGCAAACAAGCAAACTGTCTGTGATTTGAGTATTTGTGGATTTCCATTACAGCCTTTTAAGCACTATTATGTTCTGTGTCTTATGTCTACTTGCAGGTCTTTGGCTTGATGTCAATCACAAATCGCCACTATGGCTCAGAGCGGGGTGACATGTATTATGAAAAACTGATGGTGATGGGGGTACGTATGGCCTCATGTAACCAAATCCTGGACCCATGGGTTTACATCTTGCTGCGGCGAGCAGTTCTCAGAAAGATTTATCGGCTTACCACTGGCCGCACCGACATGAGAGGCAGCACTTTCCGCCGCTGGGAGATCAACTCCTTACAGAGTTCTGAGAAAAACACCATCAAGCGGCTCTAACAGAGAGAATGAAACAACTAGAGTGGATGTGGTGGACAGCATCTGGATAATTGTCCTGTGCTATATATATATTGGAGACTATGTGCTGTATACTCTTAACTACGACAAATGAAGGAAAAATATACAGAAGCTGAGGGCATCGGTCACCAGGAAGTATTAAAGAACTGAACTGATTAAAGAGTTATTCAAGAAAGACAGGAACTGCAACTGATTCATTAAATCACTTTGGATTAAACGCAAATGGTAATTCAGATTTTTCCAACATATTGGTCATCATCACCATATAGACTTTTAAATGCCTTTACTATAGAGGCCAAAGTTTGCCTTAACAAATGTGAAGAATTTTGATTTTAAGGACTTGGATATGCTTTCCTAAATGTTCTTGTGTGGACGAGGACATGCCAGCGGATACTTATTAACTACTAACATTACATCAATGGAGGTTTGCAGAATGCCTGCCTTAAAGCTACTTAATTAATATCTTAATAACTTAATGTAAAGATAAGATCAAACATGTTTGATGAAATGACAGAATGAATGAAACTTGACTGGATCTGGGGCACATCAAGGATAAAACAATCCAAACTCCTTAAAAAAAATCCACAGATCTCTACATTTTTTTACCAAAACCTTTCCATTCATGTGGATACTGGTATGATTGGTTGATGCTATGTTGAAAGTTGCTTTTGTCTAACGAAGGTCTTAATATTGTAAATATTTTATTAGTGACTCAAAGTAGTAGCAGAGCTTTTACTTGAATTGTATTCATAGTGAGATGTTCTTATATCTGTATTTATTGCCTGTCCTGTTTCCCTAATTATGTGACCTGAAAAGTAATCTAAATTGTATAAATCTGTTGAATGTAATAAATTGTCACATATCTGTTTTGTTTAGTTTTTTTGGTATATATATCTACTCACACATGCACAAACATAAGATAATCTTTCCAGCCAGTAACATTAATGGAAAATACTTTGATGACATTGATATAGTTCTGGAGTTATCTAAGGTAGTCTGTACTGAGAATTTTGTTTTCTCACTGCCTGTACATCTCTTGAATAATTATATCATACCTTGCAAACAAATGTATTATAAAATCATACATCACAAAAAGACATTTGGTACATTTAACCATGTATGTTCCTTTACTCCCTAAATATATATATTTTATAAAAAATCGATCAGAAAATTTCCAGGTATGGTTTGCGACAGTAGATAAAACTGATGGTCTGGTTTTGGTTTATCTTAGATCTCATGAAACATACTTTCATCTTTTATAGCTCAGGTTACTATCAGCTGATTTGTCCTTTTTGGTTTTCTTTCGTTTCTCTGGTTTTGCTACGCTCCCAACCCTCCAATACACACACGTACACACACATACCACATACCACATACCAAATAAGCTTAAGTGCATTAGGTGTGCTTACTCGCCCATAAGAGTGAATGCATGTGCACAGGGCCAGGAGATAGACTGGAATCCCATCTACGGAAAATTCTTCCACCTTGTTCCCATTTTTGTCTGGTATTGGCTCTGAATCCTCTTCAGCCCTGACTAGAATACCTGTGAACAAACAATGTGAGGCTTACTTTATGAAATAAAATCAAGCTAACCATGTTTACAAATCTTAAGCATTTTAAGTACAGTTTTTAAAAAATATATTCCATTTGTGTTTCATCCAGATTCAGACGTGTGTAAAAATGTTTTATTATTGTTATTCTTGTCATGAAGAATTCATGGAGATGCTTCATTCTGCACTGCCCCCTACTGTCTCTTTGCACCATAAGGATATCTCTTGGATCCAAAAACAACAAACAATGGGACAAACAAAAATACTAAAATAGATGTTAAATATTATCTCTTATCAAAAACCTCCAAAAGGGCACAAAGCTAAGAATGTTCCAAATTTTCAATCATTTAGTATTTAGGATAATCATATCCTATGTTAACTAACTACAAAAACACTCATGCAAGCTCATGAACATAAATCAGGCTACAGATCATAAGAGTAATTTTTATTTGATTAGACTAAAATCAGTAATTAGAAGATGACATAAAATGTATAAAATGTCTCTGGTGGATGACCAGCAGACACATGGAGGTGGTGTTCTTTGAACGGCTCTTGTTAAGGGGTTGTCACAACAAACCCCTTCTATTTGTACCTTTAACTTGGCACAAGTTTTACACCGGATGCTCTTCCTCATGCAACCCTTCTTATGGGACGTGCACTAAGGATACTCTGCATCCAGTACGATGTAGGAGGTTTGGGTATTGACTGGGAATTGAACCTGTGTCTTCTGCATTTCATGAATTATGAAGAATATAAGGCTGCTTTTTTTTATATTTGTATAAGATCATTATACCACATGGATGTGTCTGATCTACACAGCAGATCCCAATATTTTATTTTTAACTCACTATTACTTGAAAAATAATGACACTAACCAATATTTTCCTAGACAAATCACACAATGGCCCATAGTATAAGATTGGGTGTGTAGGTGTCTGGATGGTGCACTGAAATAATCTTTTATGCATCTCTCTTTTATCTGACTCAGTAAGATATAGATGGGTGGGCTTCTTTATTGTTGTGGCTGTGTGTTGAACAGGTGAAACTCCTGTTTATCAAGGACACCTTGCTAGTACCGGGTTGGAGGCCTTTTTGTCTTCAAAACTGCCTTAATTCTTTGGGACATAGATTCAACAAGGTGCTAGAAACATTCCTCAGGGATTCTGGCTTTCTTGGATGGCAGCCTTGAAGTCACTTGACTGTGGACAGTTTGAATTTTCTTCCAGACCTTGGCCAAGTGGCTACACCTGCTAATAACTTGATAGTTTTGTATTCACAAATATTTTTACTGATATTGGATTCTGCAACTGTTCAGACTCCAAGAGACATTCTTGACTTGTGTGAATCTACAGTACAATCCTCTGTCTCGGATCTGCACTGAGCTCCTTGGACATTATCATTGTATTGCAAGTCCAATCCAATGAGCATTAACAAAGAAATTTGTGAGAATTTCAGCACATTTGAAT
>JAOTRS010000025.1:15798735-15811860 GCA_028565755.1 Dinotopterus cunningtoni
AAGATATATATATATATATATATATATATATATATATATGTTTATTTTGAATAGTGTTTTTCATTACCTCCCTATTATATAGTAAACTTTTATATTTTTCTCTTTCCCCCGTTTGCTGTTTATTGTAAGTTTTACTGCTTTTTGTTGCAGTGAGCCCAAATCATCAGAGCAGACCACGCGCTCCCTGCGTGGTGTGATGAGGGTGGGTCTGGTGGCCAAAGGCCTGCTGCTTAAGGGTGATCTGGATCTGGAGCTTGTGCTGCTCTGTAAGGACAAACCCACAGCCACACTCCTAAAGAGAGTAGCCGACAATCTCAGCGTGCAACTCAAGGTAGGGCATGTCATAAATTAGTCATGTATATGAATAAATGTGCATTGTGTTCTCCATGGTGCAAATTGTCCACTTATCTCCTTTCAGTTTATCACAGAGGATAAGTATGAGGTGATGCAGTTTATCCGTGACGCCTGCATCATGATCAAAAACACCAAGCAGCCCCCTCTTAATCTTACCATTCATCTGACGTCACCTGTTGTCAGAGAGGAGGCTGAGAAGCAGGCTGCCGGAGGTAGGTTCTGCCCTTTCAGAGACAAGAAATCAAAATGAAATACCGTCCCTACCAAGCCAAAAAATACAAGTAGTATTATACTGAGAGAGAGGGAGATCCAGAGAGATTAATTAGATATTGTTTATTGGGCCTTCAATGGAGCTAGGGGATGTTGTGTGGCACAGACATTTTATGAATTCTTGTTTATATCTACGTAGAGCCTCGTAGTTCCAAGCAATGTACATTTTTTTGATGGCCCAATACACAGTAAATAAATTTAAGTAGAACAAACAGTAAAGAAAGACAGAAGGAGGCAAAAAAAAACTAAGAAGAAAAAAAACTGCTCCACACCCTTTTAAATGAAACAAGGGTTCAATGAAGGCTTACTGAGAATTAAGAAAAAAAAAAATCACAAACCTTGTTGTTTGCATGTGTATATATACTGAGAAAGATATGGAACAGTTTGCATTGCAGCAAAAATGAGCAGCGAGGATTACTGAAGCCTCTGGTTGTTAGAACCAGTAGTGATCTGTTGATGGTGTCATTCTTTCAATGAAGAAGGGAAAAAGGGGTTATAGATAACGCTAGGGCCATCCATCTCCAAACTATAGGCTTTAGTTTAGCAGAGAAATTTTAGAATCTACTCTGGAAGTCAGTAATAAAAGTACTTTGCTAGATCTGACCTGCTGGTGATACATTGGAGAGAATATCGAGTTTGCATAGAATTGTTTTAGTTCACATGGTGACCTGTGAGAACTGGGATTAAAATCCCTGTGGTAGTAAGAAAAAGAGTCTAACTTAAGTCTAACTTAAAACCTAGCCCTATCTATGATCCCACTTTTAGCCAAGCCTGCTTTAAGGCCAGAGAAGCCATCAGTTTTGCTGCAGTGTGGACTCGTTTTTTGTGCATCTCACTATTTCTCACTGTGGTTCAAAATCTGATTCTCTCTGTCAAGCCTTCTAGTTTGTCAATTTTAGGGACGCTGGACCTTTGACCAACTGGACGCTCTCTGTCTCGGAAGGGGCAAGGCAGCTACCTCAGAAAAAAATAGAAGGGGATAAAGGGGAGGGGTTCTACCCCCCATGGTACATAAATCACTCGGCCATCTTTAACTCCATTCAGGCATTACATTATGCTTTCAAGCAAACACCACAAAACCCTCTAACCACACACATACTCCCATGTACACCCTGCATTACTCTTTTACTCACTGGGAGTCATGTGGAGGAAGTAACACCCTGGATTGGGGAAATACAACAAGTTCATAATCTCTTCATATAGTACGTGCCTGTTATATTGTATTGTTTTAGTTGTTTCCACTGGGGGAGGTTCCCCTCCCCTTCTCCCCTCGCTGCCTCCTCCCCTTGGCCGTGAGACAGAAAAAAAACCCCTTGGTCAAACTGTACCTTGTCTTCTTATCCCACCCGCCAATAGAAACGCTATCAGTCAACGATCCCCCGGATGTACTGGACAGGCAGAAATGCCTGGCTGCCTTGGCGTCTCTTCGCCACGCCAAGTGGTTTCAGGTTTGCATCTTGTCTTTATTTGTATTCTATCTTTTAGTCGAGTTATTTTTTGTTTGTTCTCTCATGCTGTGAACATTGTTTTTGGTGTGGATATGTGTCAGGCTTTTCCCCTCACATTCTTTGCCGTTTAATACATTTTGCTAAACGGATTTTAAAAAGAATCATCTAATCAATTTAACTGATTGATGTGTCAGTGTCCAGATAATTGGTGTACGATGCTGCATCCTAACTGTCTCATGTTTGAGCGTTCTCAGAATTGCAGCTCATTTAGTTTTACATCAAATGGTTTGTATTTTTCTTTACAGAAGTCTAATTTTTGTTGCCAAATTTTTGTTTATTGTGGATTTTCAAAGTAGTGGGTGCAATATTTCTTTTAACATATTCATTTTTTATCTAGCTCCTTTTTGTTTTAATACAAATTAAATAAATTAAGTTGCCAGTTTTAAGTGTCACATTATTGCTAGCATAAGTTGTTTGTTTAGATGTTGGGTACAGTTTAATATCTTTAGTTAATCCCTCTTTGTAGTCACCTATTTGCCCCATCACTAACTTATGCTGTGTCCCTTCCTGTACCTGAAAAGGAAATATTGCACCTCAGGCTTAATTGGACATAGCTAATACTTTTGTGACGGAATACTGAAATAAGATTTTTTTTCCTGTTGTACTTGTTAAAATTAAATTCCAATTCCCAAACTAATTTTCAAAACGGCAGGGATACTTGTCTCCTGCCGTTTAAGCTCTATGGCATAATGTGCTATTTTAATATCATTTTCCCATATATGTGGCTTGTTTGTTTAGTCACCTAATAATTTTGTATTTAACAAATTTTACTTCACACAATAATGCCATCTATATATCATGTCTCTTTGAGGTCTTGTGTGTTGTGGTGTAGTTTTGAATAATGAGAGTGTGTAATCTTCATTCCCCTGCTTGTGTGTCTAGGCCAGGGCCAACGGGTTGCGCTCATGTGTGATTGTCATCCGGATCCTGAGGGATCTCTGCACCCGTGTTCCCACTTGGGCCCCTCTTAAAGGATGGGTGAGTCATTGTGGCAACCTGCTCCTCATGAACAAGAAACATCTAATGGATGGATAATGGATAAATCTTCCATGAATTTAAATGACTAAAATTATTTGAAGCATGAAGATAGGATGATATTGTTATATCTGAGGCTGGTAGCAGATAGGAACCTTGATTTATGTTGATTGTACAAACAAAGTTGATGACACATGTTTTTTTTTAGTTTTTATTTTAAAATTTATGTGGTTTATTTAAAAAAAAAAAACATTTTATCTTTTTTTTTTAAATGCCGCACTAAATCCTGGTTTTCAACAATCTCTTCTCTCAAAGCCCCTTGAACTTTTGTGCGAGAAAGCAATTGGCACAGGGAATCGGCCAATGGGAGCAGGGGAAGCCCTACGAAGAGTTCTGGAGTGTTTGGCTTCTGGAATCCTGATGGCAGGTGACTGACTGAACGCTTTCTTCTCTTGCAAAATAAAGAGACCATATTTCTTATAAATTTTAAACTGTATGTTGGTTACCTTAATAGATGGTTCTGGCATCTCTGATCCCTGTGAGAAAGAGCCGACTGATGCCATTGGTCACATGGACACCCAGCAACGGGAGGACATCTCCCAGAGTGCTCAGGTAATTTATCAATATTCGTTGTATCTTTGCAGAATGTGCTTTTGCATTATTTATTTTTATTATTTATTATTTCATAAATAAAGTGATTTTGAGTTCCGCATGTTTTGGATTTACAGCATGCCCTGAGACTTTCTGCTTTTGGCCAACTTCATAAAGTACTTGGCATGGACCCTCTTCCTTCTAAAATGCCCAGGAAACCCAAGACTGAAACCCCCATTGACTACACAGGTTTGCTTAGTGGTCCTCAGAAATTAGTACTTTATAATTAAATCCTGTTCTGTTGTTTCATTTGGCCAGATTTGCATTACATTGCATTTTTTTTTTTAACAGTCCAGATACCTCCGAGCACAACCTATGCTCCTCCTTTGAAACGGCCAATTGAGGAAGAGGAGGGTGGTGAAGACAAGAGTCCTAACAAGAAGAAAAAGAAACTTCAAAAGAAATGTAATTTTGTTTTAATTGTCCTACAGTAGTAACACTTGTTTTAAAGCTAAAGTTGCTGCTCCTTTGCTGTACATGAATCAAGTGCAAATTTGCCACCAATTTGCAGCTCCAGATGAAAAGGCAGAGCCTCCTCAAGCCATGAATGCTTTGATGCGGTTGAACCAGCTAAAGCCAGGGCTCCAGTATAAGCTCATTTCTCAGACTGGACCTGTTCATGTGCCGGTTTTCACCATGAATGTGGAGGTTGATGGCAAGACTTTTGAGGCTTCTGGTCCCTCTAAACGCACTGCTAAACTTCATGTAGCAGTTAAGGTAAGCTCTTTTTGTGGCTAAAAATATTGTAGAGGATTAGTTAAAGCTTGTTAACTAAAAATCAGAATAAATGATAATGTAAGACATAATGCAGCATGACAGGATTGTAAAGTCAAATATTTAAGTTTTTTTATTTATATAGTCCTTTTAGCAATGGTAATTGTCGCAAAGCAGTTGTACAGAATCGAAACATTTATGGAGTTCAAAAATTTTGAGAAAATATGCATCAATTATAATTAGCAGTTTGCTAATTACAAATGACAGTTTTTGTATTTTTACTTTTTCAGGAACATATAACAGGTTTTCAAATTTCAAACATTTTTACTTTTAACCGATGGTTAAACACATTAACAATCAATAATTAAACAAACATTTAGATTTTTTTTAGTCTTAGTTTTATGTAACTGGTTCTAGTGGCACAATCTCAAAAAGTTAATATGTGAAGTGAATGAATGAAGCTCAAACAGTTTTGACAAAATAATAAAAGGCAAGAAAATGGTAACAACTAAATATGTCTGTGACTTTATATTATTATATTATATGGTATTAAGGTAGTAAATTTACTTTGCAATCAAAATTGTCATTTACAAATTAACAACACCTTCTGACTATTCAAAATTGAGAATTCAGTAGTAAAACAGCAAAATTATATTTCAATTCTACCATGTATATAACATGAACATACATGGCATTAGTAATTTTTTTTTGCATGTTTATCAGGAGCATTGAAAGTGATGTCCACTAGGTGGCACAGCAGATATGAAAGCATCCCTGTTTGTCTTGTCTCCAAGTCAATTCATAACATTTAACAGTGTTAAACAGACTGAAATGGTCTGTTTCACATGGAAAAAAAATTGCGGTCCTTCCTATTGCTCACTATAAGTAGTATAAAACCTATAGTGTTAAGTAACTGTTCAGTATAGTACACGGGTATACATTTAGAGATATGAAATACGTTTGTTTACATTATGTGTCATGCACTGCTACTCTGCTGCCTCCACTATTTATAGTATTAATTATTTCACCACATTTTTCTGAAGACGTGCACAAGCAATGTGCCAAATAACCACAAGATGTGCGCTTTAGCCATCTTGCGTAATATAGATGTGGTTAGCATAAATGAGTTTGGCAGTTGAGAATGTGTGTTAATAATACTGTGAAAAAAAACTACTTGTTCAAACTGGCATATTGTGGAAATAAATGGGCTGTGGCTATGCACAAACCTTATTAACACAGATAATTTTGTGGTAGGTTTTGCAAGACATGGGCCTTCCCACGGGGGTGGAGCAAAAGGTTGCTGAACCAGTAAAAGCAGAGGTGGTGACGCCCACTGCGGAGATAGAAGTGAAGACATCAGTCCCACCAGCTGAAACAGAGGCTTCACCCAACGTGCCCACAAATACAGAGGCTGCTGAGAGCACTGAGGTAATGATCACTGGAAATGTTCAGTGACCGGGTCTAAAATGTAGGGAAATATTGAGCTAAATAAGAGTGCTTAATTTTTATAAAAGTTTATTAGTGTTTCTGACACAACTGTATATCCATTACACACTCACTGTGGCTTTTTGTTTCGCTATTGTAACTGGGAGTACAATTAGTTTTTTTTCATCTTTCAGAGTGCACGGCATCAGGGGCCCATTTTGACAAAACATGGCAAGAACCCAGTGATGGAGCTCAATGAGAAACGTAGAGGCCTCAAATATGAGCTCATTTCTGAGACAGGTGGCAGCCATGATAAACGTTTTATCATGGAGGTGAGTTCGTATTCCATTGGAACATAAGCAAATATTTCTTTTTCCTTAGGACAGGGCACATTGGTAATTTGGGAGAGCACTGTGTAATCTAGCTATAATATATAAATCTGCAGACTTTTGTCCGTCCTTTCTATTGTTAAAGCTGTTCTTTTATGCAGATATGTATTAATTTTTTGTAGTTGAGTGGTTGTATAAAATCCTCTCGTGTTTATTCTGCAGGTAGAGATAGATGGACAGAAATTCCAGGGAACAGGCTCCAATAAGAAGGTGGCAAAGGCATATGCAGCTCTGTATGCTCTGGAAAAACTCTTCCCAGATGGCTCCAACGCTGAGGCAGCCAAGAAGAAGAAATCACTGGTAATGTAATCTTGTCTTTTTTTTCCCCCCACTTCATTCCCGGCGCAACTAGTGAACTCTCACAAGGCTGTAATGAGGGCAGAGAGGGGCTTTTCTACATTTGCTTTGGCTGGAGTCTGTTGTTGCGAAAGAGAACTAATTGGGGTTTTCACAGTTTCGAGTTAAATTGCAAATGCAATTACTTGGGTCACTCAGTATCAGCTATTAAATTTGTTTAGACATTTTAATGGTTATTTCAGCCAAATACATTGTTTTACTGTCTGAACATCTATAGTGGTAGTGATATTTTTGCTTCAATTCTCATGATTACCTTTTCTTTTTTCTAAACTTCACTTCTTTTAGCACACTCCTGGGTTTGGAATGATGAGTGGACCCCCTGCTGACCCAACAGCCAATCCCAGAGGCCGGGGACGAGGTCGTGGTAGAGGCCGGGGCAGGGGGTTTAATAATGGTGGAGGATATAATCAAGGTACAGAAATTCACTGGTGGTTTCAATAGGATGTAGTTAGAAGTATAATACCCATATCTCACCTATGTGGTTTGGCGCGGTGGCCTTAAGTACGTTTTATCTATATCTCGAAATTTGCCTCCCCACCCCCAAATTACGAGATACATTAATGCAAGACAGAAGGTACCAGACAAGGGTTTGGACACGAGTTTGGTTTTATTGTCTACATTCTACACCAATCCTGGAGATCAGAACTACGATAAAACACATCTGGAATTAGGTAACAATAGCAGTCAGTTGTTATATTAAGACACGAAGGTCAGCTGTCAAGTGCATTTGCAAAACCCATTAAGCACCATGATGAACCTAGCTCTTATGAAGACCTTCCCAGGAAGGCAAGACCAAAACTCTGCTGCAGAGGAGAAGTTCATTTAGATTTACTAACCTCAAAAATCACCAATTAACAGCACCGCAGATTAGAGCTGTTATGAAGACTTTACAGATCAATTGCAGAGACATCTCAACAAAGGAGATTATTGCATATTTTGGATATTTTTAGGGTTGTTTTATAATACAATAATAAAAAATAGTAATAAAAATAGAAAGGAATAAAGACCATGGAATTAGATGTCCAAACCTTTGACTGATATTGTATGTTTATTTGCAACTGTATAACTGTTTGTTTTCAGTGGCCATTTCCATGGGTTTGGGGTTAAATCAATATTGGGCAGTGTTTGTATAATGGTCAGTGTTCTGATTGTGATTGTATGAAACATGCTTCTTATACAGATTACATAAAATCGTGCAAGAGGTCTCAATTATGTTTTTAAATTCACCTCTTACAGGTGGCTATGGAAGTTATGGATATGGGAACAATGCTAACTCTGGCTACAGTGAGTACTTCTCCGTTTCCCCCTGGATTTATTGACCTTCCATTTTCCCCCTTGTCCCTTTGTTACTTTAATTAAATGTGTTTGAGAACCACATGACCCACATTGCAGTCTTGGGTTTGTCATCTTTTTGTCATCAATATATTATGTTTACTAGTAATATTAATCTTCTTTGTATTTTTTTTTTTATATTTATATATGTCTTTTATTTTTACATTTATAATGTTTAGGCAGATAATTCCAGCAGTGTTTGTAACAGTGTTTTATAGTTTAGGTTACTGTATATCAAGCTTGTCAAAAGAGTCTGCACTAGAAATGGGAATGTAAAGTGTATGTTTACTTCATGGTTGAAAGTTGAGTTTGCATTTCTCTGCTAAGCCAATGACTGCAAAAATCTATTTCTTTTTTCGTGTGTTGAATATCATAGTGGCATTTTTTTTCTTGTTGAAAAAAAGACCTGAGGTGATGGGCAAGAAAATCTAAAAAATGATGGATTAAAACTGTTGACATTGTCTTTTTTTTTATACCAGCACGAAGAGCACCTGTGCTTCTCTGCTCTTTCTCACCTCAAACTCCTATGTCTAACATGTCATTTTTATCATAACCAGAAGCCACTAAAAGGTTGGGGGTGGGTGATGGGGGTTGGTATGAAGAAAATCCTTGTGCAAGCCAACTTCAGTGTCATTTTATTGCATGAACTTGTACACCTTAAAAATCTGTAAATAACACTGGATTCCACTGGGACTGAGCTGCTGCCACTGCTGCCACTTGTATTTTATAATTCCAAGATGAATGATGTGAACAGGTTTCTCTCTCGCTTAAGGTCACTGATTTTGTAACGATGTGTGAACTTTCAGATGTGAATTTTAATTGCAATTTGAAGATGTATTATAAAGACTTTTAATGTGCCATTCTGTAAAATCATACTAAGCAAGCTGTTAACTGTATGTTTTTTCCTAATCATTTTAAAATAAAAATGACACCATGTGCTTATATATTTAATAATTGAGATGTTGCAATTTTTTATCATTTGGTTGCACTGATTGTGATTTTGGAAACAAGCTGTTATACTGTTTTATGTTTAAATTTTATTTAAACACCAGTGTTTTTCATTTTCAAATGGAATTTTATCCAACATTTCTTACCCCTCATGTAGTTCACTTAATTTGCATTGACAAAATCAAGCCTATTGTCCACTACAGAACAGAATGACAAACTGCATAATCAGTTATAATTTTTTACAATCTTTGGGAATGTCCTGACTCACCTCCTGCTAGCTTCTTGTTGGAAATAAATATGAATGGTCACAATTCTAATCGAAGCAACCTGCATTGCTTAATATATGGTTACCCTCTGTATTGTGGTTGCATTTCCATTTTTAAATTAAAAGCCCTGTACCTGTTTTGGCCTATTTTACAGGTTGGATTTTTGTTTCTAACTTGTATCTGTTTACATACTACTCTAAAAGTGTGCAGATTATATTTTAGGAGTAGTTCTAGAAGCAAGTATCTGAAGTAGATAGTATGATGACTACTTTTTAATATCCACTGCTCATTCCTGTTCAGATTACTACAATAATGGAGGCGCTAATGGAGGATCTACAGGAATGGTCCCTGGAACAGGCCCAGCAGCCAGCACCTCAGCAGGAGGTCCTCCGGGATCAGGAGGCTTTACTTCATATTACCAGAATGATGGAGGTTACTCCACCCCAGGTGCAGCGGGCAAGACTCCTGGAAAGAAGACACCAATGCACCAGGGAACTAAACCTCCTGGTACAGGAGGAGCTCCTGGAACCTATCAGAATCCCACAGGCCCGGGACAAAGTTCTTATGGCCAGTATGGACAGGGCTATGGCCAGGGCAAGAAAAACTTTGGCCAAACTCAAGGTGGAGCCACAGGTGGAGGTTACGGCAACTACAGCACAGCTTACCCATCCCAGGTGACGGGAGGTCCGGGATCACAGGACTACGGCTATGAAGGTATATTATTTTTGGTCGTTCATGTCAAGTTACTAGTGGAGTCAGGTTTTAGTTGTTTGCATTTATTTATTTTTTTATGGTGAAAACTATTCACCAGCAGCAGTCTTTTTTTATTTATTTATTATTTTTTTCTGAGAGAAAGTTACTTTATTTTATACCCCTGCATTCATACCCACCTCCAGGACCCCCAAGTTTGTGCCTAGTTCCATAATTATCACAAACTTATGATGATGCTATCTGAAAACTGACCTTTTCCTTTCCCCAGAGCTAATTAGAATGTATGTTGTTTTCAGGTTATAACTCCTCAAACTACAGTGCACAAGGACCCAATCAGAGTTATGGCGGGAACCCTGGACAATACCATAATCCCGGAGCGGGCTATGGCCGAGGCGAGGGCAACATGAACTACCAGTACAGATAGACTGAACCTGACACTCACCTGCACACTAACATTGCAGTTTTTTTTTTCTCGTACACCTTTTCTGAAGTAGCAGCAACAAATTTATATTTGTTCAACTGTTCTTACTGACACCTTAATAGAAAAGAAGTGCTTGTGTTGTCAAGTTTCGTTGTGATATGTTCTATTTACCGTCTCTACGTTTTTTTTTTTGTTTTTTTTTTTCCCAATTAATTCTCAGAGTATTTTCTGAGGTGAAAGAGCAACCACAATCACATGCATGATTAAGAGGTGGTGTTTTGAATTTTACTCAGCATTTGCATTTTTCCATTACATTTCTTACCTGGTTGGTTGAGCATTGAAAACTAGCACACATCCTCTTTTTTTCTTTTTTTATTATTTTTTTTCCTCCTCATGTTTTAAAAAAATATTTAAAAGTTTTTACTTTTACATCTACAGCTAAAATGCCTTTCAGTATACATGTTTATTTCCCTGTCATTGTAGGCATTTATTATAATCTTTTATTACAGTTGTGAAAATGTGAAGTGTGAATTCTGCTCGCAGAAGCTGTTCATGTGTGCTGGGGAAATTCTATTTTTAGTAACAATTTGTCAATGTATGTTGTAAGTACTCCTCGTTTTGGAAGGAAAGAACTTGTGATGTCACTGGATTGTCTGACTTTTGTGTCCGTAATATAATCTTTAACTCTTTCCCTGTCCCAACTATTATTGCTTTGATTTCTTTTCTATTGCTTAGCAATAGCCAACATATGCTACCCTATGAGGAAATGACTATGGTATGAAAAGAAAAAAAAGGGGGGGAGAAACCTTCAAAAGGGAATATAGTACATCACCAATAGAAAGCAGCTGTGAGTATGGGCTAAGATCTAATTTATGTAAGTCAGTACCTGTTCGTTTCTGCAATAGCCAGATGTCCACATGCTTTTTTGTTTTGTTTTTAATAAACTAACTTCCCTTTGTAGTTGTGATGTGTTAGGACGCGCGCCCCCCCCCCCCCCACACACACACACACAACTTGGCAAAACGGTCTCTGCAAGTGTTGTTCTCATTAATTTAAGCGGGTCATTTGTAGTTTACCTTCAGTCTCTCTTGCACTAAAATACTGCTATTATAAGTGTGGTTAAAGAACCAGCCCACATACAGCAGTACTAGAAATGTCTTCAGCCTTTGTGCAGTGAATAGGTTTCTTTCTGGGCAGCTGTGCTGAGGTCCCCTAAAGGAAAAAAGGTTTACAAGATTGCTATTTAAATACACATTTTTGCTTAACTGTTGTGAAGAAAAATGTAAACACGTAATTAAAAAAAAAAACAACAATAAATAAATTTGCTGAGAGGATGAAAAAAAATGCCCAGCGAGGACAGAATCTCAAGTCACTGGTTCTCGATAATGGGTGCTTGCTAAGGGATGGAATCATCTGTGATTCCTGTTAGTTTGGAAGACCAGAATATTGTATTTTCTTTGGTGACTTAAAAGATCAATCCCTGAAATGCATATTCTTCAACAGATGTTACTTGGAATTTGCCTAGTGATGGATGCTAATTTATTTGTGAAGTACACATATTAAGGAAAAATCATTCTGGAGCTGTTCCATGGTGCAGACCTGACCTGAGATGACAAAGGATTTAAAAGGTGTTGCATTGAAGCTGCTGAATTTCCTGCCTGTCAGAAATCCCTTTTGCCTCTGCTGCTCTCTTTCCTGTTGTACTTTTCTTATTGTGCAGCAGGTTGCAGGACTAAGATAACCGGGGTTATTGATGCCTGGTGCTTCCTGAATAAAAATATCCACCTTCATTGTGTTGTGTAAATTTATTAATTTACTTTTTTGCTTTCATCTCATATGTCATGACTTTGAAGCTGGCTCGTAATGAGCTGTAATCCTGGTGTACCAGAAGAATGCAGAATCGGTAAATTTGCTCTGCCTTAAACCTGCCTGATTGAAAATGGAAGGATTTTCATGCTGGTGCCTGATGTCAGTAGGTAAAAAACTTGGAAAGGGGCGGGTCAACGTAGTTACAGCTCAAAATCTAATACAAATCTGTAACTTTTAATGTAATAATCCCATAAATGTAAAAAATTTAAAGAATGTGCGTACTTGAAGGATCAATTTTAGCTTGTGTTAAGACAAACAAGAAGTTTACACCTGTTAAAACTAATGTCCGACTGAGTACACTTACCTAATAGCTAAACCATTGCATCCATGGATACGTACGTTTAACACTGCTCAAAACATTAAGGGAACACTTCGTCCTGGTTTGACATGAATGCATTCCTGTGCATGAATGCATTTTCTGTGCGACTGCATGTCATTAGTTTTAAACGCTAGTTTCTTTCATAGACTTACATGTGCTCTGTAAACATTAACCACAGTGGCAATCACCATACATGATTCATAAGTTTGAATCCTTATTGATGGATGTCAGGGCTGATTTGGTGGCACATGTGGGATTTGACAGGTGGTTTTGTGTTGGGGCTGATTGGTGTATGACAGTTTGGATTAATACCACATTAACTGCAGTTGAGCTTCTGTGATGGTTGAAGTGAGTGCATACGGACGGAGAGGTGTATGATCATCTGTAACTTGTTTTATTTATTTGGTTTAGCGGAATTTGTCATTCAAACTTGTGTATATGTGTGTAAGCATGTACTTATTAGCTCCGTAAACACTACACAGCGCCAGTACTCAAAGCGGTGACCTTTCAGTTAGTAACTCAGCACTATAGTAGTAATGTTGCTTTACTCAACACTTATAGTTGTGGTCAGATCATTACATAGACTCATCATGAACATTGTCAATATTGGGGTTTC
>JAOTRS010000025.1:15846897-15865667 GCA_028565755.1 Dinotopterus cunningtoni
CTCAAGTAAACTTTTTTTCATGTTGTCATTATGGGGTGTTGTGTGTAGAATTCTGAGAAAAAAAATGAATTTAATCTATTTTAGAATAGAGCTGTGACATAACAAAATGTGGAAAAAGTGATGTGCTGTGAATACTTTCTGGATGCACTGTGCAACCTGTCTCAAAGAGCTTATTTATTATTTAAACATTAATTCTTCAAACATGTTGCAGATTAGTGCATTAGAGTCTTTGGGCACCTCATTTCAACACTAAGCCTGCTAGATAACCAGCTTTTGTAACGTAAATGATGAACAAACTTCATGGTGGTTAAGTTTTTAAAAAAAAACATTTTAAAAACGTTTTTAGCCACAGATAAATCGATCAATGTGAATTTGACCTAACGAACATAAAATTCAGAAAATTAATAAATTTTACAGTAACTAGCCTGATTAGATTTCTTTGCTAGTGTTAGTGTTAGGCTGAAACACTGGACATCTGGAAATTTCCAAATAATCAGTTTTGAGGCGAGGTGTAAAGATAATTATTTTAATCGGTTTAATAGAAAATATATATTATTCCATGTTATATATTTGTTTTAAACACTTGATGTGTTATTCTGTGTTAATCCCAGAACAACATGTAAACAGAGTTTTGTGCTCCCTCAGGTGGCCATTTATGGTAAAAACTTCTGCACTTCAGCCCGAGATGCCTTCTTCCTTTTGATGAGAAATGTGATCCGGTGAGTAAATGAAGCATAATAAATTATTAAAAGCCATCGTCATGGCTATTGTCTGTTTTTGAGCTTATTTTTTTTACTCTTCTGATCTTTTAGGGTGGCTGTCTTGGACAAGGTCACAGACTTCTTGTTGTTTTTGGGGAAGCTTCTTATTGTTGGCATTGTAGGCAAGTCAATAGCAGTAATATTAACAGTGATGTCGTCATGCCCTGTTTTTCTACAAGTGTACACTCTTTGATCTCCTCTCATTTTGACCCATGCTACCAGCAACTTACAAAAACTGTTCTTTTAATTAACTCTAATGGACTTTTTTTTTTGTCTTTCATTCAGGTATTATTTCCTTCTTCTTCTTCTCTGGGAGAGCACAAAAAGTGGATTTTGCTCCCAATTTGCACTATTACTGGGTGCCCATTCTGGTAAGGGACTAGCACTTCTACCATTCTGAATCATTTATTGTATTACAATGGATAAACAGAAAAGAAATTATATTAGTAAAAAATCCAGTCTTTGGAATTGTAAGGGCAGGTTAATCTGTTCAACTTATCACAGTTATCAACAAAATAAAAATTACAGAAAAAAATAGTATGGTATTACTTAGCAGAGATACCATAATTTGCACTCTGTGCCGTCATGTGACACAGTGCCTACGATTGACTATAGAAGGCTCTGGTTCAGCTTACAGAATATACAGTGTGCACACAACACCAGTCAAAAGTTTGGACATGTGCTTTGATACATTTTCTACAATCTAGAACAATGCCCCCAAAATTATTAAATGACATACAGTATATAGCATTAGGTCATTCAGTAACAAAAACAGTCAGTTTTTATTTTCAGACATGAAGGTCAGCTGTTCTGGAATAGGTCTTGCAAGAACAGTGTTGTCAAAGTGCATTTGCAAAACCCACCAAGCATCATGATGAAACGGAGTCTCATAAAGACTATGCCAGGAAAGCAAGACCTCTGCTGCAAAATCACTTTATGAAGGCATTATAGAGCATAAATAGCAGACACATCTTAATATCAACTGTTCAAAGGAGATTGTTGCATATTTTGGACTCCTTTAGCATTGCTTCACAATTGCTTCCCTGCAAAAATAAGAGCAAGTAAACTGATTAAATCTTTGATGTCAATGTTAAAACTACATGACAGTATTAGGGCTTTATTGAGCATTTCCCATGAACCCCAGGTTGAGAAGATTTTTAGAAAGAAAAAAAAAAACGTTAAACAAAGGAAATGTTTAGAACTGTGTCTCTGTTTTTGTATAGACGATCGCAGTGGGCTCCTACCTTATTGCCCATGGCTTCTTCAGCGTGTATGCCATGTGTGTCGACACACTCTTCCTTTGCTTCTGTAAGTACTGGATAAAAAAAAGTACACTGTTACTGAGCAAACACTGACAAACTTTTTATAGAATATATAGTTGCATTATGCTAAGCCTCATTTCTGGTACCAAATGATCCTGTCATACCATTGAATGCATGTGTTAAGTCCTAACAGATTGATGGCACTAAAGCCACGTTTACATTATCAGCCTGAAGTGAGTCAATTCCTATATAATATTTATTATTTTTTTTAGTCTAATGCGAGACAGATGCACAGTCATGCAACTTGAATGAATACGGGTAAACCGGAATTCATGTGACTTTTTCTCTGCGCATGTGTGCTGTGCTCCCAGATGTCAGTTAGGACTGGCAGAGCGTGGATTTCCTAGCAGTGCTAGCAATAGCTGCTCAAACAGCTAAAGCGAGGCATCTGGTTTTCTTCCTTCTTCAGGACTGAAACAAATACAGCACTTAATCCAAAGCATAATTTTTGCTGGAAACGCATCCATTGTTTGAAATGAGTGAGTGGTCGCAAAAACTCATGATGTGTTTTAGCGCGAGTAAAGACGTGTCGATGTGTGCCGTTTCAGATGACAGCAGTGACTTTTAATGTAAACGTGGCCTAAATGTAAAGAATTTACACTAAATGTAATTTTACGCCTGAAAAGTGGTTTAACTCTTTTCACAACTAACATGTTACTCTTTTGCCTTTAAGCATGATTCTGACTTTTTCCTCTTGCTTCCTTTTTTTCTCTTCCTTGTCTACCCTCTCTTCCCTTCACACCCCTTCCTTTTCCTGTTTTCATTGGCCACATTCCATCTAACATGACCTCACTCTCCTTTTTTTTTTTTTTTTTTTTTTAATTAACTCCTTAATGCACACATGCCAACATACATGAAAATTTCACCCATGCACACATGCACTATCCTATCTTCACATTCTGACTCCCACACGCTTGCACACACGTGTAAAAAGGCGAGGACCTGGAGCGTAACGACGGCTCTGCGGCACGTCCGTATTACATGTCGTCTACGCTGCATGAGATCCTGTTCAAGGAGACAGAGGAACCTGCTGTTAATTCTCCATCTTCACCTCAGGAGGAAGCGGTCCCGCTTAGAACACAAAAGGCCTCCGTGGAACAAGACTAACGTGCACGATCATTGAACCTTAACTTTTTGTCATTCTAAGTGTTTTATTTTCAGAAATTCAGGTGACATCCTTACATTTGCAAAAACTTTAACTAAAGACAGTTCCAAGTGTGATTTTATTATAGTCTGTAACGAGATTTGTGAAGACATTTCGGTTTATTAGGCGCCATTAGCTTTTACTGCACATTATTCACTAAATCTTCCTTCTTGTTAGGGAGTGCAGCCCATGGCACAGTAAAGCTGTTCCACTGGCTCGTAAGTTTAATGAATCCTGGAAATAACTGTAGTGTATTTCTCAAGCAAATATTCAAAGTTGGTGTAGTATACCAACGTTTCACAGTAGGCATGTCCTAAATTTCTCAGAAGCACTTTTACCTTGTCTGGCTAATACAGGTTATTATACTACTACTACACACTACATATACACTTACCAGCTATTTTAATAGGACCATCTGTACCTCTGCTCATTCATAAAGTTATTTAATCAGCCAATCACGTCAGAGTAGTGCAGTGTATGTAATCTCAACAACTACACATTTTTCTCCCATTCTGTTTGAAGTGAACATTAAACAAAGCTCTTGACCTGTATCTGCATGATTCTAGACACTGCATTCCTGACACATGATTGGTAGATTGGATGATTTCATGCATGGCCAGGTGTATAAGGTTTCTTAATAAAGCGTTTGAGTGTACTGTATACACAACGATGTAAAAGTACTAGACATGTCATAGATACACTGCCATACATGTTTTATAAAAAAATAGGTCTGTATGTTTTTTGGGCATCATGCAGACATTGCCACGATGCTTTTCTGGACTTTTACTGTCTCTCATGCTTCACTTTCTTCAGGTAAAATCAGAAAAAAAATATTTAAATGTTTCCTTGATATGAAATAGTGTGTAGGGGGGAATCACTTTAATGACGAGCCCTGTACTGCTGTGGTATATCCAGGGTTATGTTCTGTCTGTGTCATGTCGCGTTATTGTCTGAATGTTGAACTGACGCGACACTTGATTATGTGGGTTGTTTAAGTATTTAAATATGGACGGTCCTTCAACTTTGCACTTGTTCTGGGATCGGAATAATCCACTGCTACTATGCTATTGTGCATTTACTCTGTAGATGCAAGTGTTTGTCTATTATTAATGAAAAGCTGATGCTCGGGCTGGATTTTCATTTGGTCATTTAAAAATTTTACAGTAAGTGCTGCTGTTCTTATGTTTGATTAGATATGCATGTTTCAATGTTTATTTATTTTTTTAATTGATTTTGACAAAAAACAAGTACTGTTTGGCTGATTTCAGTTTCAAAAGCTGCACTTTTTAGACACTAAGCCTTATCTCCCCAAAGAAAGCACCACTTTGCCTTGACGTGTAACAACGAACATTCCCTGTTACTTTGTTCCTCTTTAACTGTTCAGTAAGAGCTGTGCCTTTTAATATGTCTATTAAAATGTATATATGCTAATTGCTTTCTTATTCTCATTTTAAATGCTAATATGTGATATATAAAATATTTTTATATACATTACGTTTATTTAAAAGTTAGATCAAGTGTTTAACAAAGATGGACAAAGGTCACAAATCTTCTACTTAAGTAAAAGTAGACTCCTAGCTAAATATTACTCAAGTAAAAGTGTAATTCTTCCATTTACATGTGTAACTGAGTAAAAGTACAAAAGTACTCGCCTTCAAATTTTTTAAGTGTTACAATTTACAGGACTTGTATTAATTCACACAGCCTTTTGCCCCCCTGAATTTGTAAACGTGTGGTTTTCGTTGCTGCCTGTAGCCAGCTCTGCTTCTGACTTCAAACACACGTTATGTTAAGTTTATCTCAAAGGAAAGACAAGTCATAAAGTTTCGCGTAATAGGCCGCAAGTGGCAAAATTCCTGCTTTAAATCATACACACCACTGTGCTTAGAAAACGCAATGCCATATAGAAATGTAGATAAGTAAAAAGTACAGATATTTACAAAGTAATGTCTAGTAAAACTTTTCAGGTAAAAAAAAAAAATTGTTACCGACCTTAACTAAAGTAAATGTACTCAGTTACCTGCTGCCTCTGGTGAATTTCTCACCTCATAATTTTTAATAAGTGGTATAAGGTGAAACTGTACTGTCTGTGATCTCATGCTTGTGTTCTGTATCTTGACCAGTGGAAGACCTGGAGAGGAACGACGGCAGTACAGAGAGGCCCTACCTGATGCCCGAGTCCCTTCTTGAAGTCCTGAAAAAGAAGAATAAAGGCCAGGAAAATTAAGAGAGAGCTGACGTATGCTTACCAGATACAACAGTGCACTCCAAGGCCAAAATGTTTGTACATACCGTAGTGCCTTAAATGCATGCATGATCATGGACATACTGTTCACCTTACCTGGAACCCAGCCATGACATCGCCTTATTCTATGCAAGTGTGGATAAACACGGTTTATATTTCTTTTCATTGTATTGGTGTTTTTGGAGTTTTGTTACAATGTCTCATTAGAAATAAAATATGTAATAAGAGCTCTTTTAATATTTTGCTTTATAACTGTACTTCAATCATATTTAACCTCAATTTACTATGTTTATTTAAAGAGAATGAGTGCTACAGCTTTTGACAAGTAAAGCTTATACGAATTCTTTTGGTTATGGGTTAGTTTGCTTTAGTTAACTTTGTATTTGCTCTTGATCGTGATGGTTAACTGCCTTTGTACCGTTTCATATGTGTAATAAAGATGAAGTCAATTCTTTCTTTTCCTCACTTATTTTGGACAGGATAAGGTCCTTCAGTCTCTGTGTGAGAATGAGTGATGCGCATTCCAACTATTTTGTTTGTCAAGGCTGGGGCGGTTCTCAAGGTTTTTCCTGTGCTACAGACATGCAGCTGTACTTCAGTTATATAACGGTGTGGCCATGTGCCTACAAATGTACATGTGGAAATACATAATAGATTGTCATAAATACAAATTGCACATCTGAATGTACAGTGTTGAGCCTTCAGTTGCTGTTTTATCAGTAAATATTTTTGTTTCCACTATTTCAAATATGATGACAAGTATGATGAGCCCTATTGATTTTGTTTTTAAATTGGCTCTTTCCTGGTCTCTGACTTTGAGGTTTAAACTTAAAAGTGATTTTTGCAATTTGGATTTCCATCCATTAAACTGTCTTACTAAATTAAACCATTGGACAGGAGAACATAAATCACAAGGATTTCTACATTCAGCATCCATTAGAATAGGAACACCTGAGCGCTTGCTTATTTATGCAGTTATCCAATCATGAAATGACCGCACAATGCATAAGTTAATGTTTGAATCAAATTTCACTATGGGGAAAAGCGTGAGGCTGTGCTTTTTACCCATGGCATGATTATTGGTGCCAAATGAGCCGGTTTCAGTATTTCAACTGCTAATCTAGAGACAATATCAATTAAATTTTTTGTTAAAACAAAGCATCTTTATACCTCAGCATGGACAGCTGATGTTCTCCAAATAAAAAGAAAAATATTTTTAGCTTTTACGTGATTTACATGATTTAACTGTACGCTGCTTTGCAAACAAGCCCTGGATTACAAGTGACATCAAAGCTCTCCTGAATAAAAAAAAAAAAAAAGCTTTCCAAAGTGGTGATCAGCAGGAGATCAAGCGCATGCAGAAGGAACTCAAGGTTCAGCTCAGAAGGGCAAAAGAGCAGTACAAGAGGAAGCTGGAGCAGAAACTGCAGAACAAGTCTGTCTGTCTGTCTATCTTTCTATCTATCTATCTTTTATAAATGATTTATAAATCTACTAAACGTGTTTAAACAGGTTTATATATGGTTTATATACTGTATTTACTAGAACAGAATATAATATGATCCCACAGCACAGGATAGTACACAGAAGTTAAAAACTACTACTAATAATAAACAGTGATATTTTCACATACCATCACAGTTTAAACTAACGTGTCTTTGCCTTGAGTAAAGTAACCAGTATGTAACTTTTATGTTACGTTATAAAAACAGCTTTGTTGTTAACACGCCAGCTTAATATTAATCTGATAATGTAAGGATTTTCTGAATAAGTAGCTGAACTGACTGGTTTAGGCACTTCACCTATTTGCACTGGTAATGCATTTATTTGTATCAATGTATTTAATATATATTAATGTATAAAAGTAATATCACTCACAAGGAATTATGAGCTTAGATCTATGAGCATAATGGAAGTATAGTTTTAGTTTAATACATATTTAAATAATGAAAAAAAAATTAAAGTAAGCTGCGTTCTGCTTTCTGCAAAAAAAATTGTGTAATAATATTGGCACCCCAATTTAATAGGTAAAGTATAGTAAAAGAGCCATTAACTTGGCCATCATGTTGTTCTGAACCTGTTAACTATTAACTATTTAGTTTATGCATCCTCTACAGGGAGGATTACTTCCTCTTGCTCTGTCATTAAAAAAATCCCATCTTCTTTTCCTCTCCACTAGTGACTGGAGTGGAAAAGGGGGCTTCAGGAGCCTGGGTAACTCGAATAAATTAGATTACAAGCAATAATGCACTAGTGGCATGAAAATGTCTTGTGACTAATGAGCAACCTCCACACTTGTCACACAGTATCTCATTATTCTGTACAGTGTATAGGCATATGCAGTAGTCTTGAAATATTTTGATCCCTTTTGTTTGACACGTAGTCAAGTATTTATTGATTGATTGATTGATTGATTGATTGATTGATTTTTTTTTTTTTTTTTTTTTACAATTTTGTGCCACTTCTTGTTACATATGTGTTTAGTGCATTTTTTTCAAACAGTGTACTTTGTTTGGTGTACTTTCTTTGATGTAATTATTATTAACCTTCATTAAGAATTCATTAATATGTAAAAAAGCAAGTATATATTTAAGCAATATTTAATATGTGCAAATAGATCATACCCAAGTTATCAATTTACATACAGCAGGAACAAAAAACACAGACATACAGACATTTTGCAGCATTTAGTTTTGCCATTCGGGTCTGAACTCTTTGGAAAATCAACAGAACTTAAGCTTTTATTTGTATCATAATGCAAAAAAATCAGTAATAGTAATTTTGAAAAAAAATAAAAATAAATAAAATCATTGCATGATCTTTTAATGATTTGTATTATTTTAATAGGTTTTTATTTATTTTATATTAAATAATTTTTTTAAATAGACAACTTTTTATAATATGTAAATTAAAAGTTTTTTACTATATAATTTTATAGCATTTTATTATATAACTTTTATTAGTAAATTTGTTTATTATAAAGTTGTTTATTATTATTATTATTATTACTAATAACGACAGCAATAATAATAAACATTAAAATACTATAACCACTTTTAAAAAGCATAAAACCATATACTCTAAGCAGCCTTCAAAGGCCCCTCCCACTGCTGATAACTGATACTGGAAGGATATCTAGAGGCGCGTACTACTGTACTAAATAGTATGGAAAGAATGTTACATCCTGTCTGTACTTTGCATGCTGTGTAGTGCGGTAGTATGCTGCATTGGACGTATCCGGAACATTATATCTCATAAAATATTAGCGCCGAGGCTGGCTGTGGCCAATGAGAGAGAAGGAAATTCCTCAGGCCCCGCCCCCTTGATGGCAGGTACAGTGTGCTCGCAGCGCTGATGAGTGCAGTGGGAATTGGCGTTGGCAAGCGGCGCGCGCCGGGACAGACCGAGGCGCATTAGAAGCGGCTGTGACATTACAAACAACACGACGCGCTACATACCGGTTTATAAGGTCACATCTCTCGGCGGTATATTAAACTCGGACAACTTTTAAATATATACCAGACTTGTTGAACATTCAAATCTCCGGGAAAATATAGCTTTAGCTCAGGTTTAATATGTCATATGGTAGTTAATACTGAGCGTTGTGTAGTTTGGGAGATGCAGAGCTACTAGGTTTTCTATAATCGGAATATGAACATGGACACAGTTGCACCGTAGATCTCTGCTCGGACATTGCTGTCAGAGATGGGAAAATGGGAGTTAACCATGGTAAGGTTGCATTTATTGTTGGGTTTGTTTCTAATGTACTACTGCTCTAAACAATCACTGCTATTATAATAAACATTACTGCTTTTTTCTGTCTGATTAGGAAACACAATCTACTGCAATCAAGTGAATGCTCTTGAAATAGTTCTCTCTCTTCGCACACCTGCCCTTCATATATCACTGCTGTGTGTGTGTGTGTGTGAGAGAGAGAGAGAGAGAGAGAGAGAGAGCAACACAAGGAGGGCACACAAAACTTTTGGCTTTGGGGATGAAACAGAAATTTGGGTTTGCAGATTGAACCCCAGTTTAGATTCAGGGAAGAAGGGGTAGTTTGGGTTGGGGATTAAAACTTAGTTTGTGAAGGTGAAGTAAGGGTTGAGGGATTCAGAGGCAGTTTGGACTAGAGGATGAAAGGAAACTTGGACTGAGGAATCAAGGTGAATTTAGGGTTGAGGGATTCAGAGGTAGTTTGGATTAGAAGTTGAAGGGAAGTTGGATTTGGGAAATGAAGGTGAAGTTTGGGGCATTTAGGGATAGTTGGTGCTTGCTTAATGACCATAGAGTTAGTGTTAGACCATAGCACAGGAAAACACTAGACGGCCACGAGCACACATTCGATTTTTGCCCAGACTGAATGCATTTGAGCTAAGCACAAAATTTGCATTCATTTGAATTTTCTCTGCATATGTTCCCTAGGCTCCTGGTTGGCCTTTGTTTACCACAGCGTAGTTGTGTTCCATGTTTATTATTTGATATTATTTATTCACATAGCCACATGATCTCTGATCCATGTTATTTCAGCTCCATAATTCTTGTAAATATTGTGTTAAATAATGTAGCCTGTGCACTTTGCATTGTGTATAAGCATACACTATGTGCATTAAATGTTGTTTGTTATTTGACTTACCACAAAGATCACCTGTGCTATCAATAGATGAAGCCATTAAAAAAAAAAAAAACCCTGCTGTTTTAATAGTGATAATGTTTCTGTGTAAATGACGCAGCACTGCTTTCTTTCTCTGTGTGTCATTGTCAAATGGTGACGCAAAGGCAATGCAAAACTGGCCCATGGTTGATTTGTCTTTGGGACATAGGTATTATGTGCCTTTGCTTGACCACTCTGTGTCTTTGTCCCTCTGGTATAAATACTGTATAAGCCATCAGTGTGTATAAAAGCAGTTTGTTTTGAAGCTGGCAAAGCTATCATTGTGAATCTGCGCTTTGGCTTAAGGACCTTATTATTTGTTTTAAACAGAAATGCACACAAATGTCTTTTGAATGTCTTTTGAGCCACTAAAACAGTCTTATCCAGTCTTACTATCCAGCTTAGCAGTATCGTATACAGTGCACAGAGATAAGGATCTAAATCATGCTACCCATTTCTCTTACTCTCTTGACTCTCTTTGCTCCTGACCATTTCTTCAGCCAAGACGGTCTGATCTTGTCTTAGACAATGACGTAAAATTGAAGATGTGTGTTTGCATACCAGCCAAAAAACTATGTTACTAGAACGTGTCAGATGACCATATGATCCATGTGTCATGTGAAAGAACTGAGATTCCTAAAGTGATAGAATTCAGAGAGTTATGTAGTACTTCATGCTGCTCTTTCCATACCTGCATGCTTGAGATGGAACCTGACACTCCTGACCCTGATTGTATCAAGCAATACACCGGACTTGACCTTGCAAAGTATGCTTGAATGTTCTAAGTGAAGGTTGCATTTTGAGATTTAAATGGTCTATAAATATCAATTTCAATCTTATTTATTTGTGTAGCACTTTTAAGAATATTGTCACAAAACAGCTTTACAGAAGTGGGGGTGTAGATTTACTGTAGACCCCAGTGGCACGGTGTCACCTCACATCTCCAGGGTTGGGGCTTGAATCTTGTCCTCTGGTTTCCTCATGCAGTCCAAAGACTGTGCCATGTGATGTGTTGGCACCTCATCTGGGGGTGGATCCTACCCAGTGCCCTGGAAGTTCCCTGGAATAGGCTCCAGGCCCTCTTTGACCCTGCACTTAACAACAACAAAAAAACAGCATAATTAAAAAAATCTAGCTTGGCAATGTTCTAAATTCAGGAAGCAAGGACAGGTTTGATGTTTAGCGTTATTACATGCTTATTCTTTTGCTTCTGATGCCACCCACTATGTCCTTGTGAGGTGTTGTGCTTCAGTTTTCCAGGTGTTTCTTTGAACTGTGCCAGCGTGTTTCCTAACGCTGCTCTTTTGGACTTGCTGGGTTAATTCATTTACATTAAACAAAGGACACACCTCATGCATATTCATCAGAAAGTATAATACACTCCTGTCGTCTCTGGAGCTGGGGATCAATGGGTTGCACCTGAGATTTGAGAATCAAAAGAACAGAATTTTTAAAATTTTATATTAGAATATGTTACAATCTCATTGTCACGCTAGTGAGATAAAACATGAACGCCGTTGTTTCCTACTGTGTTAAATTACAGCAAATACCATATGATTGAACCAAGCAAGTAACATCAAAATGACCTTAACAGAGTATTATTTGACATTTACTGTACTTAATTACCCGTGCATTACATCGCTTATGTTAACCCCCTATGTATCAGCA
Organism: Dinotopterus cunningtoni; assembly: GCA_028565755.1. Classification (NCBI taxonomy): domain Eukaryota; kingdom Metazoa; phylum Chordata; class Actinopteri; order Siluriformes; family Clariidae; genus Dinotopterus; species Dinotopterus cunningtoni. Next base: position 15,858,689 of record JAOTRS010000025.1, read on the forward strand.
CTTGGACCTGGTAAAATAATTTAAAGAGTTGAACCCTGAATCCACCCTCTAGTTTTACCTCTGTGTTTGTCTTATTGTTGTTTCTGTCTGTCTTAGTGTGACACTAAAAGACCATAAACAGTAGTCTAAAAGAGCACAAGTGCTAATTAAGAGCTTTTCTGCTGGTGTGCAGTTTGGTTACTCAGCAGAGATTCATGATTCATGTGTTGACCTGTACTGTACTATCTCTTTTGCTGACATCACTCGTTGGACCAGATCTTTGTGGGGGTTAGCGTGTGATGAGCATCTCTTTATGTGTTTGCTGTGGGTTACACTGCTCTTCTTTTAGCTGACTGCCCAGCCCTTGCTGTTGTTCCTGCAAACAAAGGAGCCCGGTAGCTGCAGGTAGCTGCAGGTTCGACTAAACAAAATGGTTGGAAACAGTTAGTTATTATGAGAGAACGGTTCTGAAACAGTTAAAAGTATTTTATTTATTTTTTTGCTGAAGGCTTCATTTACAAATGTGCATTCTAAATCTGTGCAACAGCAGTGGTGTTCAATTTTCATTTAAGCTATTCAGGATTGCAGTTTTTTTGGAAATTCAAGTTTTCCAGAGCAGTTTCTTATGTCTGGTACTACATGTACTAAGTTGGTTACTACCCAGAATTATGTGCCTTAAATGGTCACTGAATTTTTGTCTATGTATAAGAAGGCCATTATTATCCTATTATTTGTTTATTAATCTACCTGGTTTTTATTAAAACGTCATTTATTTCATACCAGTGACAACAAACATTATATATCACATCTAATCCGGCATTCAGTTGCATTTTCAGTGATTATTATGTATATTTTCAAATTCCTGTTTCACTAAGCTTTATTATTTTTTTTTACCAAGTTTCTTAGAGATATGGACAGTGCAAGTTTGTTTACAAGAAGGGCCTCTGGGAAAAAAGTTGAAATCCTATGTTTAGAATATATGAGGATTCCATGATGTAGTAGGAAAGAGGAAAACCTCAGCCTGGTTTTTTGACACCAGGATTTCCCTTTTACCCCTAAAAATAACTTCACTAGCAGAATGGTTTTATAGCAGTTTTCTATCAAAACTGGAGTAATCAGCTTGGATAGTGTTTATTAAAGTGCTATAAAACAATGTGAAGGATTTAAACTTTCTCAGCTCTGTTCTCAGCATTTACCATCCGATTTTTGACAAAATTTAAAAGATTATACATTTCATCTACTACACTGTACCTCAAACTCCCTGTACTGTACTCCGTATACTGTACTCCATGTACAAACTTCCTTTAGTGTTTTACTTGTCCTCCAAATGCACCATCACAGTGTCTACATAAAAGTAGTGTTGGGACCCGCCTTCCGAAAAACAACAGCGCTGAGCACCAACCTGGGAAGGGAATTTTTTTATATGGGGTCACAATAGTGGAAAAATCTAATTGGCTTGTTTACAAACAGAAAACAAAAAGAAGGAAATGCTTTTTTTAAAAAATGTTTTTGTTTTCTGTTTGTACATGCACAATGGAAACCCATCTGAATGTCTAAAAGTGACTAAAAAGTGATTTTTATGTCATTGGTCCCCTTTAAAGGGCAGTTAAAATCAGAGGCAGTTCAGAAATGTTATTAGTTTTATACACATCTGCCTCACATGCAGCACTATCTTTTTATTATTATTAATATTATTATTATTTAAAATCACTCTGTAATGTGCACAGCATGAGTAATGCACCTATTAGCCATAATTTTAAAATGCAAAATATTAAGTCCAATATTGTGTACGTGTATTGTGCCACCAGGGCAACTCTGGCTTCTTGGGGCACAACTCCTCAAAACCATGGGTGTGCTATTGTGTCTGAAACAGGACATTTGTGGCAGATCCCTTGGTGCTGTGGGTTGTGGGGTGAGACCTCTGTGGATTGGACTTGTTTGTCTGATGCATTCCATGGATACTTGATTGAATTGAAATCTGGGGTATTTGGGAGCCTGATCAAAAATCTTGAAATCTTTAACTGCTAAAGTCCCGTATGTGACACGCCGTAATGGACTATGTATTAACAGCTGTCATTTTTTATATATCTGCTACTTAAGCAGTTATCTTGCTAATTCACCCATTTAAACTAGTATTAATATAAACTCATTTCTTTGCAATATTTTGCCATCCAAATTAGATTTTTCTTTTTCTTCCTAATAAGCTGTAACATATCAGAAAATATAGCATGTTTGAACAATGTCCTTACAATAAATTGTATTATGTATAAAATGTAAACAATGAAAGGAGTGGAATTATGCTTTTGAAAAACCATGATTTGAATTTTCATCTTAAAAGAAATAGTCACAGCTTCATCACTCTGTGCATGTGTGCATAGTGTCAAGATAACCTCAAATATAGGGTTTGTTCTGTTTTGTTTATTTATTTATTTATTTATTTATTTATGGTAAGGATCCAGTTCAGGAGTGGGGTGAGGAGTTTGAGGACGGAGCGGTGTTCGGCATCACGCTGCGCAGGGAGCCGGTGCAGCAGTCAGAAGAGGCGGCCGAGGCCTCTCCCTGCTCTGCATATGTTCAGTACCGTACATCTAAAGTCCGGAGGCTGAAGGCAGCCACGCTGAACCGTGTGGTAGATCACCTGCTTGATCCCTGCTGCCAAGAGCAGGACTATGGGAGGATACTTCTTTCTACATACCGCACGTTTACCAGCACCACCAAACTCATCGAGCTCCTTTTCCAAAGGTGTGTGTATGTGACAGAGAGTGCATGGATACTGAATGAGTGTTATTATGCGTAGGTTTAATGGTGTGCCTTGCGAACTGCGACATAATATGTCTGTTTGTAAGACAAATTATTGAGTGCATACAGTATGTACTTTTTGTGCGTGTGTGTGGGTTGTTTTAGATCATTCTGTTCCACCTGGTGTACCTGCTTTTAAAAATATTATGCTTATCTCATTATTCATTATGGTATTTTACTAGTAAACTGTTGCCTTAAAACCAGACTCCATGACCGATCTCCATGGGACTGTTTACAGCTTTCATTCTGTTACAGCAAGGACATTTCCTGGTGGATTTAGGAGCCCGAAGTAGTTGTTGTGATGTTGATAACACAGTCAGGCTTGCCTTTTCAAGATGCTGTATTTGTGTCTCAGAAGCCTCTTTTATCTGCTTTTTACCCCAAAGCAGACACATTTCACACAGTCACTCAATTTTGCATTGGAAAAGGTTTTTGCAGGGGCAATACAGACGCCAGTTTTAAGTCTATGAATATGAATTGTATCATTCGTGTATATGTACTGTATGTATATATCCTGTGTTTCTAAAGGCAATTGGCTAATGGCTTCATAGTACGTGTTATGCTTTGCATCATAAGACCTAGCCTGTATGTATGTTTTACAGTATGTAAATAAAAAAGTGTTTCTAGAAAGAGTTTAAGAATCAGTTTAATCAATTGTTTATTTAATGTGTATAACTGTATAACGTATATAAATGTATAACTTCTTTTTCAAACAGAGCCAGTCTTGACTCCGAACTCGACAACAGCAAGTGCGATAAGAGGTAAGACAGTATAAAAGTGCAGGTTTGCATCTCTGAAAGGAAAACTCATCTTCTTTCTGAAAAAGCTTATTCCACAATATAAAATATAGATCTGATTTTAAGAAAAGAGTTTGGAGGTAGGTATCAAGTCAAAGGATTGGGAAGTTATCAGAGACGTTTGTATGAATTAATAAATGAATCAGGGTTAAAGCTGTCCCTTGACGTGTCTTCATGGCCTTAGAGGAGTTCACTCTTTGTAGTTTCTCGGTTGTGTGACAAGCTGTTTTTTTTTTTTGTCTTTCTAATGTCGAAAGGGAAAAAAAAGAAGCTGGTGAGGGAACGCTTGTTTATATCTATTTATATCGAAAGTCATAGTGGGTTGCTTTCTTGGTGTTTCACAGGATAGAATGTAGTTATATATGGATTTTTTATAGTTATATATATAAAAAAGATCACTTTCAAATTGCTACAGGATTTTGTCTGAAAGACATGTCTCAGTGATTTGCAGTCAGATTTTCTAGTAGTGAGCATTGTTCTGTTGGTGTTGTTTTTAGCTCTCTATGGACACTACTCCAGACCTGGTTGGATGAGTTTGCTGAGGATTTCAGGGATCCTCCAATGCACTCTTCGTTGCGCGCAATGTGCCTGCAGCTGAGGCAACACACCTCTCTTTCAGCCCTGGCCAAATGCTATGAGGCTCTCCTCAAGAAATTTCAAGCAGAAGGTCAGTCATTTTTTGCAACATTGTTTCAGTGGAGTCACATACGTCAATTATTTTATAAAGAGGTGCTATATCCTAACAAAAATATATCAGCGTACAGTAACAAGGCTGTCTCTTTTCCTTTCTTACAGATGTTGTGAATAAAGATGAACATGTTGTGAATAAAGATGAAGCTGATGGAGAACAGCAGCCAGACTTTGGTCAGGGAGAGAAGAACTTAAATGAGGAAAACAGTCAGGCAGACTTCATGGAGTTTTCTGTTACAGAACTCGCAGAACAGCTCACCAAACAGGATTCTGTGAGTAGTTGCATTTACATGTTAAGCATATTAACCCAATAATAGCATATTAATTAATGCTTTTGTATGCTCAATAAAACTATTCCTTCATGGATAGATTTTAATATGAATAACAGCCCTGTGATGGATTGGCATTCTCTAATCAAAAAAATGGTTACTGTGTAAACGAATGAATTCATATCAGTCAAATTTCTGTCTAATGAATAAAGCTTTGGACTGTTTTTATACATTCTGCATTAGGCCTATGCCAACCAACTTCAGCTGCAAAGCTTCTTGACGGCAGGATAGTTTATTAAGTGTACATACACCGATCAGCCATAAACATTTGCTATTAAAACGCAAAACAATAAGCCCAATATTGTGTGGGTTCACCTTGTCTCTAAACCCCCTCAGGCATGGCTCCACAAGTTCTCTTGCATCAACAACATTGATCTGCCTACCAAGCCCCATACACAGCAGGCTGTGGTCCACTGGGTGTTCTGTGGTTTCCACCTTTCTGTGGTTGCCAGCATTTACTTTTTTCAGAAACTTGTCGTACATTGGCTTTTTTGTTGGATAGGACCAGACAGGCTCCCTTTTGCTCCGTACAGGCATAGATGAGTCTTGGGTGCCCATGATCCTGTCACCAGGTTACTGGTATATAATTCATAATCAGTGTTACTCAATTCAGCTTGCGGTGAACTTGTGGCTTGTTGGTGTACATTTGCTTAGTATTATGTATAGTGACATACAAAACAATTTTCCTGCTTGTGGTAGTGGGTTTTTCATTAGTTATAAATGACCTAAAGCCCTCAAACCTTTACATTTTACTGTACGATCTTGTAGGAGCTGTTTGTGAAGGTGGTCCCCTTCCAGTGTCTGGGCTGTGTGTGGTCTCAGAGAGACAAGAACGAAAACCTCTCAGCCACTATTCGTGCCACCATCTCCCAGTTCAACACTATTACCAACCGCGTCATCACATCACTGCTTTGCCCCTCCATCTCTCCTTCTTCCACTCTGTCATCCACTCCAAACCAGAGAGCACGAGTCATTGAGAAGTGGATACGAGTTGCACAGGTTAGAACAAAGTAGTTTGATTATTCACTTACAGTAGTAACATACCTGATTTTACTACTCCTTGATGGGAACCAAACGGTTACTACAATCCATTACAGTCCAGGAAGCAGATGCTTAAATTTCTGTTTAGTTGTGTAACAGTCTTCTTTTATTCCTTCCCAAAGGAGTGCAAGCAACTGAAGAACTTCTCCTCCCTGAGGGCCATTTTGTCTGCGCTCCAGTCCAACCCGATTTACAGGCTGAGGAAGACCTGGGCTGCAGTGAGCAGGTACACATTAAACCAGCACACGCTTACAGGGTTCATTTAGCTGACTGGTAAATGGATCATGTAATTTGCGTAACTATGAAATAACCACTTTCCTGGAATCGGGTCTTGATTTCATTTCTCAGCAATATTTTGTAAGGCCAGTTTAGGGCCTTGGTGGAAAAAGACTTAGAGCCATTCTTAGGCAATGCTAATTCATTTAAACTATGTTGAAATCTGTTTTTTTTTTTCAGAGAAAGTGAGAGCACTTTTGAGAACCTGTGTGAAACTTTTCCAGATGAGAACTGTGTGTTAAGAAGCAGAGAAATCCTTGTGGAGGTTAGAAAACACACATACACAAGCTGTGATTGCTTGTTAACAGATAAAATATGTGAAATATCCTGTATCCTGTGTCCTGTATAAAACACACCTTAAACCCATTAAAATTGTGAGTCAGGGCAGTTAACTGTAGCTTTAAATAGCGAAGACGTAGTTTTTTTCATGTAGAGCCACACACCCACTTTTGATTCTCATTTACACAATATTGTTATTGTAGACCCAATCGCCCCTGTTGTTTCTGGCATTCACTGTATCTACAGGTTCAGGTTGTGTTTCATTGATGTAAGGCCTGTTAAAAGGCAGAAATTCATTAAACAGAAATGTGTCCTTACTGTAATTGAGTCATGCTGAGATTCACTGAGAAGTGAGCGGTATTCAAATAGTGCTTTTTTAAGATTTGATTAAAGCACAGTCACAGGAAAAAAAACTTAAATTCTTTCGTACCTGCTGCTGACAGTTTGTAGACTTTGTTTATTTCTCTCCCTCATTCTGTAAATAAATGTCACTTATCAATACAGAAATAGTTTACAGTCTTGTAGCTACAGTTACATTATGCCGTCAGGCTGACCCATACTACGTTTTTTCTTACCTCGTCAAGTAGACATGCATGTACAGTGGGGCAAAAAAGTATTTAGCCAGCCACCAATTGTGTAAGTTGTCCCACTTAAAAAGATGAGTAAGGCCTGTAATTTGCATCATAGGTATACCTCAACTATGAGAGACAAAAAAAAAAAAATCCAGAAAATCACATTGTAGGATTTTTAAAGAATTTATTTGCAAATTATGGTGGAAAATAAGTATTT